>MU224049.1:5266937-5280871 GCA_018584345.1 Thuja plicata | reverse complement strand
AAGCACAGGTATATACATAGGTTCCAGTACTGGGTCCCCGATTTAGATCCATGGTCAACTCTTCCTGCACACTCAATGCACACATCAGTAGATCCAACACAACATGATATGAAACATAACATAACGTGAATAATATATATAAGCATATAAACCACATTGCATTTAGAACTGAAATATCCTAGCATCGATTTCCTAAACCATTTCCATCATATTACATTCATACATTTAGATCCATATAAAACACCAACGTAATCTACAACTAAATCAGAACATAGACATCTCAAAAGTACCCTGATTACAAAATCAGGTGCTGAATATATAACATAGGATTCCACCGATCTTCAAAAGTACGAAAAGTCTCGCTGATAGCCAAAGTATGTCAAAGCATAAACTACTGAAAGCATGAGAATAAAATAGTAAAACTATAAAAGTCTAATGTAGGTCTCGCAAGACGTAGCCTGATACCTGCAAACCTGTCATCACAAGATGAACATGCATACATATATCATCTGGAAGACAATGGTTGAGACTAGGTTATTGTGTGGATCTTGCTAAAGCAAGTAACTACGACTCTATCACATACCATACCAAGAACATCAAAAAGTAATGAAAACATACAATGATCCATATGCATATAAATCTAAGGTCAGTATTGTCAGAAAACCATAATCAAAATGAAATCCTAACATATACATAAGCATCATAAAATAACCATAAATCCCATATATACCAATGATATAACATACTAACAATGGATAAATAACATACTAAAATGTAACACATAAAATCATCTAAACCATCTGATTAAATCAACACATACATCCAAAATGCCTAAAAGAGTTTGGGATCCACAAACTGAAAAGCAACCTAGGAGGTGGGTATTACATCCTCCTCCCCTAAAACTAGGCTTACTCCTGGAAGCCTAAAAAAAAGATAGAGAAAATCAATCTCTTATCATAGAACATCTAACCAAGTCCTGAAAGACTCAAAGTGTGGGTCCCATAGGACCCTTCCCAGGTCTCTAATTCAAACACTGAGGATCATTTCCCACTGTAGCAATCTGGAAACTAGCTGCTAGACCTCTACCCATAGCCCCACTCATAGGAGCATAGTACATAGGTGGAGGATGATCAAACACTGCATACGGTCCATGATACATACCAACATTGCCCACTGTAGGCTCAAAAGTTGTTGGACTCTATCCTAAGGACTACGGTGCACGTTGAGGACAACTGACAGCAAAATGTCCAAACTGTCCACAAGTGAAGCAAGCTCCCTTGCTACCACCTTCTCCAACTGAAGGTGCTCTAGACTGTTGAACATTTCCCCTACTAACATCCTAATACACACTCTGTGGTGGCTAAATCGACCGATTGCACTTACTACGCTAAATGTCACAAAAATTCCTAATCTGAGGACCACTAAAAGAAGAAGGATTATTTCCTCCTTGCTGATAAGACTGATTACCATTTTGAATGGTAGAAGGACCTCTCACATTCCCAGCTCCCTGTGAATGATTACCTCCGACAACAGAAGTAGGTGCTCTCGAGTACACTACTGAATGACCACCATAGCCCAATGCTAGATTCTCCTCTGCAAGGGTATCTTTGATGACTACCTCCCAGAGGGACGTAGGCTCAAAGATTTTAACCTCCCCAATTATGCATTCATTTATCCCCCTAACAAAGTGCTAAATCATAAGTGCTGAATCCTCATCATATCCAGCATACTGTTTGAGCTCAAAGAACCGACGCTCATACTCAACCACTAATAGGGTCAACTGCCTCAAGTTGTTGAACTCATCAGCCCTCTAGTGTCTCCACTAATCAGAGAGGAATCTCTCTAAAATACTCAAGGAAGAGTTCCCATGTAATAGTGTCCATTTGAAACTGAAAACAAGAAAAAATCAAACATGCTCAAGGAAAGGGATACACGAATTCCTATCAACTATACGAATTTAGTTAGGGTAGTCAAAACAAATACTTGCCCACTAACTAGGACACTTAGGTTTAGGATAGGATTTGGACCTGAAAACTATCTCGCCTCTCTTACCATTGAGATTAATGTGATAGGGCACGCTCACTAATTCAGGGAAGACATAGCCCGGTACTTGCAAACCTGTCATCACAAGGTGAACATGCATACATATATCATCTGGCAGACAATGGTTGAGACTAGGTTATCGTGTGGATCTCACCGAAGCAAGTAACTACGACTCTGTCCCATACCATACCAAGCACATCAAATAGTAATGAAAACATACAATGTTCCATATGCATATAAATCTAAGGTCAGTATTGTCAGAAAACCATAATCAAAATGAAATCCTAACATATACATAAGCATCATAAAATAACCATAAATCAAATATACATCAATGATATAACATACTAACAATAGATCAATAACATACTGAAATGTAACACATAATATCATCTAAACCATCTGATTAAATCAACACATACATCCAAAATGCCTAAAAGAGTTTGGCATCCACAAACTAAAAAGCAACCTAGGAGGTGGGTATTACAAATACTTACATCATGTATTATTTTTAAAAAAATTAAAATATTCATTTATTCTCTTTTATTGTATTTTTAAATTTAATAACTAAAGTTCAAGCATGAGTGAGCAAAAATATGATCAACATTGGAAACATACATGGAGCATACACCGCACAATGTATGACATATAGGAATTGTAACATCTGAAGAATATCACTAGGATCCATATGCAAGAAGACAAGGCATGACCTCTATGACTAGTAAAATTCTCAAATGCTTACTAGGAGTCATGTCACAAAAACTCAAAGCATGGTCTCTAGGACTAGCAAGATCCTAAAATACTTACCAGCAACCATTCAGACAAGATAAATAATTCACAAGGCGAAGAATTTGTGTTATCATAGGTGGCTCATGAAAAAGTGAAGGTGTCACCATATAGTAAAAAGCCTTAGATATATTAGGTGAGCTTCATGTCAAAGGTAACACAGATTACTTGCCAAGAAAAAACACTTTATTCGGGAATCTCTAGAGAATGTTTCCAAGGATTAAAAAAAAGGTGTTATGATAGCCCAAACAACTTTCTGATATGTGGTCAAACTGAGAAACCAATCTTATGGTGTGTGTATAAAGTGGATGCATAGAGGGATGTATGCCCCCACTTAAAAATAATTTGAGTACACCATTTTTGAGAAATTATCTTTAAGGTAGTATACATTCAAACACTTGTACATTGCAAAAACAAAATGCCCCAAACATAGGCAAGTCAAGGTCATTCCACATACAAACAGGTGCATGCAAGAACACACAAGGGATCCAAATATTTGGGGTCACTATTAAATATAAGATAAATAATATGTATCAATATGATTATTTTGAATTTATCTCATCTCTGAAATGCAATGGAACTTTGAGTACAAAGGAGAAAGGGCATATAAGAAGGAAAAAAGTGCTTTCCAATCAACATGGACAAGACCTAAAAGCTTCAATGATTTGCATTGTCCCCAAAAGACAATACAAGAGCACATTTCTAACAAAACATATATATGAAAAAGATAAGAGTCAAGCCTTGTATATCCTTGTGCCAAGGGTCATCTAATAATAACTTAACAAACAAAAGACACGTCAATCAACACATCATGAGGGATCACATTACATGCAAGAAAACACAAAGAAAAGGGATTGTTTCACTCATGAGTAAATCCATAGAAAATCATATGTCTCTCGATAGCTCTCGGCATAATGGGATGGTGGGAAATATGCTAAAGGAGTTATGGATAGTACAATACAAAGATCTATATCTAGTTCCAAACATGGGCCATTCACTATGTGTCACACTAGGAGCTAAACTCAACTCTTTAAAAAACATTAAGGACAACTACGGATCATGATTCTAGCATGTCTTTTTCTACAATACATTCTTGCACCCTAATATCATTGGTTACATTTTAAATATTTTGTAGGAGGTGGGGTATCAGTCACCATTGATTCCTTTCTTTATTTTCTCTAGGAATAGAATAAGTAATGTAAGGAACCATAAAGGTTAAGATATGGAAGAAGTTACAAATGGTGTCAGGCATTTACCTTGTTATCTTTTATAGGAGAGCTAAGGTGGATCCATAGCATACACACTAGGCACTCTAGGAAGGGGAAGGATTCCAAATCTAATATGTGGCTCACTTGCTACCTGTGGAGCAAGAAAAGTTACTTTCATAACCATAAAAATTACAGTATCCATAGGCAAAGCAGTCAAAGTGGGACCTATTCTCTTGGCTTTGAACTTCTATTAAAAATGGAACAAGGAGTCTCAACAAGGTGGTTGTGACCAAAAATAGTTTAGTGTAAAGTTTGTACATCCAGACAAGGGCTAGAACCTACTGTGAAATACAATCTGCACTTGTCCTTCAAATAGAAGTTTAAAAAACATGTGGATTACAAAAGGAACTACTTTCATTGAAGTGAGTCAAGGATGACTCAACTTTGCACTAATTTTTTCCAAGGTAAGGATAATAGTAAAATGCACATATAATCTTTTAGGTGAAACCTAGACTTAAAGGGTTATGGAACCTATAATGTACTAAGGCAAATTTGACACCAAAGAAACACAGTGATAAAAAAGTATGAGCACAAATTAGAGATTCATATCAATTATCATAACAATATACATCAAATGATATGTCTTCTCTTGATGAGTATAGGTGTTAGTATGTGAAGATATTTTCAATATTCAATAATAGATTACAAGTTCTTTTTGTTTGAACTAATGGGGGATAGTGATCTCAGCCTGATACAATAATGGCAATGTTTTGTCAAGTGTCAATATGCTAGATGTTGATGATGGTGATTCGAGTGTGTGATGGTATGAACAACATGATTCTTTCTCAACCTTAATGTGTTGATGTTGTGAATATACAATGATATTCTAATTAACCTCTGAATTATCAATTCCAAATTGAATCTATGTGTTGCTAGTGATATTGCCAAACCTCAAGATGTGAAATCATTTTTGCTTATATCATTATTAGATTATGCTTAATATTGGAATTCATTGTTGATAATCATATATGGAGGGATCGTGTATCAATCTAAGAAGGATTAAATGTTTTCAAACTCCTTGATAACAATTAACACCCATTATGGGAGCTTGAAATTCTTTGATCTCAAAATGAAGAGGTGCATCATTGGATATGTTTCATGATGGCTAGGATAGATGAGACAAAAATCAAAGGTTTACCATAACAAATCAATATGTTTCTGAATTGATGTGATCCCTCACAAGGACAAAACATAGACAATGAATCACTATGCAAGTAATTGTGATCTAGTGTGATTATATATATCGCATCTTCTTCTACCAATGGTGTGATCGTAGATGTCATACACACGGGGAATTCACTTAGTGAACTTGGGTTATAGCACATGCATTTGTGTCATACAAAAGAATCCCCCTATTTTGAAAAAATGTTTCCCTATACTCCTTTCTTGTCACCCCTCCTAATACACAACCCGAATTAAAAACCCCCTATTTTTGGCTAGATATTATAGTATCAATTTTTCTTTAGCATTTTTCATACCTCTTTATATTTCTATCTATATTCAAATCATTTTTATCCATATATAAATTCAAATAGAGGGTTGTGATATAGTGAAATATCACTATTTTGCAAGTGAGTTTCATTGAGATTTTAGAAACATGAAAATATCATAAAAATAGCATATATTATCAAAAGGAACTTGGCTTGTGTATCCTTTGTTATTTCGCAAGGGAAAAGAATGAAGGTTGAAAAATAGAAAATGTGTCGTTGTTTTCCAAGGGTGAAAAACAAAGGCTACAAAATAGAAAAAAATGTCGCTATTTTGTAGGGGCAAAAATAAATGTTGCAAAATAGCGAAAATGTCACCATTTTGCAAAGGCAAAAAGTGAAGGTTGTGAGATAGAGAACACAATGCTATTTCAAGAGGGACATTAACTACCACTTGTGAATTGGCAAAAATGTTTCCATTTCATGGAGATGAATTAAGTATATTTGCATCATAGTGTAAGTGTTATTAAAGTGAAAAGACAATCACCTCACAAAGCTGACAGTGCACGCATGTAGGGGCGCAAGGAGAATTAAATATCTATGAGCTGAAATTAAAAGAGATGGTACATGATTTTCATCATTAAAAAATTTCCAACTAAGCTTTAAGGAAGTGCGAAAGTGAAAGCAGAGATGGTGCGGAAGGAGTCGCAAACAATTGTAGGGGGTTGGGCATTACATAATTTAAAATTATGTTCGTCTTCTGCTTGAATTTTATTTCAAAATGCCTATGAAGAAGAATGAGGATGTAATGAAAGATGAACCACCCAAAGTCCCTTTGCAGAAACCCCTTCTAGATGCATTACCAAGGTCTATAGATAGTGGAACTAAGGTCATATTTTAGGATGTTTGGATGGAAGATAAAGACGCTAGCATCCCTCACATTGGTAGGTGCCTTTTTTGGTATTTTTTTCATAATAGAGATGGGAAGGTGCCTTTTTCCAACCCTTGGAGATTGGATTTAGCAAACATTATAGTGCCAAATGTGTTTGTATACATAGAACTTATTGACACCTTGGCCCATAATTATAAATGAGATACCAAAATAGTTAGAGGGATGGATGAGAACTCAATTTTGGTCATATCAAAATCATGTATTGAAGAATGTTTTGGCTTGAATAAGAAATCACTTACCAAGTGTAAGATAGAAAAATAAATGTATAAAAATGAATGTAATGGAAAATGTAAGATTTAGAAAATGTGATGATGATGAATGTATGTATATGAAGAAATGATGTTTTTGTTGTAATGTAGATATAGGTTTTAGGGGAAGATAAGATTCTCCTCCTAGCCCCAAATTTCACAAAGGAAAGATCCACTTTGATCAATCATAAGAAAATGGTTAATGCACATATGCATCATTCAATCATAAATAAGAAGAAAGAAGAAAGCCTAATATTCTTGAATTATGGATAAAGAGTGTGCAATAGATTTTAATTGATTAAAACCTTAATTGAAATGAATTGAAGACAAGTACTAACCTCAAAGTATAGCAGATCTAGAAATTGTTGTTTTCTGGTGTCTATATTAAGTTTCAGGAAATTCTACAACCGGATCTAGAACTTAAACATGGAGATGGAGAAAACCCATAAATATTTTCCTTTTTTAAGTCAATTCAACCTTGACCCAAATTTCGGGGTGCAATTATACCCTAAAATGTAAACCTTGACCTGCACTTCTCCGACAGAAATTTTATTTACGGATCCCAAAATTTGGCTGAAAAGGGTATCTGAATCTGCTTTGTAATTTGTTGTTCTATACCTGTACCTACAAGAAAAATGGTTTTTTTGTTGGGGGGAGGGGTTTTCCTTGTTAAAACCTTGGTTTTGGAATTAACCTTAAAATATAATTGAAATTGCAGAAACAAACAAAGTAAACAAACAAATTCACCTTGCATGTATAGAAACCCTTGTGGAGGATTCGAATCCTTGGATCCACAAGTATGTATGTGCCAAATGAATGTGTAAAATATAATGTAGGATGTAGGATGTCTCAAATAAATTGCTTTTAGATCTTCAACACCAATCTTGAATGGATCTTGGAATAGGAAGAGGCTTGCATGGATGTGGATGGAGAAATCTTCAACAAGAGGGCTCCATAGAGCTTGAATCCTTCAATGGATACCAATGGATCTCCTTGATGAATTTAATTATTCAATGTGATTAAATGCTTGAGAGTAGATGATTACTTCAATATATTATGCTCTACGTGCATAGGTGGTCTAGGTGATATTTCTTCTTAGATAGTTAGAGAAAATGAGAGGAGAATGCTTCCTTATATACAAATATAGGGCACAATCTTCTAGAGAGGCCTACATAGGAGAATTAAATTAAAATTAGACCTATACCCCTAGAAGTGGACCTATATTAAATATAATTTCAAGATTCGTTACTTTGGAGACCAAAATAGCTGACCTGGGAGTGGGAATTAAATCTTTCTGAAGCCTGACATCTGGAAACCCTGAAAACTTGAAATTTGGACCCTGGGTCAGGGTTGAGGTCGACTCAGACCTAGGTTAGGTTTTAGGTTGAACTTGAACTAGTTCATGGTCAAGGTTGATCTTGACCTAGAAGGTCAACCTTGACCCTGAGGTCAAGAACCTCAAAGTTGCGGAGCAGGATGCCAAAAACAGGTCAGAGAGAAGTGGAAAAAAGGGCAGAACAGGGGGAAAGCCATATCCAAGTCAAAGAACCATTCAAGGAATTTGACATGACCCTAAACCACTTACTCAGAGGGCTAAACCAGTCCACAATGGAAGTGATTCCATTTTATGATGATACACCAAGATTGACAGGGAACAATATACAGTGGATTACAAGAGGATGGTGAGAAGTTTTGGACTGCGAGAGGTAGCTTATTTCAAAAAATAGGAAAGGATAAAAAACCAATGGTGGTCAATGGTAAGGCTACATTTCCTACAATAGAATTTATTAATTTAATTCAGAAAAAATATCATGGTTGGTGCCAATTCCATGGTGATGATCATAGAATTAGAATGCCAGTGGAATTAATGTATATGTCCATGAGGATCCAAAACCCCAACATTAACCTAGAATTTGATATTTCCAGTGAGATTGAGAGAATTCGGAACAACCAATTCGTCTACTGGAATACTAGTAGAAATTTTAAAAATTATTCTCTATTGTGTCATTTAATACTGTTCCAAAACAACAAATTTTTTAGACATACTATGAAGTTAAACATCGTGGATAGTCAAGGAGGCAGACTCCCAGTTCAATTATGGTGTCGGGTATGGGACAAGAACAATAGAGGTTGTGATTACAATAATTTTCATGATTCCTTTGTTGTGTGGATATTTAGGGCACTTGTAATTTAGATTGAAAAGCTTCCTATTAAGATAAGGCGAGCCTTACGACCATTCAAATATAACCTAGAGAAGGGTCACACCCATAATTTTTCTGATTGGATTTTCAAGAATGATCATACTCTTATTAGGGCTTATGGATGCAAGAAATCCCCCCACAAATTAAAATTATTTGTTTCTAAGAGAGTTTTTTTTTATAGAATTCATCTGGAAATTAATGTGGTTTGAAAAGGAGGTAAATGGACCAAGAAAGAAGGGGAATTTTATGCCCCATATAGTTAGATATGCATGACTGTCTATTGATTCTAGTTCTCTTGAATAGGTTCAAAGTTATTTAAAAGGATCATACCATTGTAAGGATGGAAATGAAAGGGTATATGACCCTAAGGGATATATTAATTCATTCATAAAAGAGATTAAACATCAAATTATTACTCAACTAATGGAGATGATGATGAATACCGAAATCAGAGGAATACAAGATTGTAGAAAGGATTAGATCAGTTGTTATTTTATCATTGATGTCAAGCAATTAATTTTTAGTTCATCTTGAACTGCCATATCTTTCAGAGTTGATTTAATTGGGAAAGTTAATAAAGATCAGACAATCATAAGTTCATATTGAGATAATTGTTTTCTACTTTATCAAGTTAGTAAAGCAAATTGGGGAAGTTGGTAAGACTAAATAGTTAAATTACTGAGTAGAAAGAAGTTTTTTAGTAAAGGGTTATCTAACTCAGTCAAGACATCATGAAGTTGAGGTATCGAGTAGTGCATTTTAGTCACGGAACCAAGAGTTGGTTGCCGAGAAAAAAAAATGTTAGAAACAAGGATAAGAACACATTTAATGGTGAGCCACAGCGGTTTGGAAGATTCCAAGGATGAAGAATAAGTTAGTTACAATATATACACAAAAGAAAATTCAAGGTAAATATCTATGGTATAGGTTAAGTAGAAAAATTGATGGTTTTACTTCCAAGAAAAGTGCAAGATCTGAGGTGATGTCAAAGTGGTTCACCGAGTTTCAAGTTCACTGAATTAGTTCAAAAAGTTGATCTAACGAGTGAGTGTGATTGAAGGAAAACTTAATCAAGAAAATTAAGAGGCAAAAATAGAGTCTATTTAAAGGATGAATTTGAATAACATAGATCTGGCAAGTTGAAGTGTTGAAGTGCTACCGAGTGAAGTAGTGAAGAACAAAGAGGTGAATATCCAAGTCTAAAGCAGAGATTGATGAAGTGTTGATGCAAGTAGTCAAAAAGTGCATAAGGGATTTAATCAAGCAAGAAGTAGTTTCATTTTTATAGATCATTTTATCTAATGTTTATTATTTCCATTTGTAACAGATAAATCTCTTAACTGAGTGGACTTAACAGTCTTATTATAAAATCTTTGAGAAAGGTGACATTCTAAAAGAGTGTTCAAAGCCATCTAACCAGGCCACTCCTAAAAGGGTGAAGATCTTAACAGGTCTGAGGTAAATCCCCTAACAGGGTCACATATAAAAATATGTATTGTAATATTTAAAAGGATTGGATTTTAACCGAGCATAATTTAAAAGAGTATTTTCATTTGTGGGTGAAAATTCCAGAAAGGTTTTTCCCAAATTAGGGTTCCTTCTAAAATCTGGTGTTAAATGTGTTGAATGTTTCATTTGAATGATATTTACTATTTATGTAAGTTACTATTTGAGTTATTGAAGTTATTTAGTGATTTAGTTGCTACTGTTGTTTATCCTACTAATTTGAATCAGAGTTAAGTTTTAAAGTTTAAAGTTGTTGGAAAGATTGTTGGAAAGCTATAATAGAAACAATTATTGTTTTGTCATTGATGTCAAACCTTAATTGGTGAGACTATTGCTATCTATTTGAGTACCATATCTATTGATTGAAGAAGGATATTTAACAAGAAGACCAAGTGAAATGGTTGAGTTATGGATAATCACAAGGGTACTTGATCAGTTGGCACATTGGTAAAGGAATGTGTTGTTTATCTTTCAATGACATTTTACTAAGAACAGTTTGTGCTGAGCAAATTTGTGTCAACCGAGAACCAGTGTATGTTGATCATAATTTCTAGTGTCGACTGAGTGTCAGTAAATTGCTGAGGAAACACAATGTTGGCCGAGAAATAGTATTTTGGTAATTGATGATATTTGAGATCTCTGGCCAACATAGTTGATTTTATTGGGATATGTAAAGTTAGTAAAGGGTAAGCACGATTGATCCACACTATGTAAATGCATGGGTAACTTTAGCTAATGCATGGATCAAAGATTCAATTAGCAATTGCTTTGGAGAAATAAATTAAATGTAATGATGGAGAGATCCGTTGGATCTAACCTAACCTAAGATCTATGATCTTGATTAAGCGGAAAAAGATTTACTTTACCTAGATGAAGAGGTATATGATAACCTCAAGGTGTTATTCATGAAGTATGTAGTGTATGTAAGAGGATTGCATAGTTAATTGACTAATTGGCATAATCTAAGAGAGAAGGTTGATCAGAGAAGCGGAGAGTTGCATAAGTATTGCTTGATGGATTTCCAAGAAGATCTGAAGATTGAAATAAAGATGGAGGCCACTTAGTGAATTAGCATTAGAGCTGAATTGGATTTGTATTTGCAAAGTAAGTTTTATGTATCATATCACACCTAACGATTACTTTCTAACCATTGTATCATTCAAAATCCTTTAACCAAGTTGACCTAATAGTCATTGTATAAATCCTTTTAGCAAGGTGACATTCAGGTGGAATGTTCTAAGTCCTCTAACAAGGCCACTCCTAATAGGGCGATTAAATCCTTTAACCAGGTCACATTTAGCAATGTGTTTTGTAACCTTTAACAAGGTTGGCTCCTAACAGAGCTCACTTCAGAAGAGTGAAAATTTGATAGCATGTTATTGGTGGTTTTTCCCATATTGGGTTTCCACGTTAAATACTGGTGTCAACTTGTGTGAATGTTTATGTTGTGTTTTACTGTTAAGTTTCTACAAAGATGATTACATCTGAACAGTAAACTACATATGTATGTTGTTATTTTATGTTATTGTTGCCAAGCATATCTGAGTTGTTCAAATTGGTATAAAGTTTAAATGAGCACATCTAGAGCTAACGATAACTAATTCACCCCCCTGTGAGTTATTCTGAATTCATTCTAACAATTGGTATCAGATCTTTGGTCTCTTGAAAATAGTTTGAAGGTACTTGGAGAAAAAAATCAAGATGTATAAAAAGGAGGTACCAAAGTTGAACAAAGATAATTTCCCTACATGGCAAAGTTTGATGAAATTGCATCTGGCTAGTATTGGCAATTCTGCTAAGCACTATGTTGAACATGATTATGTAGCCCCCACTGCACCTACCACAACTGCTCAGTTAAGAGAAAAGCAAGAGAATAATCAAGCAATGTTGGAGATTGCATCATCTCTGAACTATCATGAGTTTGAATACATAAAGAATTGTACAACTGCAAAACAAATGTGGGTTGTCCTTGCAACCATCTATGGAGGTGATACAAATGTACTGAGAGCCAAATCTAAAATCTTAAGAGGTAAGTTTGATGAAATGAAAATGCAAGAAGGAGAAAATATAGTATAATATTATGATAGGATAAAGGAAGTTGTAAATTCTATTAGAGGAGCTAAGGGAACCATTGATGATAACACCATCATGAGAAAGGTACTTAGAACACTTCTTCCTATATATGCTATTAGAGTCTCTACAATTGAAGAGTTAAGATGTACTCCTAATAAAAATTTGACTTTGGAAGGTTTGGTAGGTAGACTTACTACATTTGAGATGTCAAATTTTGACAACTACACTCCACAAGCTATTGAATCTACACTCAGATCTTAGTTGGTCCTTAACAAATCAAAGAAAGGAAAGAAATGTGTGAACAGTGACAGTGACACTATTGATGATGATCTAGAAGAACTTGAAGCACTTATGGCAAGAAGACTGTCTAGAGGAAAAGTAAAATTCAAAGGTAAACTTCCTATCATTTGTTTTTCATGTAACAAAGTTGGTCATATTGCTGCTAGATGTCCTGATAAGAATGAAAAAGATGAAAGAAAAGACAGAAAGGATGACCATGACTTTAGAAAGTATAAGGATTACAAAGACAAAGGTAAGAAATCTTGCTATATAGTTGAAGAAGCTTCTGACAATGATTCTGACAAATCTGATGAAAATGATATAGAAGTTGTGTATGTTCCTATGAAAGATGATTCTGATGATGATGAGAAAATTGCACTAATTTCTTATATGAGTAAAGGTGACCATTGGATTATTAATAGTGGTTGTTCACATCACATGACTGGTGATAAAGATAAATTTGAAACCCTAGATCATTGTAATGGCAGTTATGTTAAATTTGGTAATGATGCACCATGACTTGTTAAAGGGAAAGGATCAATTAACTTGACTGACAAGATCAAATGTGACAATTTTTATTGGGTTGATGACCTTAACTATACTTTATTGAGTGTTGCACAGCTAAATACTTCTAGTTACAGAGTTGAATTCCACCACAGGAAAGCAAATATCTATGATGCCACTGGAGAACTAGTTGGAAGTGGTGAGAAAACAAAAGGTAACTTGTTCTATCTGGATTTAGCTAATGAGACATACTTGTTTGCATAATATAATGATGTTTGGTTATGGCATAAAATGTTGCATCATGTAAACTTTGATAACTTAGTAAGCATAAGAAAATTGAAATGTCTATGTTTGGTGAGATAAAAAAAATGGTTGGCTTACAAATATATCAGATGAAGAATGGTATCTATATTGTTGAGATTGAAGAATTTCAATCTACCCAAGAAACACCTGCATGCAAAACAACTGCTACGAGAATGAAGAAGACAGAAGAGAGAAGGATCAGAGGCTATGGCGGCCGATAGGCCAGAGAGTGCAAACACATGTTGACAGAAAAATATGTTCTCTATTCAACAATAAAGATGATTACAAACTCCTTAAAGAATACAAAGAAGACAATCCTTATAAAGGATGTCGAAACCCTAAAA
>MU224049.1:5245859-5264909 GCA_018584345.1 Thuja plicata | reverse complement strand
TCAATCTACCCAAGAAACACCTGCATGCAAAACAACTGCTACGAGAATGAAGAAGACAGAAGAGAGAAGGATCAGAGGCTATGGCGGCCGATAGGCCAGAGAGTGCAAACACATGTTGACAGAAAAATATGTTCTCTATTCAACAATAAAGATGATTACAAACTCCTTAAAGAATATAAAGAAGACAATCCTTATAAAGGATGTCGAAACCCTAAAAGGGCAACTAACTCAGAGAAGGAAACTTTCCTAAGTCTAACTAAACTGCCTAAGAGAAACTTAAGCACTAAGGAGTAATTACTAAAGATTACTCTAACATATATTACTCAATCAAAATATGTCAAGGAGATATTAAAAACTTTTGGAATGGAAGATTCAAAACCAATGAGTACACCCATGGCTACTAGATAGAAATTAACAAAAAATGATTATACAAAAAAAGTAAAACAAACCCTTTACAGATCCATGATTGGAAAGCTGCAATATGTTGTACACAGTAGACCTGATATTGCACTGGTTGTTGGTATTATTGTGATATTTTCTACCAATCCCAAGGAAACTCATATGATGTCAGTAAAAAGGATTCTGAGATATTTGAAAGGAACAGATGAATATGGTCTATACTACAAAAGGAATGATAAGTTTGAGCTTAGAGTTTACACTGACTCTAATTGGGCCAGAAATGTTGATGATAGAAAAAGCACCACATGAGGAGCATTTCTTTTGGGAAAAATATTAGTTTCATGGACAAGAAAGAAACAAAATTGTACCTCACAATCTACATCTGAATCTGAGTATGTGGCAGCAGCAGTTAATTGTTCTAATATTGTATGGTTGAAGATACTAATGAAAGGTATGAAAGAAGAGATCACAGAACCAGTTGTCATATATTGTGATAACACGAGTGCCATTAATATTTCTAAGAACCCTGTAATGTACTCTAAGACAAATCATATAGCTATCAAGTATCATTACTTAAGGGAGCTAGTTCATAAAAAGGAAGTGAGACTAGAGTATGTGAATACTAAGGAACAGTTAGCAGACATATTTACAAAGGCACTACCCAAGGATGTTCATGAGTATTTGCAAGGTAAATTAGGGGTGATTCCCCTAATAGAGGCTAATTAGTTCAGAATAGAACTATTGCATCAAATGTCATATTCAGAATATTTTTAACATTGATGCACAGGTAGTCACACTTTAGGATGTTGCCTAAAGCTATGAAAAATAGACAAAGACAGAAAAGAGGATCAGTCATAAGAAAGATGATAGGAATGGCATGATACAGAGTTTAGAATAGATGAATCTGCATGATGAAGATGTCAACATCTTTGGCATTGTTGTCAAAGAGGGAGAGTTTACTATACTTAAAGATATAGGGAGAAGTTTACTGAAAAAAAGGAGAGATTAATGAAAGAGGGAATCTACAGATAAATAGATACAGAAAGATTTCAGTGTGATCACCGACACAGACAAGAGAAAAATTTTACAAGATGAAAATTAGAATGAAACTAAAGACATTAATGAAGATTTTTTCATATCAAGGAACACAGGTGGACTTTTTGGATTGTATGGTTACTATGGTTGAAAATTATTATTTTATTATTTACTGTTGTCATCAATGCCAAAGAGGGAGATTTTTGAAAAGATTGTTGAAAAGATACAATGGAAACAATTATTGTTTTGTCATTGATGTCAAACCTTAATTGATGAGACTATTGCTATCTGTTTGAGTACCATATCTATTGATTGATGAAGGAGATTTAACAAGAAGACCAAGTGAAATGGTTGAATTATGGGAAATCACAAGGGTACTTGATCAGTTGGAACATTGGCAAAGTAATGTGTTGTTTATCTTTCAATTATAGTTTACAGAGAATAGTTTGTGTCAAGAAAGTTTGTGTCAACTAAGCACTAGTGTATGTCGAGCATAATTTCTAGTGTTGGCCAAGCGTCAATAAATTACTGAGGAAACACAGTGTTGGCCGAGCAATAATATTTTGGTAATTGTTGAGATTTGAGATCTCTAGCTGACATAGTTGATTTTATTGGGATATGTAAAGTTAGTTAAGGGTAAGCACGATTGATCCACACTATGTAAATGAACGGGTAACCATAATTAATGCATGGATAAAAGATTCAATTAGTAATTGCTTTGGATAAATAAATTAAATGTAATGATGGAAAGATCTGTTAGATCTAACCTAACCTAAGATCTACGATCTTGATTAAGCAACAAAAGATTTATTTTACCTATATGAAGAGGTATATGATAACCTCAAAGGGTTATTCATGAAGTATGTAGTGTATGCAAGAGGATTGCATAGTTAATTGACTGATTGGCATAATCTAAGCGAGAAGGCTAAATAGAGAAGTAGAGAGTTGCATAAGTGATTGCTTGACAGATTTCCAAGCAGATTTGAAGATATAAATGAAGATGGAGGCCACTCAATGAATTAGCATTAGAGATGAATTAGATCTGGATTTGCAAAGTAAGTTGTATGTATCAGATCACACCTGTTGATTACTTTCTAACCATTGTATCAGTCAAAATCCTTTAACCAGGTTGACCTAACAGTCATTGTATAAATCCTTTTGGCAAGGTGACATTCAGATGGAATGTTCTAAGTCCTCTAACAAGGCCACTCCTAACAGGGTGATTAAATCCTTTAACCAGATCACATTTAGCAATGTGTTTTTTAACCTTCAATAGGGTTGGCTCCTAACAGAGCTCACTTTAGAAGAGTGAAAATTTGAAAGCATGTTATTGGTGGTTTTTCCCATATTGGGTTTCCACGTTAAATACTGGTGTCAACTTGTGTGAATGTTTATGTTGTGAACGGTAAAAGTTGATTACATCTGAACAGTAAACTGCATATGTATGTTGTTATTTTATGTTATTGCTACTGAGCAGATCTGAGTTGTTCAAATTGGTATAAATTTTAAATGGGCACATCTAGACCTGAAGATAACTAATTCACCCCCCCTCTCAGTTATTCTGAATTCATTCTAACAAAATTATCATAGTTTTTTTATTCACCCACCCTCCCAGTAATCCAATAATTGGTACTAGAGCTAAGTACTCTAAGAGATAAGTTTAAAATACTTGAGTTAAAGATCTGAAGATGTATAAGAGGGAGGAACCAAATTTGAATAAGGATAACTTCTCTACATGGAAAAATGGAATGAGATTTCATCTATCTAGGATTGGAGAGCACTATATTATCTTGACAATGAGTATTCACCACCGTCATTTGGACCTTTGACATTTGAGAAAATAAGAGAAAGAAAAGATCACACACAAATTATGATTGAGATATCATATAATGTCACCAATCTAGATTTCAATGACCTTAAAGGATGTGATACAACAAAGAAGATGTGGGATAAGATTGAATTGGTACACAGTGGAGATCAACATGTTTAGAAGGCAAAAGATGAAAGCTTAAGAGACAAATTTGATTCTATGAGAATGAAAGAATGTGAAAATGTTACACTATATTGTGCAAGACTGAAGGAAATTGTGAATGCTATCAGAGGTGCTGGAGGATAGATAACTAAAGAAGATGTGACAAGAAAACTATTGAGGACATTTTTACCTATGTATTGCATCTGATCATCTACAATAGAAGAACTAAGATCCATTCCTCATATGATTGTTTCACTGGATTCTAGTATTGGTAAGTTGATTTCTTTTGAGATAAATGATTTTGATAATAGTTTACCTACTACTGCTAGGATTGAGTTTACATTTAAATCATCTTTGAAGATTGGAAGTTCTAGGAAATCTAGAGCTAGTGATGGTTATGCAAGTAGTGCTAGTGAAAGACTTTATAGTTGCAAGAGTGAGTTAGAAGAACTATATGCTGAAGATGAAGAAAATAAAAAAGAGTTTGAAACTCTACTATCTAGAAGACTATAGAGAGGTAAAGGAAATTACAAAGGTAAGATACCAAGACGATAACAAAAGAGAAAAAAATTCAGGAGATTCTGAGATTTCAAAAATAAAGGTAAGAAGTCATGTCATATTTCTAATGAAGGACTAACTGATGATGACACAAATAATTATGATGGTGAATAAGTTGTATATGTTTTCATCAAGGATAATTTTTATGAAGAAAAGAAAGAAGAAAAAGTCTTAATCTCACATGTAAGCAGGAATGATACTTGGATTATAGATAGTGGGTGTTCAAACCATATGATTGGTGACACAATTAAGTTCACTACTATAGAAGAACATGATGGAGGATATGTTAGATTCAATAATGATTCCCCATATCCTGTGAAAGATAAAGGTTCTATAATTCTATTGAATAATTGTCATGCCCAAAACTAGGGCAAAACACACATACAATATTTTTTTAAACACAAGTGCATACCACTAACAAAGGATGTATTTGAGGTAATGTGATATCATGGTAAGGTTAGTATTTGAGTTGAAAGATATATAGATAGGTTGAATTAGGGTCACACCACATACAGATGCAGAATTAGAGCATCAACTAGTCATACGGGTTACGTGAACACCTGGGTCAGGTTGATTTAACTCTGGTTTCATGTTTTAATCTATGTAGTATCATGATGATAGTCTATTATTAAGAGTCATACATTGAATTAGATTGCTCTGGTAATCACTTTATTTCTAACCTTGGTTACAATTTATTCATTTAATTCTAGTCCCAATTCTCTTTCAACCATTAACCACTAGTTTAAAATTCAATTATCAAAACCTAATCTAATCCTTATCCTTCTAAAAACAATTAAATTCTCCCTTGCAAATTCCTATGCAACTATAGTCCTTGAATTCCTTAATAGAATATTAAATTAATCTCAAATAGAAAATTTAAATTGACCTCTAATCCCTTTGAAACACATGGGTAACATAATTTAATTTATCATAATAAAATTAAATTAATATCTGTCTATACATTTTACATAGAAACTACATCTATTAATCAATAATTAACTATACAATTAAGTAAACCATATCTAAACAAATTTACATGTTCTAAATAAAACAATAAGAAGTTAAATCCATAACATATTTCACATAAAAACTAAGGTTTTAAAATCTAGTAATTAAACTAGACAATTTAAATAAAAAGTACATCTATTAAAGGAGACTACATAATTCAAATAACACAAATAATAATTAAGTCTATTTAACTAACTTAATCTATCTAAATATGATGATCCATTTTAATTATGTACCTAATGGATAGAGTAGAATATTATTTAAATAAATTATTCAATACTTGATTAAGTCTAATTATGTTATTAAATCTATTAACTATCAATTAACTACCTATAACTAGCTATAATCTAACCTACCTACCTATCTATCACCCTATCTACCTCTAGCCTATCAAGTTGTCACATCATCTCCCCAAGTGGGTGGGGAGGGTGTGAAATCCCAAACCCACTACAAACCTGCGATTTGTTTGGAGAGGGAAGAGTCTTTGCAAAGAGTCTTTGCAAAGGCTTACGCATGAACCAAAAAGGGTGGGGGTCACTGCAAAGTCTTTCCCCAATATGCTGAAACCTAAGGGGAAGTCAACATGAATAATTCACATGGGAAGGAGGGTATGTGGCATTAAACCCAAGGAAAGTATGCGAGATCTTCAAGGTTGAGGTGGGGCCCAAAAACACTTTCTCTTATGTTAAACTATGTTTAACACTTTTGTCCAAGGGATGTACCATTATACTTATGTCAAACCCAATCTACATCGAATGGGGAAGGGTTAACTTTGGGTAATGATTATCATGTCAGCCCAAATTTTGCATGGGGAGAAGAAACGTAAGGGGAAGATTATTGTGGGGCCCACGAAAATGGGTGAAGAAAATTAAGCCTTCCCAATCTAAAGACTATTGATTAGCATAAAAAAGGTAATTAAAAGGAGTGTTTAGGGGGGTAATAAAGGGGTTTTAGAGAGGGAATCTTTAGAGGACATTCTCTATGTAAGGGGAGGGAATTAAATCCCTCCCCATACATTTTCTAGAGATTTTTTTTCATCTACATTCTAGAAAATGACATGGTAAATTTGGTTGTAGTTTCTACACATTGACATCGTTGATTTCTTTTTTTTTTGTAGATACATGCATGAATTTAATTGCTTTTTATTTGCCAAACATTATGCAACTAGAATTTAATTATTAATATTAGGTGATTATTTTCATTAATATATTAATTTTTTTGACTTACTATAGTTAGTAAGCTAATCTCTTCTTTTTAAGGATTGGAAATACAATTATTTTAAAGATGAGGTATTGATCTAATTGAGATAAAATTTCAGAATTCTAAAGGAAACATGTAGTGTTCTTGACTTAGAAATTTTAAAGCCACATACAATAGAGGTTTCAAGATTTAACCATTCACAAGGTTTACATGCTATGAATATCATTACAAAAGAAATGAGAGCTTTTGACATTTTTCTCAACAAGCTTACACAATGAACTTTGTAACACTTAACAATAATGATCCTCACCACAAGGAGTAATCATGCAACCTGAAAGTTTCTCTTTCACAACAATACCAAAATGAAGACTCCTCCCAAACTTTTCCACATCTAACTTGATTTCAAAAACCTGCAAAAAAAATATGAAGGAAACCATGGGAGCTCACCTCCCAACCAAGGGCTCAAAGAAACCACCCCTGAGCTTGGAGAACCAAGACTAAACAATGTAACACATTCTAATTTTCACAACTAACATATATACACAACACAATAATTTACTCCTAACCAAGGTTTCACAAATGAGTTTTCCAAACCCATTGAAGTAGGGTGAAGGTGGGCTTTTCCAAGGAGGAGAATGCCATTACATTTTCAAATTTCTCATCAAGAGTTTTATTCCATGTTTTTACAAGGCTAAATTGACATTCCTTCCATATACATATTTGGTCATTTCTATACCAAAACAATCTTTACCACATGGCTTTATGAAGCCCATACTCTATAAAATTATCCCTCTTCTCCAAGAGAAGAGACTCTCACTACAATGGAGAGCCCAACTAACCCATTCACCCAAGGCCACTTCTTCCCTTTCCAAAGGGTGAGTAATGCCTTAAACTCCCATTAATAATACTCCCAAATCTAAAAGAGCAAGAGATGAAACAAAATTCAAATGCATCCCCAATCCAACACATAACAACAAAATCTACATACAACAACACTTTACAAGATTACATATATGAACACCATACAAGATTTACATATTCATTTAAAAAATAACATGCAAGCTTAAATGCAAGAGCATTCTTCCATGTCAAGAATCCACCAACCTTAGTCTAAGAAAAATGGCAAGAATGTGGTTGAGAAGAAGCCCTTATCATTTTTTTTTCTTCCTCCAACCCTAGTTGTCTCCAAAATTGGAGAGTGGGTGAACACTCAGTAAGTTTCTCCAAATCCTCTAAAAAGACCCCTAGAAGTGTACTCAAGACCCAGTAATTAATGAGACATGCCCTCTAGTCCTTTTGTCTTACCTCTTGTCTTCTCTCTTAATGGTGAGTCTAGTAAGGAGTGTGGGACAAGTTAAATGCATGTGGCCATCTTCATTTTCGCCACTTTTAAAAGGTAGGCATTTTGGAGAGCTATAATGGTGATTTAGGTTTACTTCATAGGTAAAAACTAGCCCTAACCCAAGGTACCCCCTTAGGGTTAACTAATTTTGGCCAAAAATACACTCTAGGGTCACTTTTGACCCCTCCAAAGTACCCCTAAAGTTCAAATCCGAGTTCCAACTTGATGTGATCCACACAAGACATCTATAAGCAAGTGTGATTAATATAACATCCTATAAGGTTTGGTGATTCTTTTTCAAGCCCTAATTTGACATGTCACCATCCACATGGATAACACAAGTGTCAAGTGACACCAAAAAAAAATGCACATCACATTCACAATGACATGTCCAAATAACAACATAAATTTTAAACTATTAACACACATTTAGATTACGTTTATAACAAAGATCATATTATAATGAGGTTTCAACCTCTTATTGAATTAAACCTTGGCTTACTCAATTCACATGTGTTTAGCCTTGATTCTCTGAATAATTTCATGGTTCTCTTTCCTACACACGAAACTTGAGCATCAGTAGTCCAAGATAATAAAATCACATGCAATATACATTTTTAATTTATAATTAGCAACATTAATCAATAGCATAATTAAATTCCTAATTGAAATTTTCTTACAGAAATATTTAAAACATAATAATTCCATAATCATCATGACATAACATCCATAAAATAATCAAGTCTAATCATGATTCGATCTTCTCAAAAGTTCACTTATCTAAACATATATAATCAAAATCAACCACCTATTCTAGGTCTAATCTATATCAAAATGTAATCCACATAATATAATAATCATCATAACATAATATCTTGAGTCTCTGTCAGGATAATCAAAAATTGTATTAATGTATCAAAACATAAAGTATCAAAGTGTGATCGAGTAGTAAAGTTGTGATGGGTTGGCATTAGGCCTTGCATCCTCCCCCACTAAGCATGAACTTCCTCTTGGAGTTCATCAAAATGATATGGATACTGAGATCTCATCTGCGCTGCATCCTCCCATGAAGCTATGACCTCATCATAACAATCCCATTGGACCCTAACCTAGTCCAGGTCTTGGCCTCAAAGTGCAAGGGTTCGTCAGGCTATAATACGAATGGGCTCCAGTGCTAGCTGTCTGTCCAACTCCACCTGCAAGGCATCCCAATCTATAACGTGAGACTCATCATAAATATATTTCCATAGCACAGATACATGAAACACATTATGGATACATGACAGGCTGGGTGGCAAGGCTAGATGGTAGGAAAATGGTCCTATCCTCTCCAATATCTCAAAAGGTCCAACAAAGCGAGGCACTAACTTAGAGCCCTTTCCAAAATGGATAGGACTCTTATTCAGGCGCACTCTCAAAAAGACCCTATCTCCAACCATATACTCATGATCAACCCGCTTCGCATCTGCATACTTCTTCTATCAGTCCTAAGCCTCTCTAAGATGTTGTCTAATCAAGACTACCTGCTACTCCATACCCTTGACCAACTAGGGTCCAATAGATACTCTATCCTCAATCCTATCCCAACTCAAGGGGGTCCTGCAAGGTCTACCATACAATGCCTAATATGGCGGCATACCTATAGAATAATGATGCCCATTATTATAGGAAAACTCAACCATATGTAGGTATTCCTCCCACTTGACCTAATATTTCATCACATACATATGTAACATATCTTCTAACACCTGGTTAACCCTCTCTTTCTGCCCATCTTTCTGAGGGTGGTACACTGTACTAAAATTTAGTCTAGTACCCAACGCTGCCCGTAACTCTCTCCAAAAAGCTAATGTGAACAAGGAGTCTCTATCAGAGATGATCTTATGGGGAATGTCATGAAGTCTGACAATATCCTACAAAAAGACCTGAGCTATGTCTCATGCTGTGAATGTAGTACGCACAGGTGAGAAGTGGGAAACCTTGGTCAACATGTCAACTATCACCAAGATAGCATCATGGTGGAAAGAAGACATAAAAAGACCAATAATGAAGTCCATAAATATAGTATCCCACTTCCACTTGACAATCTCATGTGGCTACAGGAGCCCACTTGGATGACTGTGCTCTGCCTTCACTCTCTGGCACTCTAGAGATCTAGCAACTATGCTAGCAATCTGCAACCTCATGCCCAGCCAATGATACAACTCTCTCAGATCAGCATGCAACTTCTTAACTCCCAGATGAGTTGCATAAGGTGCTTTGTGAGTGTCAAGAATAATAAACTCTCGCAAGTCACCCATAGAAGGTACATAGATGCGTCCCCTATAATGTAGAAGTCCATCAAACTCTAAAGAATACTCTGCAAATCTCCCCTCAAGGGGTCTCTGAGAATGGATAAGTTGACAAACCTCCACATAAAATCCATCCGCTAACAAGTGATGCAAAATGCACTCCCTCAAATCTCTACTAGAATTCATAGATGAGAGCTCGTGTTGCCTCCTACTCAAGGCATTTGCAACTACATTCTCCTTCCCCTTGATGTAGTGAACATCAAAATCATACTCACAAAAACTCCATCCATCTCCTTTGCCTAGCATTAAGATTGGGCTGTGTAAAGATATATTGTAGGCTCTGGTGATCTGAATGAAGCTCAAATTGGTGACCTAGAAGGAAATGTTTCCATCTTGTTAGGGATTTTTCTTGTATGAATCACAGTTCTTGAAATGACTATTTGAACACTATGCCTTCTAATATTGATTCAGAGACAAGAGAAGCCTAATTGCTAAGGACTGGATAAGGTCCTTCTTCATTTTTGAGCTCCACATATACTTAGGCAGGTTTTACCTCTTATGATTGTTGTTTACATGGTATGTTATAGTGTGGATACTGATTTTCTATGTATCTTTGTTAAATCAACTTATAAATCACCTTGCAAATGACCAAGCATAACCAGATGCAAGATATAACCATACAAACCATGGTTGTAAGCATAACAAGAACCAGTGATACAAGGATTTTCATCCTTCTTCCTTTTATTGTAGGAGGGATAACCTAAAGATTCACTCTCCAAGGAATCACTAAAATAGATATTGTCCTGCTGACATAGGTCCTTACTGAGTTCAGTTTGTTTGTTCTTAATAACAAGAGTATTTTGATTAAATTGGTTTTGATACCTTGAAATAACTTGGACAATAATGGGTTATCAGACTAATTCCTAGACTAGTGCCTATCCTTTGGGCTATAAATTCAAATAAGCTAAGATCTCATAGAAACAAAATACAATAGGCTTCCTTACAACCCACATGCAATTAAGATAAGTTTCCTTACAAATTACCATATTACCACTAAACGATTGTATCAAATCTTTAAACAAAATAGTATGCTCCCTGAAACTACTTACAAAACTTAGTTCTTTTCTCAAAAGAAACTTGTAAGCAATTAGATAGCTATCTAATAACCAAAATGCTTCAGAATACCTTGCAAACTTAAACATAAAAGAGCATACAAAGAGAATAAAGAGATAGCAATTGAAGAGAGTAAAAATGCACCGTATTTTATTTATATGATCCCGCTTCGATACATGTAAGATCTTACAACTTCAAAAGAGAGACAAAAGTTCAGAACATCTAAATTCTACAATATATTTTTCTCTTTTCCAAAAAATTCCAACATCAAAGACCCTTTACAATTACAACTCTTTTTCTATATATAGGTTTTTGACCATCTTGGAATCCCTTGATATTTAGGATGCAACAAGCTTCGGATGGTCATAGAAAATCTAACCCTAAAGTTACAAGAAAGACAAAAGAAAGAGAGAGAAAGCGATGGAATGACCTAGTCAAAAAGATATAAATAGATATTCTTGGTTCTTCTCCTGATCTGGTGACTGTAATCAGATTTGCATAAATGGTAGCTGGTAGTATTTTTGTTGAGTCCGGATAGCTGTGCTTGCATACTCACCAGCATTCTCCTTTTGCAATAACTGTCCCATCTTGTCTTGAATAGTGCAATGCCAAGTGTTCACCCTACTCCTCGTCTAGGAATTCTTCTTCTACTACTGGCTTCTTTTTCTTTGGTGTAGTCATCACTTCCCAAGCTTTCACTTCATCGTCCAATGGCCACTTAAAGTCTTGAGTACTCTGTACTTGCACCTTTTGCCTATCCCATCTAGTATCAGTGATATTCTTGACATCAAGTAGGAATTTGTTGATGTCAGTCTCTGCTTTAAAGGCTTCATCCAATATTTTATTAAATCCCTCTATATCAACATCAGCTCCCAAAAGAAATGCCTCATCACTAGGCATCTTGATCTCAAATTCATTCTTCCAGGCATCTACAGCCTTTACTTGATCATCATCTCCCTTTAAGGAAGGAATAAACCTATTAAAATCATTTGAAAAGAGGCTCAACTTAACCTCTATCTAGTTTAATTTTCCTTTAAAGAATGAGAGATCAATATTGACTCTTTTGATCTCATCTTCAACTTCAGTCACTATTTCAGGAAAATCTGGTCTTATGGATTGTAAAGATGATAACTTTTCAATTAACTTTGCCCTAGCAGACCACTTAGTAAAGTAAGGGTTTAGAATGGAAAGGTACCCCATTACCTTAGTATACAAAGCTGGCAATTTATTGTATGCATTGATTACAACATTAGTTTTATCCTTTAGAATCTCAATTCTATGTTCTAATATGCCCCTCAGTGCTTTCAAAGTAGTTGCATTTCCTTTTTCCTCATTAGTTTCATGTTGTTCAACAGCCTCCTCTGATTTAGGCTTATCTTCAATTTGCATTGGTGGTGGTTGTGCTGGTACATATACCACCTCAGGCTTTGTTTCCAACTCCTCCATTAATTTCTTTATCATCTGATCCCTCTGGTGCAATTTTATGCGGCACATCTCCCTATCCTTAGACAATGCACTTGTCTCCTCTAACAAAGTACTACATATTTCAGACAATTTTTTAGTCTTGTCTTCATTTAGGTGAGCCCAGTGTGTCATAACTTGGGAGATTTCCAAATCCCCTGTATTTTGTATAGACCACACCATTTGATTGCCCACCATATTTTCCTGAATATTTACTAGTTGGGGCTTTTGGTCTTTTGGGCTTAGGCTCCACATTGCAAAAGCCTAAGATTTTGGGCTATACCCAAATCCTTTTATCACATCTCCCATCTGGACCTCACTAGCCATTTTGAGATCCAGTTGCTTTCTAATTTGGTCTATGATAAAAGCAGATACCAAATCCCATCCCTCAGCCAATAATATTCCACTTCCTAGCGCCATCTTCCTGGCATCCTCGAGTGAAATATCCCCATTTTTAGGATCATAATTTTGTAAAGCCACTAGGGCTTCATTTGTTATTGTCTCTTTTCCATCTACAGTTAATTGGGATCTTTTCTGCTCTATTTTATGCCATCTTAGGAAGTCTTTAAGCTCCTCTATTTTAACAAAGCTATCATCACTTAAAAAAATTTGTTGATGAAGCAATCTTTCATCAACACGGGCCTTGAGTGGCATCTCAACATCATCTTCTAGGTCAGGTTGTTGCTTCTTGCCTTCCCTAATTTCTTTCCTTAGGTTATGATCATATAACCTAGTGCCAGGTACTAATGCCTTAGCCTTATCTTTTTTCTTACTTTGTCCTTCCACTGAAGGCTGCCCTAATTCTAATTTTTGCCTCTTTGCAGTAGGCTCCTCTACATCATCAGGTTGGGTAGCAACTGTCAGATCTATAATATGACCTTCACCTCCCTACAGCTGTGGTATTTCAGCCATATCTTGCTCTAATGCTTGTTATGGTGAAGGATACATGGTAGGACATTCATAATCACTGTCACTACCACTATCATATTCTGACTCTGAATGTTCAGGTGTCTGAGCACCTTTCTTATCTAGTACTATATCCAGTTGCTCTACAAGCACATAATAGTTGTCTATCATGGCCTTAATTCTATCAAAATATGGGAGGTCAGGGTAAAAACCACCAAAAGACAACCCATTTCTCTTTATCTGCTTCTCCAGCTTTAGCAACTCTTGGATTCTCAGTCTTCTGGTATGGATATCATCTTCATCTAAGATGTTCCTTGTTGCATCTTCTTCAATACACTCACAGTGGACATTTATATTGGGGATGGTAGGTATCTTTCCAACCATTGACCCACTGCATCAATGGCACCTTTGCCAATTGTAAAGTTTAGAATCTTGAATTGCCTAGGGGTTATAGTCCCCTTCTTGTGCGGTGCAAAGTGCTCATTATCTATTAACAATAACTATCATATGAATTCCATTGCAGCCACTCTTGTAGGCACATGATATGGTAATAAATGAGGTGGGTGAATACACCCATACACCCTGATAATGGTATAATTCTCCTCCAAGAAGAAATCACCCCAATTATATTTTCCAGGCCAACTATCTGTATAATCATAGGGCCTGAGCAGTTGTATAACCTTCAATGGGACTCTTGTCCTACTTGTTCCCACACTTTATACTATTGGATACACAATCCAATTCTAAAAAGCACAGTAGTCACACTTCCTAGAAGTGTAATTCTAAACCCTCACCCAAAATTGGATAGGATTTGGTGCTGACTGGTAGAATCTCTGAGGAGTTAAGTTATGAACATCCATGATTACAAAATTGAAGTATAAGAGGAGATGCATAAGAACTGAATAGTGCAAAAATTTGGGTTCCTTCTCCTTTGGTTTCTTTATTCTCTTCTGGGTTGCAATGAAACCCTCATGCATTTCATCAATTATGTGTTGTATATAATCATAACTTCTATTTGAGTGCACCTCTTGCAAGTCTAGCACCATCATCAGGATGCCAGCATCTATCTTTTCTACATCACCATCTATTCCTAACACTCTACACAGGGCATATGCAGCATATTTGATGTAAAAATGAAGATCCTTGTAATAATATGGGCAATCCCCGGACATAGGATCTAAATATTTCTTTACTTCTTTCAACATATTTTTCAACAGCTGACCCCTAGCAATCCCAGGCTTTTCAGTATACCTCTATTTTTGCTTTTTCATGTCAATTCTGGTAGATATGGTGCTGAATAAGCCAAAATCTTGCATGAATGAATTTTTATTTAAAATTAATAGGGAAGTGCCATCATCCCTCCTGATGGTCTTAGTTTAAACATCATAGTGATTGGCTAGGTCTAAAAATAAGTCTACATCTAGGAAGACATCAAGAACAAGCAACCTGGCTAAACCACAGGTCCAAGGGTTTGATACTGGGATAGGATTATGAGAAGTTTTATAAAAATAATTGAAAAGGGAGAAACCTGTTGTCCCTGGAGTCACAGCATCTTGAATGTCTTTATACTCATCAATGAGGACATTAGCATTAGCCTTCTTATTCTGTGTTGAACTAGGCAGGAGACGGAGGAATTCATCAGAAAAACTCGCCTTTCCCTTCTGCTCCTCCTCACTTCCTCCACTTGTCAAAGCAACACTCATAGTCCCGCTCATACTTGCAATACCTCAAATCTCCTATTCCTTACTGATATTGAAACAAATCTATCTCAGAGATTGGCTGACCGTCCTGTGTATAATTTTCTGAAATTTAAAACTCTTTGATCAACTCTGGAAATACTGCAAACTGAGAAAAATATCTCTTCCCTCTGAAAACTTAACCACTTGGGCTCTAAAATCTGAAATCACGGTGAATAAAAAATGAATGCACCATCAACTCCTTATAGCCATCATTCAGAGTACGCAGCTCATAACTTAGAAACATCAGTTCTGTCATTAATTTGACATACTGTGAACTTCAATGAAAACCTAGCCGTAGTTCCATGAGCTTGACAAGAAATCAAATTTTTGAAAGTGAATCCTTAAAACAATCATACAACATTCAAAAGAGCTAACATGTCACACTGTGATTCGTTAACTGTCTTACATCTCAGCTACTCTTTTTCTATAGTAATCAAAATACAAGCATGTGATTAGTTAGCGAGCAATTCATACTGTCACATCAAAAACTATCATCATTTTTTAGATTTTTGGATCAGGTGACTATGTGACTTCATATAGTCTCTTTGTTCCAGGCCTCTATCACTAACCCATGGTTTATCTCGAGACATAGTGACAACACATTTTCTTACCTTTGGCTGACCCAAGTTACCATCCTGCGATCACGCGACCCAACTAAAATCATAGTCGCTCATAGTTAACATTAACTCAGTATCTTTTCTGAGACCTTGCGACTAACCATTGCCTTTAACCCTTTACGGTTATCTCCTAGTCACCTAATATTTTTATTTCATGTCAAGACTATGCGACCATACCTAGTCGCCTGATTGCAAAATATAAGTCCTGAGTGTCTAATTTTATCATAACAGGTTATATGTGCCCTTTTAAATATCTGACGACTACACAACATACCTTAATTGCCAAGTTAGGAGGACCTTTCCCTTCGGGTACTTTTCTTCTCAGACTTTGTGACCACCGTTGGATCCTCTTATTTCTTCATCTAACGGTTGTCGCTCAATCGCTAAATATTTCTTATATACCCTTAAATCTTTCTCAGACATCACGACTGAAGGCAAAGCACTTAGTCTCAAGGTCGTTGAGTCCATTTTCTCCTTCTGGCGACCATGCAATAGAACCTTAACATCCACTCGCCTTATGACACATGTCACCCAGTCATTTGTTCACTTACTACATAATGGAGAACTGAGTCATCATCTTGTTCTGGCGACCACCCAACTATGCTTTACTATAACCCTCAGACGGTCAATCGCTTATTCACCATCAAAATCTCTTAACCATCATTTCTTGTTGAGACCACATGACTGAAGGCTTTGCATAACTTTTAACTTTGGATTCATTTGGTGATAAAGCGACATGAAGCAATCGCGAAGTCTGAAGACATTTTCATAACTGTTGAGAGTTTCCTACGATTACCCGACTAAGCAGTGGGTCCCTTTTGCATAAAGCCTTATGATATAGTTATCTTGTGACTACCCGACATGAAATAATCATAGAGTCTCAGAATGCTAAAGGAATATACTGAAGTTAAAAGAGACCATGCGACAAAAGGAAATCGCCAAGTCAGAAAGATTTAAGGAATATTCGGTTGGAGTAACACGACGATGCGACTTTATTAAAACATATGACTCAAGTGGATAGAAAAATTAGCATTGAAATAGATGCGTCATGACCTAGAGTTTGTTTTTCAACATTTTAACATTTGAAGACTAAGGGTTTTCAGGGTTTTGCAAATTAAGGTAAGCTCAGACTTGAAAACCTGAAAACTTGACACAAGTAAGGCCAAAAGGAACGAGAGATAGCCAGACTTGAATACACCATATCACAAAGAGAAGGACAGGGAACTAGGAAAACTGTCAAAATAAGAAATACAACCAACAATGGCTCTAATGCGGATTGGCTAAACAAGGTTTATGACAAAGAACCACAGAATCTCTGGTTGTAGACCTCCCTTAACAATGGAGCAAAACCCTAAAATAGAAAGGGAAAGATATGTACAGAACTTACAAACAACAGAGAAGGAAAAGAACATATAATACATACTTACTTGTGCACCTTGAACTTTTACTCAAAGAAAGACTTCAAAAATTGCCCATGCACAGGCAATTCAAAGAGATCTCCTTCCATATTCTTCAACAAATATGAGTCTTTGCCAAATTTTTCTGCAACAATGAACGGTCCTAGCCATAAAGACTCAAACTTCTTATGCTTTCCTTTGTCCTCTGCTCTTGCATTCCATTGGAGAACTAAATCATCAATTTGGAACTTTCTCTCAGTAGCCCTCCTGTCAAAAAGATATTTCATTTTTTGCTGTAGCTCCACATTTTCTCTCTTACTATTTCTCCTTATTTCATCTAATTCAATCAACTGCATCATTCTATTTTGCATATTGTCAGAGACATCCAAATGTTCCTCTTGTATGAATTGGCAAATGGGCAATAAATTGTTAATAGGCAATCTCGCTTGTAAACCATACACCAACTCAAAAGGAGATTGACCAGTTGCCTTCTTAAGTGTAACCCTATCAGCCCAAAGAGCTAATCTAAATTTTGTATGCCAAGTCCTTTTATTTTTCTCCAAAGTCCTCTTCAATATTTTCAATATGCTTTTATTGCTAGACTCAGCTTGTCCATTGGCCTATGAGTGATATGGGGAGGAATATGATATTGTAATCCCATACCTTTCATAGGAACTTGTCATTTCTTCTGATCTGAAACTCATAGCATTGTCCATTATTAATTTATTAGGCACTCCAAATCTGGTCAAAATATTTTCTAATAGAAATTCAGTAACCACCTTACTTGTTGCTTTCTTTGTGGGGATAGACTCAATCCATTTAGTAAAGTAATCTGTGGCAACTAAAATCCAACTATGCCCTGCACTAGACTTTTCTTGAAATTCACCAATAAAATCAATGCCCCATACAACAAAAGGAGCCTCAGTACTCACTGGGTTGAGCAATAGAGCACCTTCAAATTTCAATTTATTAGAGAACCTCTGACATGGTTCACATTTCCAAACATGTGTATAATTATCTTTGAATAGAGTAGGCCAATAGTATCCTTCCCTTAAAATCTTATGGGCAGTGGGCTTAGCAGAAAAGTGACCTCCACACTGTCCTTCATGCATCTCAATTAGGACTTTCTCAGCTTGATATTTGTCAATGCACAACACTAGCACACCATTCTTATCTTTCCAAAATAAATCGCCTTGAATCAAAACATATTTTTGAGCTTGCAATTTCAAACTTTTCTTTTGATTATCAGACAAATAATCAGGACACTTAGCATTTTTGAGGAAGAAAATAATGTCAGTATAATATGGTTGTCTCTCTATACTGGTAATGGCTTGGTCATTTTCTCCTATCTTATTTGATTGCACTAAATCTAGGTTCTCCTCTGTCATTAGTTTAGCCAAGCCTTGACCTCTTACCAATTTGGTGATATTGATTTTCAGATTGAACTCTTGAATCCTTGTAATCCATTTGCATCTCTTACCAGTAACCTCTGACTTTGTAAGAATATCTTTCACTTTTGAATGTGGAACATAGGCCTACACCTTGGTACATACAAAATAGGGCCTAAAATACTTCACAGCCTTTACCAATGCATAGGCTTTCTTTTTCATTATTTCATAGTTAAGTTCTGCAGCTTGCAAGGATTTACTATAAAAGGCTATGGGATGTTCAAATCCTTGCTCATCTTTTTGAAGCAAAATTGTAGCAATTATATGAAATGATGCAAATGAAAACAGGGAGAAAGGCTTAGTGTAATCTGGTGATTTCAACACTGGAGTTTCCTGCACTGCCTTCTTTATCCTTTCAAAAGCTTGTTGAGCCTCATCATTCCAAACAAACTTAGTATCCTTTTTCAGTAATTTCACAATGGGCTTCATAATTTCAGCAAAATTGGCTACAAATATTCTGACAAAGTTAATCTTTCCTAAGAAAGATTGTACACTCTTTAAGTTTTTTGGGGCAACTACCCTCTGAATTGCTTCTACCCTCTCAGGGTCTATTCTTACCCCTTC
>MU224049.1:5226693-5238801 GCA_018584345.1 Thuja plicata | reverse complement strand
TAGTTTCATGTTGTTCAACAGCCTCCTCTGATTTAGGCTTATCTTCAATTTGCATTGGTGGTGGTTGTGCTGGTACATATACCACCTCAGGCTTTGTTTCCAACTCCTCCATTAATTTCTTTATCATTTGGTCCCTTTGGTACAATTGTATGTGACACATCTCTCTCTCCTTAGATAATGCACTTGTCTCCTCTAACAAAGTACTACATCTTTCAGAAAATTGTTTAGTCTTGTCTTCATTCAGGTGAGCCCAGTGTGTCATAATTTGAGAGATTTCCAAATCCCCTGTATTTTGTACAAACCACACCATTTGATTGCCCACCATATTTTCCTGAATATTTACTAGTTGGGGCTTTTGGTCTTTTGGGCTTAGGCTCCACATTGCAAAAGCCTAGGATTTTGGGCTATACCCAAATCCTTTTATCACATCTCCCATCTGGACCTCACTAGCCATTTTGAGATCTGGCTGCTTTCTGATTTGGTCTATGATAAAGGCAGATGTCAAATCCCAGTCCTCAACCAATAATATTCCACTTCCCAGCACCATCTTCCTAGCATCCTCGGGTGAAATATCCTTATTTTCAGGATCATAATTCTATAAAGCCACTAGGGCTTCATTTTTTATTGTCTCTTTTCCATCCACTGTTAATTGGGATCTTATCTACTCTTTTTTATGTCATCTTAGGAATTCTTTAAACTCCTCTATTTTAACGAAGCTATCATCGCTTAGAAATTTTTTTTGATGAAGCAATCTTTCATCAACACAGGCCTTGAGTGGCATCTCAACATCATCTTCTAGGTCAGGCTGTTGCTACTTGCCTTCCCTGATTGCTTTCCTTAGGTTATGATCATATAACCTAGTGCCAGGTACTAAGGCCTTATCCTTATCTTTTTTCTTACTTTGTCCTTCCACTGAAGGCTGCCCTAATTCCAATTTCTACCTCTTTACAGCAGGCTCCTCTACATCATCAGGTTGGGTAGCAACTGTCAGATCTATAATATGACCTTCAGCTCCCTACAGCTGTGGTATTTCAGCCATATCTTGCTCTGATGCTTGTTGTGGTGAAGGATACATGGTAGGACATGCATAATCAATGCCACTACCACTATCATATTCTGACTCTGAATGTTTAGGTGTCTGAGCACCTTTCTTGTCTAGTACTATATCTAATTTCTCTACAAGAACATAATAGTTGTCTATCATGGCCTTAATTCTATCAAAATATGGGAGGTCAGGGTAAAAACCCCCAAAAGATAACCCATTTCTCTTTATCTGCTTCTCCAGCTTTAGAAACTCTTAGATTCTCAGTCTTCTGGTATGGATATCATCTTCATATAAGATGTTCCTTGTTGCATCTTCTTCAATACACTCACAGTGGACATTTGTATTAGGGATGGTAGGTGTATACAATTTCCTAACCCCTGCCATGAAGCCCTCTGGATCAATGTACCAATAAGGGGCTGCCCCCATTCTGTATTTTTCCAACTATTGACCCACTGCATCAATGGCACCTTTGCCAATTGTAAATTTTAGAATCTTGAATTGCCTAAGGGTTATAGTCCCCTTCTTGTGCGGTGCAAAGTGCTCATTATCTGTTAACAATAACTGCTATATGAATTCCATTGCAGCCACTCTTGCAGGCATATGATATGGTAATAAATGAGGTGGGTGAATACACCCATACACCCTGATAATGGTAATTCTCCTCCAAGAAGAAATCACCCCAATTATGTTTTCCAGGCCAACTATCTGTATAATCACAGGGCAAAAGCAGTTGTATAACCTTTAATGGGACTCTTGTCCTGCTTGTTCCCAAACTTTGTACTATTGGATACACAGTCCAATTCTGAAAAGTACAGTAGTCACACTCCCTAGAAGTGTAATTCCAAACCCTCACCCAAAATTGGATAGGATTTGGTGCTGACTGGTAGAATCTCTGAAGAGTTAAGTTATGAACATCCATGATTACAAAATTGAAGTATAAGAGGAGATGCATAAGAACTGAATAGTGCAAAAATTTGGGTTCCTTCTCCTTTGGGTTCTTTATTCTCGTCTGGGTTGCAATGAAAACCTCATGCATTTCATCAATTATGTGCTATATATAATCATAACTATTGTTTGAGTGCACCTCTTGCAAGTCTAGCACCATCATCAGGATGCTAGCATCTATCTTTTCTACATCACCATCTATTCCTAACACTCTACACAGGGCATATGCAGCATATTTGATGTAAAAATGAAGATCCTTGTAATAATATGGGAAATCCTTGGACATAGGATCTAAATATTTCTTTACTTCTTTCATCATATGTTTCAACAATTAACCCCTAGCAATCATAGGCTTTTCAATATACCTCTATTTTTTCTTTTTCATGTCAATTTTGGTAGACATGGTGCTGAATAAGCTGAAGGCTTGTATAAATGAATTTCTATTTAAATTTAATAGGGAAGTTCCATCATCCCTCCTAATGGTCTTAGTCAAAACATCATAGTGATTGGCTAGGTCTAAAAATAAGTCTACATCTAGGAAGACATCAGGAACAAGCAACCTGGCTAAACCACAGGTCCAAGGGTTTGATACTGGGATAGGCTTATGAAAATTTTTATAAAAATAATTGAAAAGGGAGAAACTTGTTTTCCCTAGAGTCACAGCATCTCAAATGTCTTTATACTCATCAATGAGGACATTAGCATTAGCCTTCTTATTCTGTATTGAACTAGGCAGGAGATGGAGGAATTCATCAGAAAAACTCACCTTTCCCTTCTGCTCCTCCTCACTTCCTCCACTTGTCAAAGCAATACTCATAGCCCTGCTCATACTTGAAATACCTTGAATCTCCTAGTCCTTATTGATATTGAAACAAATCTATCTCAGAGATTAGCTGACCGCCCTGTGTACAATTTTTTAAAATTTAGAACTCTTTGATCAACTCTTGAAATACTGCAAACTGAGAAAAATATCTCTTCCCTCTGAAAACTTATCCACTTGGGCTCAGAAATCTAAAAGCACGGTGAATGAAAAATGAATGCACCATCAACTCCTTATAGCTATCATTCAGAGTACGTAGCTCATAACTCAGAAACATCTGTTCTGTCATTAATTCAACATACTGTGAACTTGAATGAAAACCTAGCCGTAGTTCCATGAGCTTGACAGGAAATCAAATTTTTGAAAGTGAATCCTCAGAACAATCATACAACATTCAAAAGAGATGACATGTCACAATATGATTCATTAACTGTCTTACATCTTAGCTACTCTTTTTGCACAGTAATCAAAATACAAGCCTGTGATTGGTTACCGAGCGATTCATACTGTCACATCAAAAACTGCCACCATTTTTTAGATTTTGAGATCAGGCGACTGAGCGACTTCATATAGTCTCTTTTTTATGAGCCTCTATCACTAACCCATGGTTTATCTTGAGACATAGTGAAAACACATTTTCTTACCTTTGGCTGACCCAAGTTACCATCCTACGATCATGTGACCCAACTGAAATCATAGTCGCTCATAGTTAACATTAACTCAGTATCTTTTCTGAGACCTTGCGACTAACCATTGCCTTTAACCCTTTATGGTTATCTCCTAGTCACCTAATGTTTTTATTTCATGTCAAGACTATGCGACCATACCTAGTCGCTTGATCACGGAATATAAGTCCTTAGTGTCTAATTTTATCATAACAGGTTATATGTGCCCTTTTAAATATCTGATGACTGTGCGACATACCTTAATTGCCAAGTCGGGAGGACCTTTCCCTTTGGGTACTTTTCTTCTTAGACTTTGTGACCACCGTTGGATCCTCTTATTTCTTCATCTGATGGTTGTCGCTCAATCACTAAATATTTCTTACATACCCTTAAATCTTTCTCAGACATCGCAACTGAAGGAAAATCACTTAGTCTCAAGGTCGCTGAGTCCATTTTCTCCTTCTGGTGACCATGTGATAGAACCTTAACATCCACTCACCTTATGACACATGTCACCCAGTCATTTGTTCACTTACTGCATAATAGAGAACTAAGTCATCATCTTATTCTGGCGACCACCTGACTACGCTTTACTGTAACCCTTAGACGGTCAGTCAGTTATTCGCCATCAAAATCTCTTAACCATTGTTTCTTATTGAGACCACGTGACTGAAGGCTTTGCATAACTTTTAACTTTGGATTCATTTGGCGATAAAGCGACATAAAGAAATCGCGAAGTCTGAAGACATTTTCATAATTGTTGAGAATTTCCTGTGATTACCCGACTAAGCAGTGGGTCCCTTTTGCATAAAACCTTATGATATAGTTATCTTGCGACTACCCAACATGAATAAATCATAGTCTTAGAATGCCAAAGGAATATACTAAAGTTAAAAGAGACCATGCGACAAAAGGAAATCGCCAAGTTGAGAAGATTTAAGGAATATTCGGTTGGAGTAACGTGACGAGGTGACTTTATAAAAACACATGAATCAAGTGAATAGAAAAAGTAACATTGAAATAGAAGTGCCATGACCTAGGGTTTTTTTTCAACATTTTAACATTTGAAGACTAAGGGTTTTCAAGGTTTTGCAAATTAAGGTAAGCTCATACTTGAAAACCTAAAAACTTGACACAAGTAAGGCCAAAAGGAATGAGAGATAGCCAGACTTGAATACACCATATCACAGAGAGAAGGACAGGGAACCAGGAAAACTGCCAAAACAATAAATACAACCAACACATCTCACTAAGGCATGAACCACCACTACAAGTTCTAGGTCCTGAGTGGGATAATTAAGCTCATGAGTCTTTAGCTTCCTAGAATTGAAAACTATAGGATGACCCTCCTACATAAGGACTGCTCCTAAAGCATCCAATGAAGCATCAGTACATACAACAAAATCTGTCGAAGGACCTGAAACTACTAAAATTGGTGAACTAGTGAGGGCTCTCTTGAGCTCCTAGAAAGCTCTCTCACACTACACAATATAAATGATCCATTCTTCTTCTTCATAAAAATTACTGGTGCACCCCAAGGTGATACACTAGGTCAGATATGCCCTTTCTCCAAGAGCTCTTCTAACTGAATCTTGAGCTCATTGAGCTCATGTGTGGTCATCTTGTATGGTGCTCTAGATACTGGCTCAACTCCTAGTACAAGATCTATGTGAAAATCAAATACCCTAGGTGGAGGCATACCAAGTAGCTCAGTAGGATATACATCTGCAAACTCCTAAAGAATAGGATAATCCTTAGGTGAAGGCTCCCCCTTTGAATCTTCCTCTCTATCACTAATGGTGATGGCAAATAAATGACATCCCTTCCACATGCACAACCTAAGCTGCATAGCAGAAATCATGTGAAGGGATACGGGTCATTGTACCCCAAATATCACCATAGAAGTAACATGATCATCAACACACTCAACCCTCTTCTGAAAAAAATCCAGCTTGGCGTTGTGGGAATATAGCCAATCCATGCCAAGGACTACATCATAAGAACCTAGAGGGGTAATGTGGAGATCAGTCATTGTGATTAAGTCTCCAATCTGAATCTGACAACTGCAAACTAAGAAACTAACAGACACCCTAGCTCCTAAAGCTAACTCAACCTCCCAACCAACATCCTGTCTAACTGCCACCAGCCCATAATGCTCCACTACATAGGGAGATATAAAGGAGTTTGTGGCTCCTGAATCAAATAAGATAGAAACACTGATACCCTGAATAACAGTTGTGGCCTCTATGACCGTGGCCTGGTGCTTAGCCTGGTAGTTATCCACCGCTACAAAAACTCTATGGGATCTACCCATATCTCCAATTGTAGACTCTTAGTTAGCCCCTCTCTGACCACTGGCTAACTATCCCTCTAGGAAGCCTCTCGCTAAATGACCCATACCACAAAAAGTGTAACATGGTCCTTAGGTCTGAATCTGCACTCCCTATGTCCTAGGCTGTTGTGACCCTTCGACCCTACTAGAACCATTGTATCCACCCCTAGAGGACTGCTAAGTCCCAGTTGGCTATGTCTGAGCGGTCTGTGTCCTCTGATCCTATCTAGGACCCTGAGACTCCCACTGTTTGGGCTTAGAGCCCTAACAACCCTGTGAATGCCTCTATCTAGAATCTTGTTGAGATCTCTGCTACTGAGACTGTTGACCCTTAAAGGATCCTACTGAGTGATTATGTTTCCCTTTCCAAGGGGATCTCTACTATCTTGACTACTGGGAAGAGGGGTTTTGATGCTGAGATCAATCCTGAGACTCCTGTCTAGTACGGATATCCTCAGCTACAAGTGTCATCTCAACTGCCCCTTTGAACGTGGTAGGGAATTCTAGGTATACTATGCTCTGAAGAGACATATTAAGTCCCTTAATGAAATGGTGAATACGCAGCATGTAATCAACATAGGGAAGGAGCTTGAGAAACTGACTCTCATATTGGGTCACTGTGAGGCCTCTCTACTGGAGATCATGGAACTCCTCTATTTGTCTCTATCTAAAATTCTCAAAGAGATACCTCTCTCTAAAATGGGCCACAAAAGACTCCCAAGTGAGTGTGTCAATGCTCACTTGACCTATGGACACCTCCTAGTCCCACCAAGTGGAAGCCTTCTCCCATAGGAGATGGACTGCAAGTTGTGCCTTTAGATTGCTCCCATAAGAGTGCAATCCAAAACATCATTGTAAACTTAGTAACCAAGCCCTTGCTACGGACCCATCTGTGGATCCAAAAAATAAGGGTGGCTGGAGTCGTAATAACTCTTGAACCTCATCTCCAACATCTTTAGGGGCTCTCTCCCTAGCACATATCTCATGCTCACATGGTAGTACAACCAAATGAACTGACTCACCCTCCTGATCATCATGACCCTCAACAGACCTGGGTGGGGGACTCCTACTTCTCTCTCTGCTGACTGCTCTATCATTCTCTAAAATATGTGCTTCCCTTTTAGGGATCTACTGCTGAACTATGGGTGATAGTCTCTACTGAATCACCCCGATCAAATTTTGGAGAACATCCATAATACCCCTGTTAGGGTTCTGAGGTGGTGGAGGTGGTGGAGGTGGTGGTGGTGGAGGTGGTCGATCCTCCTATCCCGCCCCCGCATGGGGAGCTCTATGACCTCTACCTCGTCGGTTAGCTCTGGTGACTGCAGGCATCCTACACAATGATTTAAGTTTTGAATGAGTTGAAATTTAATGGGTTAGGTTCCTAGTGTCAAAACATGGCTCTGATACCAAAATGTCATACCCAAAAGTAGGGCAAAAAATACATACAAATTTTTTTTAAATGCAAGTGCATACCACTAACAAAGGATGTATTTGAGGTAATGTGATATCATGGTAAGGTTAGTCTTTGATTTGCAAGGTATATACATAGGTTGAATTAGGGTCACACCACATACAAATGCAGAATTAGAGCATCAACTAGTCATATGGGTTACATGAACACCTGGGTCAGGTTGATTTAACTCTGGTTTCATGTTTTAATCTATGTGTAGTATCATGATGATAGTCTATTATTAAGAGTCATACATTGAATTAGATTGCTCTGGTAATCACTTTATTTCTAACCTTGGTTACAACTTATTCATTTAATTCTAGCCCCAATTCTCTTTCGACCATTAACCACTAGTTTAAAATTTAATAATCAAAACCTAATCTAATCCTTATCCTTCTAAAAACAATTAAATTCTCCCTTACAAATTCCCATGCAACTATAGTCCTTAAATTCCTTAATAGAATATTAAATTAATCTCAAATAGAAAATTTAAATTGACCTCTAATCCCTTTGAAACACATGGGCAACATAATTCAATTTATCGTAATAAAATTAAATTAACATCTGTCTATACATTTTACATAGAAACTACATCTATTAATCAATAATTAACTATACAATTAAGTAAACCATATCTAAACAAATTTACATGTTTTAAATAAAACAATAAGAATTTAAATCCATAACATATTTCACATAAAAACTAAGGTTTTAAAATCTAGTAATTAAATTACACAATTTAAATAAAAAGTACATCTATTAAATGAGACTACATAATTCAAATAACACAAATCAGAATTAAGTCTATTTAACTAACTTAATCTATCTAAATATAATGATCTATTTTAATTATGTACCTAATGGATAGAGTAGAATATTACTTAAATAAATTATTCAATACTTTATTAAGTCTAATTATGTTATTAAATCTATTAACTATCAATTAACTACCTATAACTAGCTATAATCTAACCTACCTACCTATCTATCAACCTATCACCCTATCTACATCTAGCCTATCAAGTTGTCACATCATCTCCCTAAGTGGGTGGGGAGGGTGTAAAATCCCAAACCCACTACAAACATGTGAATTGTTTGGATAGGGAAGAGCCTTTGCAAAGGCTTACACATGAACCAAGAAAGGTGGGGGCCACTGCAAAGTCTTTCCCCGATATGCTGAAACCTAAGGGGAAGTTAAAATGAATAATTCACATAGGGAGGAGAATATGTGGCATTAAACCCAAGGAAAGCATGTGAGATCTTCAAGGTTGAGGTGGGGTCCAAAAGTACTTTCCCTTATGTTAAACTATGTTTAACCCTTTTGTCGTAGGGATGTACCATTATACTTATGTCAAACCCAATCTGCATCGAATGGGGAAGGGTTAACTTTGGGTAATTATTATCATGTCAACCCAAATTTCACATGGGGAGAAGAAAGGTAAGGGGGAAGATTATTGTGGGGCCCACGAAAATGGGCGAAGAACATTAAGCCTTCCCAATCAAAAGACTATTTATTAGCATAAAAAAGGTAATTAAAAGGAGTGTTTAGGGGGGTAATAAAGGGGTTTTAGAGAGGGAATATTTAGAGGATATTCTATGTGTAAGGGGAGTGAATTAAATCTATCCCCATACATTTTTTAGAGATTTTTTTGCTCTACATTCTGGAAAATGACATGGTAAATTTGGTTGTAGTTTCTACACATTGACATCATTGATTTCTTTTTTTTTCTAGATACATGCATGAATTTAATTATTTTTTGTTTGCCAAACATTATGCAACTATAATTTGATTATTAATATTAGGTGATTATTTTCATTAATATATTAATTTATTTGACTTACTATAGTTAGTAAGATAATCTCTTCTTTTTAAGGATTGGAAATACAATTATTTTGAAGATGAGGTATTGATCTAATTGAGATAAAATTTCAGAATTTCAAAGGAAACATATAGTGTTCTTGACTTGGAAATTTTAAAGCCACATACAATAGAGGTTTCAATATTTAACCATTCACAAGGTTTACATGCTATGAATATCATTACAAAAGAAATGAGAGCTTTTCACATTTTGCTCAACAAGCTTACACAGTGGACTTTGCAACACTTAACAACAATGATCCTCAACACAAGGAGTAATCATGCAACCTTAAAGTTTCTCTTTCACAACAATACCAAAATGAAGACTCCTTCCAAACTTTTTCACATCCAACTTGATTTCAAAAACCTCCAAAATAAATATGAAGGGAACCATGGGAGCTCACCTCCTAACCAAGGCCTCAAAGGGACCACCCCCGAGCTTGGAGAACCAAGACTAAATAAGGTAACACATTCTAATTTTCACAACTAACATATATGCACAACAAAAAAATTTACTCCCTACCAAGGTTTCAAAAATAGGTTTTCCAAACCCATTGAAGTAGGGTGAAGGTGGGAATTTTTAAGGAGGAGAATGCCATTACATTTTCAAATTTCTCATCAAGAGTTTTCTTCCATGCCTTTCCAAGGCTTAATTGGCATTCCTTCCATATACACATTTGATCTTTTATATACCAAACCAATATTTACCACATGGCTTCATGAAGCCCATACTCCATAAAATTATCCTTCTTCTCCAAGAAAAGAGACTCTCACTATAATGGAGAGCCCAACTAACCCCTTTACCCAAGGCCACTTCTTCCCTTCTCAAAGGGTGAGTAATGCCTTAAATATTAATCTCTAAGTTCTATTGATGATTAGTGACCAACACTTAGTCATTCACTTAGGCAGTTTTAGTTGGCTATCACTATAGCCAAGTTAAAACTATGCATTGCCGAGCAGTTTTTAGTTTGCATAGTTACATTGTCGAGCCGAGTAGGATACAAAGATGTTAAGTGTCAAGTGATAGAGAAGTCAAGTGCCGAGCAGATCAATTTGTGTATACATGTCTAGAATGATTCAAACTTCAAGGATAAGTGATCTGCCTGACTTGTATAAGCTTTTTGGGCCAACTTACATATGTATTAACTTCTATAGAGTTAGTTATGCATTTAATTATTTTATCCTATACATGATCTATTGTAAACAATAATTGTAAATACCATCAAGGTATGGGTATAAGATCTTAATTGTTGATCTAGATCTCTCTATCAGACTTGAGAAGATATATTAGATTGCTTTTAAACCCTATTTTGTGTGTAAGGAGAGAGTAGATGAAGTGTGTGGTGATTGCATTTTGAAGTGAAATGCATAGACGGTTATTTTGTTAAGAAGCAGAGATCAAGCAGAGTGAAAACACAGTGAACAACAGAGTTAAGTTATATCAAATTATGAGATCATAGAAGGTGCTAGAAAGAGGAGATCTGTCATCAACATCTGAGTGCATAATGAAGGATCAATACTTGAGACATTCTAATCATTGTATCAGGTGAAAATATCTTAACAGAGTGGTTCTAGTAGACTTTTCTTAATCTTCTAACAGAGTGCTTACTTTATTGTAAGTTGAAATCCTTTCACATGGTAGATTGTAATGATCTTTAGCTCTTAACTAGGCAGAACTTTAATAGGGTAGATTGCATTTTGTAATCAACTTTTGTATCCTTAACAGGTACACTTTATTACTGCAGTAGTGGAGAATTTTTTGGGTGTCATCCCCACCCCAGTTTTATCTATTTGGGTTTCTAGGTTACCAAGTTCTTGTGTTATGTGTTATTTATTTCATTGTGTGGATGCTATCTAAGATTACATTAGATTCATATATGTATGAATGTGGATCATTTTGTTTTAAGTGTTTAATTTTGAAGATCTGATTCACCCCCCCTCCTTCAGTATCTTACTTTCCCATTATTATATTTCCAACAATTGGTATCAGAGCTCAGTTCTCTAAAAAAGGTCATAATCAGCTTGAGAATACAGATCTTGAGATGGAGATCTACAAGATGGGTAAATTCATTGAGAATCAAAAGATTGATATTCAGCTAGCACTACAACAGCTTGAGACAGCAAGACAAGAATTAAATAAGTCCTTGACTACAAGAAAATATTTTTTCAAAATAATGAATAACACTCATTATCAGGAAGAGGACACCACAAATCTATTTTAGAATGGAGATTCTACTGAGAGTAATGCAGCAATAGCAAATCTACTAGAAAAGAATAGTGCACTATGTGAAGAAGTAAGAAACTTGAAAAAGGAACAAGAAGCCCAATCAATAAGAATGTGTGAATTTGTTGAATAGAAAAAGAAAGCCAAAGATGACAAGGCTATGGTAGAAGAAGACAAAAGAATGATGACTTCCTGACTTGATGAAAGAACACATGATGTACAAATAATGATAGTCAATCAAGTTGACATGGCAAATCAACTACTACTTGTGAATCAGGAGATCAGTAGGAAAGACTTGGAGATTATAAATCTTAGATCTGAGAACAATCAGTTAAAAGATGAATTGAGATTTGAGAAAGAACTTAATAATAGAGTGAATGATCTCAATGCAGCTATGAGCTACTTTGAACAACTGGTGGAAGCATCAAGAAGACCTAAAGATTCTTCTAGATTAGGTCACACTGAACAACATACAACCATTTAAGAAGGAGAATCATCTAAGACAAGTGAAAGAAGGTATGCAAAGCCAAGAAAAAACAAACCTGTTTGCCACCACTGTGGGAAACCAGGTCATACAACAAACATTTACCGAAGCAAGAATGGTAAGTCCAATCTGAAAACTAACTTTAATGTTTATTGCTTTAACTATAATAAGTTTGGACATCAAGCACGTGAATGTAAGACAAAGGCAAGAAAAACACCTAGACTCAATGGTAATTTCTATAACTATCACAAATATGGTCATAGAGCACAAGATTGCAGATCT
>MU224049.1:5203599-5226595 GCA_018584345.1 Thuja plicata | reverse complement strand
GGCATAGTTGTCATTACTGTGGTGAGTATGGACATGTTCCAGAAAACTGCATAAGGACACATTTCAGAGGTAAGTCTAAAAGTTGGATGAATGGAAGCCTAGTTTTTCATAGTTGTCTAAAAATTGGTCATACAAGGAAAGATTGTAAGACTAGGGTACCTGCTCCTATTGTTGAGAAAATTTGAGCACAAATGAACAAGACATGGGTTAAGAAGTTTGAACCATGCAGTAGTGAAGCTAGTGAAGCTAAGGTCACCCAATCTAATGGATCAGGTGATCACATCATTTCTAACTAAGAAAAATAGGTATGTAAGGAATTGCATCTAAAACTCTTATCTTACATCAGTTCCTAACTAAAATGCACCAAAGTCTATATTTTCATATGTTAAGATGCACCAGAACATATTTTGAAGACAAATGCTGAGATGAGCCAATTGTACTATAGGTACCAAGCACCAATCATGGACACTAAGGCCAATTTCTTTAGTGAGTGTTGAGTTTTGTTGGCTGAGTAAGTTTTGTGATGGCTGAGTTTAGTAAGCTGAGTGGGATGCAAGTTGTGTTAAAGCCAAGGATAGCTGGCTTGCACTAACTCAATGGGCAGAACATTCATTGCTTACCTACCTTGACCTTTCAAAGTCTATAAAGGATGAACAATTGACACTTCATTTTTACCTTGCAATTTTTACTGTTTATAGAGTGATTGAAGTAATTTGTAGAATTGATCTTAACGAAGTTAGCATTGAAGATTTCATCAGCATGTCATTGGTAATCCTAAGGTGAACAATTTGAAGTGTTACTTATCGAGGTACTCTGTTCTTCATCTTTTAAACCCTAATTTCAAGATTATGGCTGCAAGTTCTTCCACACCAGCTAAGAATATAGAGGGAGAACAAGAGCAAATTCAGTTAGTACAGAGTGATGAATGTGAACCTCTCAACTTTTGAGTCGTTCCTAAAAGTGCAATTCAGAGTGATTTAATGGGATCCCTCTCATCCATTCCACCCAAGGTACTTATGATCCATGATGTTCTATCATGTTACATGGTTAAGATTGGTGAAGTAGGTGATAGTGAATTGAGGAAATCCTATAGAAAATTGTGTGTTGATGGAGTTCTAAAGGGAGAATTCAAACATTTGTCCAATAAAGAGTTAACTTGTGCCATATATTTTCCACAAGGTTTCAAAGATGAATGGATTAAGGTTATCCTTAGCTGAGTTCATGATATGTGTATGTGATTGGATAATGGACGAGTCAAGATCACCAAAAGCATGATTCATCGAGTACTGGATATCTTGTACTGAACAGAAAATGGACAATGAGAGATAACAGCAAAGAAGAAATTACAATGAACACTAGAGCCATATGGAACAACAGAGGTATGACTATTTCTATAATAATATACCTAGAACTTGATTTTGGAGTAAGAGTAATATCACATAAGTTCTATCAGTCTTGGATAGTGTTCCTTGTACAACCGTTGACCAGGCATGGAAAATTATTAAGAAGAATCATACATATGATCTTTCCAAGCTACAATAGGCATAATTAGCCAAGAACCTAGCATCAATTAGAAAGGCTAAAATCTCATCATGTAAGTTTGGTTCCTTACTAGTTTGTATATTTTTCTACATTCAGGATGCATTTCCTTCATTGGGAAATATTGTTTAGAAAAAGGATAGACCCATTACAGTTCAGATTAGTGAATGTATTGAGAAACTAGGAAGTAATTTCAATAGCATTATGGGGAGCTATTTTGTAGAATTTAAGAAGAGAATGAGATTAAGAACTAGGATTCCTAAGTCACTAGTGGAGAAGCACTATGAAGAAATCTATTTTCTAGTTGATATAGATAATACTTATACCCAGGCTGTAACACCCAGGATAACATGCTTAGAACTATTTCCATATGAAATTAACATTGATGAAGCATCAGCTTCCATCATTACACTCCTAATCGAGGCAATTGATACTACAGCAGAGAGATTTGAAAATTTTGATGAAGCTAAAGCTAAAATTTCTAAAAGCTTGAATGAAGGAACTATGGAGAGGAAAAGAAAGAAGATTGTGAAAAATATGAAGAAAATGCTTGGTTTAGGTAGTGATGAAGAACCTGAGGATGCACCTTTAGGCCTGACCACTGGACAAGGTGAGGATATATCTACAGAAAAGGAAGTGAGTGCATCAGAGGAGATCACTAAGAAAGCTAAGGGTAAAAGACTATCAATTGTCATAGTAACCAAGCCGAGCAAAGCTAAACCTAAGGTTACACCTCTTGTGGCTAATCATCTGAGGACTAGAGAATCTACTATTACTTCTCTAGAAAAAGTACAAACTAAAGTATATGGAAAAATGAAAGTTGCAAAAAGCAGTTCTGGAAAGGAAGCTAAGGTTTCTCCTAAGGCTGAGCCGAGTAAGCCAGCAAAGAGACCTAGAAGGAACCTAGACTTGGGGACAGATAGTGATGATGAAAAGACATAAATTGATGAACCCAATAACATACCTATAGCACAATTTAAGAAAATAGCTAGTATTGATGAGGTATGTGACACTTTGAGGAATTCAGCACGGTTAGCAACTTTTAAGTTCATTAAGTATGAGAAATTGAATAATGTGGATAGGCACAAAGTTTAGGAAGCACTCTTAGATATCATGAGTACTTTCAAGTTAACTCCTACAAAGTTAGGAAACCATGTGTTGAATGAACTATATGATTTTCTATCAAGCAAATGGGAATTTGCACTTACCACAAAGAGACAGATCAAGGAAGGAACTCTAGCCCAGGTAATACTTGAGTTAACTTCAAAATAAAGAGCCAAATTCATTGAGGATTACAAGAATAGGTTTGTTCCTAAACTCAAAGGCTATGCTATTCTAAAAAATGATATTGAAGGTGTAGTACAACAGAGCACAAGGATTTGGAAGGAAATCTTTGGACTGGCCGTTCCAAAAGATAAGAAATTTGGTGAGGGGAAAACTGAGCAAAAGACAAAATAAGTTGAAGTGAAGACTACCCCTGAGCCACAGATAACTCAAGGTCAAATTGCTATAGAATAGGACAAGACCAAAGATGCATTAGACTCAACAAACTCTATTGATCTAACTACAGACAGTCCTATGGATTTTATATTTGATGATCCAAGCAATTTGAATGTCGAGGAACAAGATATGCTGAGTGGTACTTACACTGATTCACCTATTAAGGCAACTGGTACTAAAGAAGAAAAGACCATAGCATCTGATGAGATAATTGAAGTTGTCAATGATCAGAAAGGTGAAGAGAAACAACAAACAAATGAACAAGAGGTAACTTCATAGAATCCACCTATTTTAGAGGTTGTGAAAATAGTTTTAGATAGTGGAGTAGTGATAACAGATACTGTTGATAAGCCTAAGGAAGAAGAGGCAATGCAAGTGTTGGTTGATCTACCACACTCTGCATCATCCACTCCCACTAGTCCTAAAACTAGGATTATGTCAAACCCACAGATAATACTGATAGAATTAAAAGAGGCAATGGACATTGACACTGTCAAAGGAAAAAGTATTATGCTACTAAGCATAAGTTCACTAGAGTTGAAGAAAAAGAAAATTCTGAAGAAGAAGTCTCAAGTTCTAGATGTAACATTAGATGAAGTCATTGTGATTCCACAATGGGATCCCAATGAATTATCTTTTGAACAAATAGGGACTCTTCAAGAATTACTTAAGAGGAAGAAGAGACGGGAAGAGATGAAGATAGAACAAAAGAAAAAGCAAGTGTTGCATGACATCAAATATATATTTGCAAAGGCTTTTGACTTAGAGGATGAAATGTCTCAAGCTCTAATTATTGATCAATTAGTTAACATTTTACAGAAGGTAACTAATGAAGACATGGACAGCAATGAAAAACTTCTACAATGGTCTAGGAGAAGATTTGAGAGTAAAGTTCTAGAGAAAATCTCCGAAGAGATTGCAACAAAATAGGTTGAACTTTCTATTCTTGTAGAAACTTTAGAGAAAGTTATAGCCAACGTTTATTCTTTGTACAAGAAATTATTTGATGTTGAATTTTTCACAAAGGATAATCTACAGCTTGTTGAGAAGCTATAGTTAGATTTAAGATCAACTGGCACTACTTTGGGTAAAGATACTACTTCTAGTTCTTTCCATCTTACTAAGTTGATCAATGCACAATGGAGAATAGCCAAGCTTATGGTTGAAGATGGTTGAATAAGGGCCAAATTGATAACTATTTAGACAAGCATGTTGCCTCACTTGGAGGTAATACATAAGGAACTTTCAATTGCAAAGGAGTTATCACAGAGTAATACAAATCTATCAATTGTAGAAAGTTTAGTGAGCCTAGCTGCCGAGCTAGAAATAAAATTGGAAGTTATGAAGATTGCTAAGGCAAGCTGGGATACTACATTTGAATCCACCCTGCAGCTTCATAAACCATTTTTGGATAAGTACAACTTAACCGCACTAGCAATCAGTGACAAAAACAAGGGGGAAGTTGGTAAGGAAGTTGGAAAGGATATAGTATGATAAATCAGTATAGAATAGGTACACTTGTATATAATTTTTGAAGGTATGTAAACTTTTTGAATGAATAATTCTGAGTATATTCCTAGGGGGTACTTAGTATACTTAGGCAAACATTTTGATGAAATGAACGAAAGTAATGATAACTGTGTTTTTGCCACTAATATAAAAGGGGAAGATTGTTAATCTCTAAGTTTTGTTGATGATTAGTGACCAATACTTAGTCATTCACTTAGGCAGTTTTAGCTGGCTATCACTATGGCCGAGCTAAAACTATGCATTTCTGAGCATTTTTTGGTTTGCCGAGATGAGTTACAATGTCGAGCTAAGTAGGATACAAAGATGTTAAGTGCTGAGTGACAGATAAGTCAAGTGCTGAGCAGAATAGTTTTTGTATACATGTCTGAAATGATTCAAACTTTGAGGATAAGTGATATGGCCAACTTGTATAAGCTTTTTGGGCCAACTTATGTATGCATTTAATATTCTTCTATGGATTTATTTATGCATTTAATTTTTTTATCCTATGCATGATCTATTGTAAATATTAATTGTAAATACCATCAAGGTATGGGTATAAGATCTTGATCTTTGATCTAGATCTCGCTATCAGACTTGAATAGATATATTAGATTTCTTCTAAACCCTATTTTGTGTGTGTAAGGAGAGAGTAGACGAAGTGTGTGGTGACTACATTTTGAATTGAAATGCATAGAGGGTTATTTTGTTAAGAATCAAAGATCAAGCAGAGTGATAACATAGTGAACAATAGAGTTAAGTTATATCAGATTATGAGATCATAGAAGGTACTGGAAAGATGAGATTTGTCATTAGCATCTAAGTGCATAACAAAGAATCAATACTTGAGACATTCTAATCATTATATCAGGTGAAAATCTCTTAATAGAGTGGTTCTAGCAGACCTTTCTTAATCTCCTAACAGAGTGCTTACTTTATTGTAAGTTGAAATCCTTTCACAGGGTAGATTGTAATGATCTTTAGTTCTTAACCAAGCAGACCTTTAACAGGGTAGATTACATTTTGTAATCAAATTTTGTAGCCTTAACAAGCACACTTTATTACTGTAGTAGTGGAGAATTTTGTGGGTGTCATCCCCGCCCCAGTTTTACCTATTTGGGTTTCTGGGTTACCAAGTTCTTGTGTTATGTGTTATTTATTTCATTGTGTGGATGCTATCTGAGATTACATTAGATTCATATATGTATGAACGTGGATCAGTTTGTTTTAACTGTTTAATTTTGAAGATCTGATTCACCCCCCCTCTCTCAGTATCTTACTTTCCCATTATTGTATTTTCAATATTAAACTCCCATGAACAATACTCCCTGATCCAAAAGAGCAAGAGATGAAACAAAATTCAAATGCATCCCCAACCCAACACATAACAACAACATCTACATACAACAACACTTTACAAGATTACATATATGAACACCATACAAGATTTATATATTCATTTAAAAAATAACATGCAAGCTTAAATGCAAGAGCATTCCTCCATGGAAAGAATCCACCAACCTTAGTCCAAGAAAAATGGCAAGAATTTGGTTGAGAAGAAGCCCTTATCCTTTTTCTTTTTCTTCCTCTAACCCTAGTTGTCTCCAAAATTGGAGAGTGGGTGAACACTCACTAATTTTCTCCAAATCCTCTAAAAAGACCCCTAGAAGTGTACTCAAGACCCAGAAATTAATGATACATGCCCTCTAGTCCTTTTATCTTACCTCTTGTCTCCCCTCTTAATGGTGAGTCTAGTAAGGAGTGTGGGACAAGTTAAATGCATGTGGCCATCTTTATTTTCGCCACTTTTGAAAGGTAGGCATTTTGGAGAGTCATAATGGTGATCTAGGTTTACTTCATAGGTAAAAACTAGCCCTAAACCAAGGTACCCGCTTAGGGTTAACTAATTTTGGCCAAAAATATACTCTAGGGTTACTTTTGACCCCTCCAAAGTACCCCTAAAGTTCAAATCCGAGTTCCAACTTGATGTGATTCCTACAAGACATCTATAAGCAAGTGGGATTAATATAACATCCTATAAGGTTTGGTGATTCTTTCCCAAGCCCTAATTTGACATGTCACTATCCACATGGACAACACAAGTGTCAAGTGACACCAAAACAAAATGCACACCACATTCACAATGACATGTCCAAACAACAACATGATTTTCAAACTATTAACACACATTCAAATTATGTTTAAAACAAAGATCACATTACAACGAGGTTTCAACCCCTTATTGGATTAAACCTTGGCTTACTCAATTCACATGTGTTTAGCCCTGATTCTCTGAATAATTCCATGGTTCTCTTTCCTGCACACTAAACTCGAGCATCAGTAGTCCAAGATAATAAAATCACATGCAATATACATTTTCAATTTATAATTAGCAACATTAATCAATAGCAAAATTAAATTCCTAATTGCAATTTTCATGTAGAAATGTTTAAAACATAATAATTCTATAATCATCATGTCATAACATCCATGAAATAATAAATTCTAATCATGATTCGATCTTCTCATCAATTCACTTATCTAAACATATATAATCAAAATCAACCACCTGTTCTAGGTCTAATCCATATCAAAATGTAATCCACACATTATAATCATCATCATAACATAATATCTCGAGTCTCTGTCAGGATAATCAAAAAGTGTATCAATGTATCAAAACATAAAGTATCAAAGTGTGATCGAGTAGTAAAGTTGTGATGGGTCGGGGTGAGGCCTCACAATAATACGAGATGTGATGATGTATATTGAGTTGAAGGACTAAAGTATAATCTATTGAGTGTGGCACAACTAAACATTACAGGACACTGATTAGAATTTCAATATGGAAAGGTAAAAACATTTATCAGAAAGGAAGTCTGATTGCCACTGGAGAACAACGGAAAGGTAACCTATTTTACCTTGATACATCTATTAAGAGTTATTAAACGCTGAAGTTGAAGATGCATGGTTATGGCACAAGAGGTTATGTCATGCAAATTTTGACAATCTAATTAAAGTAATAAAAAAGAATAGAGTTAGAGGTCTACCGAGATCGAAGAAATTTGAGAATGTCATGTGCAAGGAATGTCAAGTTGGAAAAATGACAAAATCAAGTTTTACAAATAAGTCTTATGTTACACAAGGAATTGAGGACTTAGTGCACACTAACCTATGTGGACTGAAGAGAATGAAAAGATACTATGGTGATAGATATTTCATTTTGTTTGTTGCTGGTTATTCTAGAATGATGCATGTCATGTTTTTAAAAGAAAAATCTAAATCTTTCCAAATGTTTAAGTGGTACAAGGCAAGAGTGGAAAAGGAGACTAGAAGAAAATTGAAGTGTTTGAGATATGACAGAGGAGGAGAGTTTACTTTTTATGAGTTTACACTCTTCTACAATGAACATGGAATAAAGAGACAAATTTATGCACCGAGGACACCACAACAGAATGGTATATCTGAAAGGAGAAATAAATCCATTATGAATTGTGCGAGAAAACTAGTGATTGAGAAGGGCATTTCTCAAACATACTAGAGAGAAGAAGTCAAAAATTCTTCTTATACACTTAACCGAGTACAATTGAAGAAAGGTACAAACAAGACTCCATATGGGATTTGTTCTGATCACAAACCAAATGTAAGTTATTTCAAATTATTTGGAAGTAGATGTTATATTCTTAAAGATGATAGAGATGGTAAGTTTGATTATAAAGGAGATGAAGGAATGTTCTTAGGATATTCTACAAAGAGAAAAGCTTACATATGTTTGAACAAGTCTTCTAACAAAATTGTGGAAAGTGTAAATGTAAGAATTGATGACTTTGCAGAGAAAAATGATGAGGACATCAAGAAGGAACCTAAGGACTATCAAACATTTGTATATGTTCAACCTAATGTTCTTGATACCTTACCAAAAGCACAAATCAAGGAGGAAGCTGAATTGAGAGAACTACCACTAAATGATGGAAATGATATGCCACCGACTACTGAGCTTGTTCTAGCCAAGTATGTGAGGAGACACCACTCACCAAACAAGATAATTGGAGACAAGAATGCTAGAATTATGACAAGAAGAAAGATTCAAGAAGTCAAGTATGGGATCTATATTACACAATCAAAGTACATCAAGGAGATCCTAAAGACTTTTGGGATGGAAGAATCAAGATCGGTTGGAACATTGATGGCCACTGGTTGATGAGTCAAAGGAATTAAATGAGACACTCTATCGTTCAATGACTGGTGAGATAAAATATGTTGTCCATAGCATATCTGATATAGCTCATGTAATTGGTATTGTTGCAAGATTTTTTGTGGATCCAAAGGAATCACACATGTCTTCAGTTAAAAGAATATTTAGATATCTGAAAGGAATCGAGGACTTTGGTCTATTATACAAGAAACAAGGAATTTTTGAATTGAATGTCTACACTGTTGTTGATTGGGATGGAAACATTGATGATAGAAAAAGTACAAGTGGAGGAGATTTCTTTTTAGTAGAAATAATAGTGACATGGATGAGTAAGAAATAGAATTGTATATCACAGTCTACTATTGAGGCTGAATATGTTGTTGCAGCTATGAATTGTGCAAACATTTTATAGATAAAACAACTAATTTAAGGTATCCAAGAGGAGATTACTGATCCAGTTACTATTTTTTGTGATAACATGAGTGCTATAAATATATCAAAGAATCTAGTGATGCATTCTAAGACCAAGCACATTTCTATCAAGTATCATTACTTGAGAGAGAAAGTTTAAGACAAGCATGTGATGTTGGAGTATCTGAACTCAAAGGAGAAATTAGTATATATATTCACTAAGCCACTACAAAAGGATGCTTTTGAGTATCTCAAAGGTAAATTAGGGGTCCTACCCTATCCAACATTCACTAGATCATGATGCATGCTGCATCAATTCTAGGACTCTATTAGCACCATCAAAATTCTTCCATGGCTTTGAATCTTACCCTTTTTCTGCAATGTCCAAGCACTGGTTCATAAACCATAAGGCCCTGTTTGTTTGCAGGAATTGGAATTCAGTGAAAACCTTATTATCACAAAACCAGGTTTTGAAATCCTGGTTTTGCATCTTGGGGAATTGGAATTTGACTCAAAACCTTATTATATCAAAACCATGGTATGATTTCTAATTCCATCTATTAGTAGGAAGATGATGCCACTCATTTTGGTGTCTAAACCTGGTTTTACTTGACAAATCCAGAATTGCAATTTAGAGAAACAAACAGCGGATTTGCAAAAATGAGAAGTGTCACTCCCAAAACTGGGAAGTGTCACTTCCAATTCCTGCAAACAAACGGGGCCTAATGGATTTGTTCTTAAACTATGGTTTATTTCATGCAAAAACCCTAAGTCCTTAAGGCCTGTTATATTTTTGAGTTACTTTTTTGAGCCACTTAAATCACCTAATTCCATGGGTTGAGGTCATCGCAGGAGGGGCCATCTTTATTATTCCCTAAGTCCTAGAGGGGTCTACATTAATTTTTCCTAAAGATCCTAAGGTTCCCATAGCATATTACCTTTATCCTTTATATCTTTCAAGTAGGTCACTTGTAAATCTAATTATGGGCGTGATCCCTTAATCGCAATATGATCATTGTTTACCCTTCAATATATTGTTTCATCTTAATGCATGTTAGTTTTCAGATCATGGGGACCGTCTGCGGTGAGTTAAAGAAAGATCAAATCTGAGTTGATCTAATGGTGGGTGCTAAGCCTCAAACAAAGCTTACTCGAATTTCATCCCTTGCGGGTTCATGACCGAGCACCACATGTAAAGTGGTCAGTGCAGAAGGGAAGTAAGCATCGATTGGCTTTACTTTGATCAAATGGTTTGTGCTAAGCCTTAATGGATAGATATAGGGAAGAAATTCATCACAGGTTCATGCCTGGGTGATGCGTGTCTATCTGAGATCAGAGGTTCCTTAGTCTTTTATCCCACATTGGTTGTTTAGAGGAAGAACATAAAAATTTTATGTCCAAGCCTATAGTGGTTAAGTGTCAAAAGGAACATGGATTTTTGGCCAGATGGTTAGTGGTTAAGAAGTTAAGTGGCGATGATATGGTGGTCAGCTGGCAAACATGAGGGTTATTTAGTGGGCCCATACTCAGATGATGTGATCAAAGTTGGATAGGTGTTAGAAGGTCTCTACCCCACAATCTAAGTCATGATAGATCTAGTCAAATTGTGGCATCATGAAAAGGTAACATGTGGCAGAATTGATAGATGGCGAGGCAAGGTCGGATGGTGAGGTGACAGAAGTCCTAGCAAATCTAGTGGTGCCATGTGGCACAAGTGGCAAGAGAGGTGGTAGGACCAAGGGAAGGATGTGTTCTACATGCAGTGAATTAGAGGGTGACACATGGTGGCAGGCACAAATTCAGTAATAGGGTAAGCATCAGGCATGTTGTGTTTGATCTGGCAGTTGTCACTATCCCCTAATCAGAAGATGCACAAAAATTATGCATTGCGTCTTTGTTCCTGGGTGACACATGGCATATCATGGGTCCAAGCTAAGATGAAGGGAAGGTTAAATTTATTATATATCAAAGGTGATCCTATGGCTATCATAATCCTATGATTGGGAGATGTAGGGAGGTTAGCCATTGTAGTATCACACCTATTTGATGCATCTCAAAGTTAATTTGGTGGGTCAACAGTTTCACAGATTAAAGTAGGGTAAAGTTTTGATAGATAAAAGAAGATCCAATTATTGGCATAAAGCCTTGAACTAAAGATGTGTGATGTTTATCCTTTATGGCATCATGCCTATGTGACATCTGCCACATGGTGGCTCCTACTCAGAGCTATAGGTAAGCTAAAGTTTAGTTAGATCTGATCAAATCGAATGATGAGCATGATGTCGATATCCCAAAGGTATACAATGTTTTATCTTTTTGAGTTCAGGCCTAGGAGACATCTTTCAGGGTGAGGTCATCAAGGGTCATGTGGGGTTGTTGGCTACCGGATATTTAAAGGTTGATTAGTGGCTAAATTTTAAAGGTAGATGAATGATTTAATCTTAGCCATCGATGGTGTGTTTTGCACCCCTGTGATCGCTATATCATGTTTTCAAATATTTAAAAGTTTCCATTAGGGTTCTCATGGAAGTGGGTTATTGCTTTTACTGTAGAAGAAGTAAAATTTGATTTTTGTAGGTTGCATTTATGAAACTATATGATGTTGTTTGGATAGAAATTTGGTGACACAAAGTGCATTAATGTTGAGAGGTGATAGTTGGGGTTTCTGGTGAAGATTTTTAGATCTTTTATAACCCTAGGTCAGCTCCTTGTCCTCTCTTCCATTACTATATGCACTGTTCTCCATCATCCCAAGGTGATGGGCGGTCAAGATCAGATTGTACTCAACATGGAGTATGGAGGAAGGTTTCAATTTAGTGGTGCAGGACAATTTTGTGGTTGAAGTGGTTAGATCAAATATTTTAATGATATTTTGGAAAAAGGTCATTCATGAAAGGAATGATCACAATAAATCATATTTCATAGAAGGACAGGTGTAAGATGGATATCATCTCTAGGATATCCTTCTTCTATAAATCTCCTTCTTTTCTTTGTTGTAAGGGTTCCAAGATTTTGGTCCCATGGGGGATATAGCAGACTGTATTAGACTGTATCTAGATAGAATAGAAAATTTTATATCTTTTACATTTGTTGAGGTGGCATGTATTTTGAAATAGATTGATACATAAGTAGGATTCAACATACTTAATATAAGCTATTTCATATTCAAGTCTCTCCTTGGTGCCTATCTTTTGAGTTTTGAATCTTTTGACTCACTGCATAGAGTTTAATATAAGTTATTTCAGATTCAAGTCTCTCCTTGGTGCCTATCTTTTAAGTTTTGAATCTTTTGACTCACTGCATAGAGTTTATCTATGTTATTATTCCTTAGTTTTGATCAAGGATCGTCTTTCTTTGGATATGACATAGGCTCTTTTGGTTTTTCTACAGAAGGATCTTATAAGTAGTGTTTGGTCTAGGATTATTTATATTTATGGTTTTGAGTCCTTGATAATAGTTGGTTTTTATATTCTACTCTTAAACTAGAAATATTTCCCAATGGATAAGGCACTGATCAAGAACTAGTAGATGCTTTGTTGATATATGTTTGATTGAGTTTGACTATATTCTGCAAAGTTTAAATCAAAACCATTTCCAAAGTTCTTTCATATTTTATGGTTGTTGCTTGTATGTCATGTATGGTAATGGAGAGTCAATAAATATGTGGTTAACTTTCAATACTTTCTTACCATTATTTGTTATTTAAAATCCAGAGTTATAAGTTGTTGTAAAGATTTGTATGTTGAGTCAAATTAGGTGTACCCACCTTGGTTTTGCAGATCCAGAAGTGCAGAGGGCAGTCATTTCCCTATAGTTGGTCCAATTACCTTGAAGATCTTACCATACTTGGAACTAACCACTCTTAAAATCAATCTCAAGGTATATTGGTAGCTTTCAAAGAATAAACATTTTTAAACACCAAAAAAATGGTGACTCGACTAGGGAGTGATGTAAAACCTATTTTGAATCTTTGGTACAATTTGTAAAGTCAATACCCATTTGATTTAGCATGTCTAAGATATAGATTCATGTGCTATAAAGAATTATTCCTCATACTTATAAAGTGAGTCAAGTTTGTTTTGTTTGTCATTGCAATATTGTCTTAAAGTCCAAAGTTCCTAAAAGATAACATATATATCTCACAAGTGATGAGTGGTGACTCTAAATTCTCTGATTTGCACCAGTGTGCATGATTGAAGAAAGGTTACAAAAGAAAGAGGTGGGCTTAAAGTGGAGATGAAGTAGATGTTTGGGCTCCTATTACTAAGAGAATAGTCAGAAGAGGAATCTATATAAGACCCTATTAGGGGTGTGTTGTGAGTTTTCTGGTTTTAAAAAAGGTTGGAATGGAGTGAAGAGATCTCTAATGATTCAAACCTTTCTTCAGCAAAGAGGTGGCAACTCTACTAAAGTTTTGAAAGGTGATTTGGAGGTGACTCCAGATCTATATTTTTTGTAGTTGCTACAACACATCCATGTATTTTATTTTTCAAGGTTATAAAATGTTTCCTTATTAAGTGGTTTAATCATTAAGAGAAGGAACAAGGTGTGGATAGAGCTTTGCATGCTTCAAGGTTATAATTATAGTTTGCAAAATCAAGTGGAAGTATTTTATTATTTTGAAGAAAATGATTACATAAGTCAGATATGATGTCACAAGAGATATCGCCCATAATGAATTTTTGTAGAAACTTTTATATGGAAAGATATGCACCATTATGTTTTGATGGCATTTATGGTTTCCCAAATTAAATTCCTACTAATATTAGGAAAAAGTTACAAATGTTTAAGGAGAAAAGTTCAGATTCAGCATGTAAGCATTTACAGGATTTTACTGATCTGATGGGTGATTATGAGATCCACCATGAGAATATTTTCATGAAGCAGTTTGTTCAAACTTTGAAGGAAGATGTCAGGGATTGGTTTTCTTTCTTACCAATAGACTCTATTTATTCATGGGAAGAGTTGAGTTCATCTTTCATGGAGCAATTTGCTGAAAGAGTAAATTTAAATGATGTGTTGAATAAATTGATGGAGATTGAGATTGAAGAAGATGAATTAGTTCCATCATTTAATATCTAATTTAAAAAAGCATTAAATAATATTCCAAGAAGATATAGGCCCAATGATAAATTATGTCTAGAGATTGATTTGGGTGCCTGTGGTTAAAATATAAGCTTATTATTGAGAGATAAAGAGCCTAAAACTTTACATCAGGATTTTGCGGTAGCAATGGACATTGAAAACAACTTGAAATATAGAATTGTGAATGGTTTTCTATCTGCTAGTGTTTATTGTCACAATACATAAAATAAATTAGATAGGTGTGGATCAAGAAGTGATAATCAATGTCAAGATCTTTCTATCACTATTGATCTTACTAACCATGTTTTAAATAATTATTCAAAAAAAAATGTAAATGAAGATTGTTTGTTGCAAACAGTAGTTTCCCCTCACATTGAGGTTAACATGGTTAGTGAAGAACTATCTAATGTTCTTGATGCAAAGATATATATATATATATAGGGGTTACACACCTAATAATATGGAAACCAGTTTTTCTAGTTGTGGGGTTATAGTAATAAATTGTTTGCAATCAAATGTGGAAAGTGAAGAGGGGGAAATTTTTTTATCAAATGATGATGTTGAAGCCCCAAATTATGAGGTCCTATCAGACATTGTTGATGTTGATAGTGAGGATGAGGATTGCACATTGTGGCCAGATGAGAAGGTTGTTTCTCAGCCCATGTTTTTGTCATATAGGGATTTCCAAGAGGATTTGTGAGGAATTGGTTGAGGAAGAGGCTTCATGGTGCTAGAGTAGCCCTAATGTTTTTGAAGATAAGGTGATGGTTAATTTGTAGCTTTGTGAAGAAGATGAAAATTTGTTATCTGTTGGAAATGATTGTGAGGATGTATATTTGTTTGAGACAATGATGAATTTCATAACCATGTTGGAGAAGGAATGCCCATCCTAGAATTTTACACCAAAGAAAACTCAAAGAAAACCTTGTGATGAGTATAATTCAAGTAAAAGGCTGAGGTATATTGATGAAGACACACCTACCTTTAAGTTTGAAGATCAGTGCAACAATGGTGATGATATTGATCAATCAACTTGTATGTTTACATCATGTGATTATCTATGTGAGGAACAATTAAGGGGATATGCATCTGATGATAATGATACTAATGTGCAAAGTTCTGATGACACTATTTTAGTCTCACCTGAATCACTTTCTTGCAATGATTCTACTAAAGAGGATAATAAGGATCATGACGTGGAGTTTTCATTTAATGGAAATCATAATGATAAATTTTCCCCTTGTTCAGATTCGGATATGTTTTCCTTTGAAGAAGGTGAGTGTGGCCTAGATATGGGTTGTCATATTAGTAAGTTTTCTAATGTGTTATTTGATATGGACATTGATATGGGTTAGCCAATCATTTACCATAATGTCTACAACAAAGATTTGTGTATGGTTTCTAATCCTTTATATGAGGATTGTGATGAGGAGCCAAACATTATAAATGATACCAGCTATATGGAAAAATATGAGCACTTTCTTTTTCAGCTGGATGGTGATTTTCCAAGATGCGGCTATGAGTTAGAAGATGATAAATTTTGCATTTGTCCTGGTTTCTCTTTACTTGATGAATGCAATATACATATTCCACATGATCAGCCTTTTCAAGTTTTTCCTAACATCCATGTGAGCTCTAATGGTGTATATCTTGATGATATTTTGAATGGAGAGCAAGTGGAAAGTGTCAGTAGGTCTGATCAGACAAATGAATATGGTATTTTCAGCTTATTTCTAGAGCAAGGAGAAAAAATTTGTGTTTATGATAGAGGCAAGTGGAATCAAAAATTTGGTGATGGCTTTAGGCCATTAGTCCTAGTTTGACTCTTTCAAATCATTGAATAAAGAAGTAGAGGTGTAAATCTTTGATGGCAGTAGGTTTGTACATATTCCTTGTTTTTTTTGTTTGTTATAGGTGTGTTTCTTTCCTGTAGGTGGTTTTCTTAACCTTGAGTCCTGGAATCTTGCTATGCCTGCAAGAGACATACATTACTAGTTAGAGCCATTGTTAGCACTGTCAAAATTCTTCCATGGCTCTAAATCTTACCCTTTTTCTAAAATGTCCAAGCACTGGCTCATAAAACCTAATGTCTTTGTTCTTAAACTATGTTTCATTTCATGCAAAAACCCTCAGTCCTTAAGGCCTACTATATTTTTGAGTTACTTTTTGAGCCACTTAAATCACTTAATTCTATGGATTGAGGTCATCATCAAAGGGGCCATCTTTATTATTCCCTAAGCCCTAGTGGGGTCTACATTAATTTTTCCTAAAGTTCCTAAGTTTCCCGTGACATATTACCTTTATCCTTTGTATCTATCGAGTAGGTCGCTTTTAAATCCAACAGTAGGCATAATCCCTTAATTGCAAGATTATCGTTGTTTACCCTTTGAGGCATTGCGTTGTGTTGACACATGTGAGTTTTTAGATCATGGGGCTCATCTATGTTAAGTTAAAGATAGATCAGATCTGAGTTGATCCAATGGTGGGTGCTAAGCATCAAACAAAAGTTACTCAAATTTTATCCTTTGCGGGTTCGTGACTAAACACCATGTGTAAAGTTCTCAATGCATAAGGTATGTAAGCATCTACTAGTTTTACTTTAATCAGATGGTTCACACTAAGCCTTAATGGATAGATGTAGGAAAGATATTCATCATGGGTTCACGCCTAGGTGACACATTTCTATCTAAGATTAGAGGTGCCATAGTCTTTTATCCCACATTTGTCGTGCTGAGGAAGAACATAACATTTTTATGTCAAAGATTGTAGTGGTTAAGTGTTGAAAGGCATGCGTATTTTTGGCCAGATGGTTAGTGATTAAGAATTTAAGTGGTGGTGATATGGTGGCTAGCTGGCATACATGAGAGTTATTTTGTGGGCCCATGCTTGGATGACGTGGTCAAAGGTGGATAGGTGTCAAAAGGTTTCTACCCTATGATCTAAGTCACAATAGATCCAGTGGGATCGTAGAATTGTGACAAGGTGACATGTTGAAAATTTGACAAATGACAAGGCCAAGTCACATGGTGAGGTGGCAGAGGTCCCAACAAATCTGGTGGTGCCACATGGCATGGGTGGAAAGACATGTGCTAGGACCAAGGGTCAGATGTATTCCATGTGGAGTGAATCAGAGGGTGACACATGGTGGAAGGTACAAATTCTATGGTAGGGTAAGCATCAGGCATGTTGTATTTGATCTAACAGTCATTTCTATCCTGTAATCGAAAGATACACAAAGATTATGCATCTTGGTTTCACACCTGGGTGACACACAGGAGATCGTGGGTCCAAGTTGAGATGAATGGAAGGTTAAATTTATGATAGATCAAAGATGATCTTATGGTTGTTTTTATCTTGTAATCGAGAGATGTAGGGAGGTTAGCCATCGCGGGATCACACTTGTTTGATGTATGTCCAAGTCAGTTTGTGGGGTCAACACTTTCACAGCTTAAAGTAGGATAAAGTTATGATAGATCAAAGAATATCCAGTGGTGGGTGTAAAGCCTTGAACTAAAGATGTGTGATGTTTATCCTTCATGGCATCGTGCCTATGTGATGTGTGTCACATGGTGGGTCCTACTCAGAGTTGTAGGTAAGGTAAAGGTCAGTCAGATCTGACCAAATTGGATGATGGGCATGATGCCACTATCTCAAAGGTGCATGATGTTTCATCTTTGTAGATTCATGCCTAGGTGACATCTGTTAGGGTGAGGTCAGCAAGGGTAATGTAGGGTCGTTGGCTCCCAGGTATTTAAATGTTGATCAGTGGCTACAATTTAAAGACAGTAAATGATTTAATCTCAGTCATTGATGGTGTATTCTGCACCACATGTGACCATTATGTCATATTTTTAAATATTTAAATGTTTTCATTAGGTTTCTCATGGCGGTGGATAGTGTCTTTTACCACAGAAGAAGTAAAATATGGATTTTTTGGGTTGCATTTATGCAGCTTTAGGATGTTGTTCAGATAGAAATTTACTGACTCAGATTGCATTACTATTGAGAGGTTATAGTTGGGGTTTCTGGTGAAGATTTTCATATCTTTCACAACCCTAGGTTGGCTCCTTGTCCTCTCTACCATTATTGTATGCACTATTCTCCATCATCTTGAGGTGATGGGCAGTCAAGATCTGATTGTAGTCAACATGGGGTATGGAGGAAGGTTTCAGTTTAGTGGTGCAGGACAGTTTTGTGGTTGAAGTGGTCACATCAAATATTTTTAATGATCTTTTGGAGAAAGGTTAGTCATGAAAGAAATGATTGGAGTAAATAAAATTTCATAGAAGGATAGTTGTCAAATGGATATTATCTCTAGGGTTTCCTTCTTCTATAAATATCCTTCTTTTCTCTATTTTAAGGGTTCCAATATTTTGATCCCATGGGGGATATAGTAGACTGTATTAGGCTATATCTAGATAGAATAGAAAGTTTTAGATCTTTCACATTTATTGAGGTGGCATGTATTTTGAAACAAATTGATACAGAAATAGGATTCATCATACTTAATATAAGCTATTTCAGATTCAAGTCTCTCCTTGGTGCCTATCTTTTGAGTTTTGGATCTTCTAATTCACTGCATAGAGATTATCTATGCATATATTATTATTCATCAGTTTTGATCAAGGATCAAATTAAATCTTTCTTTGGATATGATATAGGCTCTTTTGGTTTGTCTACAAAAAGATCTTATAAGTAGTGTTTGGTCTGATATTATTTATGTTTATGGATTTGAGTCCTTGACAACAGTTGGTTTATGTATTCTACTCTTGAACTAGAAATATTTCCCAATGGATAAGGCATTGATCAAGAACTAGTACATCCTTTTTTGATATATGTTTGATTGGGTTTGGTTATATTCTACAAAGTTTAAATACAACTCATTTCCAAAGTTATTTCATATTTTATGGTTGTTTATATTTCATGTATGGTAAAGGAGATTCAATGAATGTGTGGTTAACATTTAGTACTTTCTTACCATTATCTATTGTTTAAAATCTAGAGTTATAAGGAGTTGTTAAGAGTTGTATGTTGAGCTGGATTAGGTGTACCCGCCTTGGTTTTGCAGAGCTTGAAGTATAGAGGAAATTCTTGTCCCTGTAGCTAGTCCAACTACCTTGAAGATCTTCCCATACTTGGAGCTAGCCACTTTTAAAATCAATCCCCAAGGTATATTGGTAGCTTTCAAATCTTAAACATTTTTAAACACCAACAGACTCAATAAAATATTTATTTTATGAGTTGATGCTAGTGTTCACACTTTAGGTGTTTCCTGAAGTTGTGTAAAGTAATTATGTATGCAAAGAGTTCTCAGTACATGCAAGGTATGATCCACTACCTAAAAAAAAATTTAGGAGCATGAACCTTTGGCATTGTTGTCAAAGAGGGAGAATGAATAATTGATAAATACAAAGAAAGAGGGAGAATGATTGATTGAAAGAACCAAAAGAGAGAGAATAAGAATGAGTGAAATATGTTATGAGAGAAATGGAGAATGAAAATAGAGGGAGAAAAAGAAAAAAAACTCAGAGGGAGTAAAGATAGATTAGAGATGTTAGAGTATGCCATCATCAATTGATAGTGTTGTCATGAATGCCAAAGAGGGAGATTGTTACTCAACTGATTGAGATGGTGATGAAGACTGAGATCAGAGGTATACAAGATTGTAGAAATAATTAAATGAATTTTATTTTGTCATGGATTTCAAGTAATTGATTTATGGTTCATATTGAATTTCCATATCTTTCAGAGTTGATTTAATTGAGCAAGTTAGTAAACATCAGACAATGATAAGTTCATATAGAGATAAAAAAAAATTTACTTTATCAAGACACTGAGACATTGAGAAATTGAGCATTGCATGTTAGTCACTGAACTGAGAGTTTATTTTGAGGACAATAGATGTTAGAAATAAGGATAAGAATGCATTTAATGGCAATCCGCAATGACTGGAAGATTCCAAGGATGAAGAAGAAGTTGGTTACAAGATCTACGCATGAGAAAATTCAAGGTAAAGATAGATGGTATAGATTAAGCAAAAAAAGTGATGGATTTACTTCCATGAAAAGTGCAAGTTTTGAGGTGATGTCAAAGTAGTTCACTGGGTTTCAAGTGTTCGAAAGTGACAATGCAAGCAATTGTTATTTTGCCATTTGATTTCAAACCTTTACTGGTGAGACTATTGCTATCTGTTTGAGTACCATATCTATTATTGATGAAGAATATTTAACAAGAAGACCAAGTGAATGGTTGAGTTAAGGTAATTCAAAGGGTATTTGATCAGTTGGCACTCTGGCAAAGTAGTTAGTTGCTTATCTTTCAAAGATAGTTTTTCTGGTTGTTCTGTGCCGAGCAAGTTTGGCTTGTGCCAAGAAAAGTTTCTTATGACGAGTAAAGTTGCTTGTGCCAAGTAAAGTTTCTTGTGAAGAGAAAAAAGTTGCTCAATGCCAAGCACAATTGAAATTGCTGAGTGGAAACAGTGATGTTGGCCGACTTACAGTAATTGGATTAATGATGAGATTTGAGATCTCTGGCCGACTTAGTTGATCTTATTGGGATATGTAATGTTAATTAAAGATTGATCCACATCATTTAATGTATGGGTAACCATAATTAATTCATGGTTTCAAGATTTAATTAAAGACTACTTTGGAGAAGTAAATGTAATACAAAGATGGAAAGAACCGTTGGATCTAACCTAACCTAAGATCTACGATCTTGTTTAAGCGGAAAAAGATTTATTTGACCTAGACAGAGAGGTATATGATAACCTTAGGGGTTATTCATTGAGTATGATGAATGTATGTGTATGAAAAAGGTTTGCATAGTTGAATTACTATATAGCATGATCTAGCAGAAAAGGAAAAAGGTAGAAGCAGAAAGTTACATGTGTGATTGCTTGACGGATTTCCAAGAAGATCAGAAGATTGAACTGACAATGCAGGCTATCCAGTAAGTTAACATCAGAGTTGTAATTGTATCTGAATTTGCCAAGTCAGTTGTATGTACCAGATCACAAACTATTGATTGCTTTCTTACCAGTGTATCAATTAAATCCTTTAACAAGGTTGACTTAATAGTCATTTGTATAAATCCTCTAACAAGGTGACATTCAAATTGGAATTTTCTAAGTCCTCTAACAAGGCCACTCCTAATGGGGTGATTAAATCCTTTAACTAGGTCACACCTAGCAGTGTGTTATTGTAACCTTTCACAGGGTTGGCTCCTCACAGGGCATCACTTCAGAAGAGTGAAAACTTGGTAGCATGTTACTGGTGGTTTTTTCCATATTGAGTTTCCATAATAAATACTTGTGTCAACTTGTGTGAATGCTTATGGTTTTCTTTACTATTATGTTACTACAAGCTAATTTCAATTGATAGTAAACTGCATGATTAAAGTTGTTGTTTTATGGTACTGCATGCCGAGTAGATCTGAAGTACAGAAAGTTTTATTTACATCTAGAACTGAGGATAACTGATTCACCCCTCCCCTCTCAGTTATTCTAAATTCATTCTAACAATTGGTATCAGAGAATTGGTCTCCTGAAAATAGTTTAAAGGTACTTGGAGTGAAAATATCAAGATGTATAAGAAGGAGGTTCCCAAGCTGAACAAAGATAACTTCCCTACATGGAAGAGCTTGATAAAACTACATTTGGCTGGTATTGGAGATGATGTTAAGTGACTTATTGAACATGACTATGTACCACCTACTTCTCCTCTCTCAGTTGTACAACTAAGAGAAAAGCAAGAACACAATCAAGCAACGTTGGAGATCACCTCCTCATTGAGCTATTCTGAGTTTGGTGATATAAAGAGCTACATAAATGCAAAAGAGATGTGGTACAAAATTGCAACTATCTATGGTGGAGACACAAATGTGTTGAGAGCTAAATCAGAAAGTCTAAGAGGTAAGTTTGATGAAATGAAAATGCAAGAAGGTAAAAATTTCATTTAGTACTATGGTAGAATAAAAGAAGTTGTAAATGCCATTAGAGGGGCTAATGGAACAATTGATGAGAACACTATTATGAGCAAGGTATTGAGAAATTTACTTCCTGTATATGCTATTAGAGTTTCTACAATTCAAGAATTGAGATGTACTCCTAACAATAATCTGAATTTGGAAAATTTGATAGGCAGACTCACTGCATTTGAAATGTCAAATTATGATAACTATAATCCACAAGGGATTGATTCTTCTTTTAGATCATAGTTGGTCCTCAATAAATCTAAGGAAAGAAACATATGGATAGTGATAGTGACACTTCTAATGATGATATTGAAGAACTTGAAGCACTCATGGAAAAATTATTATCTAGAGGAAAAGGAAAATACAGAGGTAAACTTCCTATTTATTTTTTTCGTGCAACAAAGTTGGTCATATAGCTGCTAGATATCATAACAAAAATGAAAAGGATGAAAGAAGGGACAACAAATACAAGGAATACAAAGACAAAAAGGATGACCGAGACTTCAGGAAATATAAGGACTACAAAGACAAAGGTAAGAAATCTTTTTATATTGCTAAAGAAACTTCTAACAATGACACTGATAATTCTGATGACAATGATATAGAAGTTGTTTATATTGCAATGAAAGAATATTCTAATGATGATGAGAAAACTACACTAATCTCTTATATGAGCAAAAATGATCATTGGATCATTGACAGTGGTTGTTCCCATCATATGACTGGTGACAAAGATAAGTTTGAAATCTTAAACCAATGTAAAGGAGGATATGTAAAATTTGG
>MU224049.1:5155713-5169766 GCA_018584345.1 Thuja plicata | reverse complement strand
TGAATTAAATATGTTCAATAATTCAACAAATACATTTTTCCAATCTATTTTATATATTTATATCTTCTTCTTTGAGAAGTTCTTATAATGGTGATCATCCTTTCAGTATGTTAAAGAAGACATGAAATTTTTAGGAAGACACACAAGGTCTTCATGAAGTGTCCTACATCAAATACATAATTAGTAATTTAAAATTCATTCTTCATCCCGTGATTTTCAAAATGTTGTATAGATCATCAGTAACATGGAAATCATACATATCAAGTACAGAAACAGGATTGGGAACGATGTAAAAGCTCAAAAAATATCATCAAAATAACCCAATTAACCAATTGTGCAGGAAAAAAAACCAACTACACAGAACAGAGGACCAACTACATGGGAAGAGAGGACCAAGTTCACAGAACCTATCCAAGTTTGTAGGAAGCCTGGCCAAGGGTGCAACTTATCATCAGAGACCAAGAATGGACTAAAAACTTGCAAAATTGAAGACTTTTGAACAAACTAACCATTTAGGACTTAATATTCATGAAATTAGAATTTATTTTATGTCATTTAGGAATGATTTAAGTGAATTGACACCAATTTCAGAACCCCTAATTATCCTTTGTGCAGATTAGATTGGTTTTGAAACAACTTAACCAAGAAGATAACCAACAAACCCTAAACTAGTTTGATATTCATTTTAGGCTCCTAAAACAAGTGTGCATGTTCATTTTAAATTCATTTTCCACTTAATCACTGTTATTTGACAAAATTGAATCAATTAAGACTCCTACTTAGGCTAGATTGTGAACTTGAAACGAATTGAAAGTTGAAAACCAATCAATTAGCCTTGCATTGAATCCTAAAATAGATGAAGTTTATTTAACTAAGAGCACCAAATTGAAATGTGAGGTTCATTTAAGGTACCTAAACTAAAATATTTGGTCATTTATTTAGTCATTTATTTGGTCATTTTTCCCAATGACCAAATTGGTCATTTTACCCGATGACCAAATTGGTCATTTATTTAGTCATTTTACCCGATGACCAAATTGGTAATTTATTTAGTCATTTTAGTAGTGATTTTACCCAATGACCAAATTGGTCATTTATTTAGTCATTTATATTTGTGAATTGCAAAAAATGGGTAGAACATGATAATTTTTAGTCAGGTGACTAAAAATTTTAGTCACATGACTAAAAGCTTTAGTCATTTGGTCATTTATTGCCCAAATTCTACTAGTGATACTCCCGGATTTAAAAGATTTCCATGCCTCATGGAAATGCGCAGTTGAGAGTTCTGCAAACAAATATTTCACTTCCTTGTCTTCATCACTGGGTCCATGCTTCTGCTGCATACTTTATCTTGTTCAAATGACTCCAACATCAATGGAGTGCATACGGGCTGCTAGCCATCACTCTTCATGCTACTGCTTCACACCACCACCCTATTGCCATCTTATCCATACAAGATTCTGGAAGATGCTTCCCACCCTTTTCTTAGTGGTTTCTCTCTTGCATCTTCTACCCAGCTTCATCTTGATGGAGACAGTATCAAGATCCTAGATTGAGATATTCACACATGCAATCGCAACTGCATCCTTATTGTAGCTATGATGGATCCACATGCCACCAGTCATATCTCTACCTACCAAAACACCAGACCTTTCGCTGGCTCTGATACCACTTGATGTAAATAAATTTAGACCCAGTCCTCCATTCTACAAAACTCTCCATTATCTCTCTTCAATCTACATGTGATAACCTTCACTCACCCATATTCAGTGTATATTCATTGGCCAACTCCCTTTAATGACCAATTTATGGTCACTATTTCCTATTCCCACAATGAACATGATGGTGTGTCCATGAATCCTTCAAGGCCAACTACTCCTTTTCACCAATCTAACTAAGATAACATCAACTTAATCATATGGTCGATGATTACTCCCTGCACCATTATTTGGGTCTGTCACTCTTCATACATGTACATCTATATGAATACCGCCACCTTTCCTATTAACAAATACCAAGTCGCACTCCATAGTAATTTATCTCTACATTCTTGGTATGCCTCGTGGGTCACCATGGTTTGGATGAATTACATCACCATGCATGTCGGTCTTGGCATTGGTAACATGCGTACAATAAGTGCAGATAAATCTCTGCAATAGCTCTATCGCATTTGGGCTTCCTCCAAGTGTGACTATCAAAAATGCTACCTTATGGTTTCCACGTGGGTGTAACAACTTCACCACCTTCTTGATACTCTACAAGGCTCAACACCAACATGGAATGCATGCAAACGGTTTCTTGGAAACCTTTCTGAACTTACAACCATTCACAAATATAAAACTGTCATTCGATTGGACCAAATACACTCAACTCTGCAAACATATAGTTGTGGCTCATGTCTTTCAGCTCAATGATTTCCTCAGTCTCCATTACGTAGTCATTAACACACCATACCATGGTTTCTACGTGGACACAACTAACTTTTATATCTTCCCCCGCTATCTTTGCATGGCACATCAGGACTATTATACTAGCACTGACGCATAAACAAAATCCATTTCATTTCCATTATTGAAATTCTTTCCAAATAAAATTAGAACCAAGAAATCAAGATACATAAAGCAAAAGTAAACTTTATTAATATCAACATTGCAAATGCATTTTGCATGGCTCTCTGGCTGCCACCAGAGAGCCTGATTTCTCAACACTCTTGTTCTCTAGCTATTTTTTTTTCTATTATCTCGTAGCTTCATTTTCTTTCAATTGGGCTTATCCATTCGGTTACACTGTCTCTTTAAAGAGATACTAGGTAGTTATAAAACCGCACCCAATATTTCCATTTTGGCTAATTCACATAACTAATTTCTAACTAAACTAGTAATGTGTCATGGAGTTGACAACAAAGTTGTCAACTTCACGATTATACAAACCTTCTATGTCTAAGACACTTAGACTACTAACATTTAACTAAGTCTCACACCCAATTACATTCATAAGGCACCAAAAATCTTAATAAGCCATATTTCAATTTAACCATATAGGTCCATAATATTCCAGGATCTTTAAGATGATTCTCATGTTGAGATGCCCCTGCATCAAATTGGTTGAGTTACCCCCAAAATTCACCATACATACTATTAATTGCACCTGATGCCAAAAAGATTAAAACCAATATTAGATTTGGTAAAAAAAAATTAAAAAATGAAACATATGGGAATACATAAGGAAGATAGAAGTATAATATTTTGAAAATACACCTTGTTCAAATTTTTAACAAAATCTGAAAAAAAAATTGTTATCTCTTTTTTCTAATTTGTATGTATCGTTACTAGCATTGTAAGATAAGTTGGTTATTTTTATGATAGATTCAAGTTCTAAAAAAGAATGATCTATCAGATCATACATGTATAGGCATTGCCCCTTTATTCTATTGTACCGACATAATTGAAGCTTGATGCCTTCTAGCTGATCCAAAATTCCAATGTCGATATGGTAATCAAACACCCTATTACCCTCCTTCCTTCGTATTCTTTGAACCCTTCTGATGTACAAGGTTCCACATGTTAGTAAAAACTGAGAGGGGGGTGAATCAGTGGCCTCAAAAATTAATCCTTAAATCAACCCTTAATACTTGTTATGACTTTTAAGCCTCTAGTTATATTCAGTCCTACAATATGAATGCCTTGAAATACTTATAACCAATTACTACTTGTCGGAATGCTTTTTAAAACCTTCTTTTGTATTTTTATCGATAAGAAGTCTTTTATTTACCAAAACACAGTAAATAGCTAGACTATACTGATCAATCCAAAATTGCATATGTGAAATGTAAAATAGTAAAGTAATGAACATAAACACATAACACGTGTATTTTTAACATGGAAACCCTGTTAAGGGAAAAAACACTGGGACCAGTACCCCAAATTTTTCACTCTTCTGAAGTGAGCTTAGTTAAGAGCCAACCCTATTAAAGGTTACAAACACACTATTAGGTGTGACCTTGTTAGAGTATTTAAAAGATAGTTTGTCACCTAGTATCTGGCATATAATGCTACCATCCTTGATCAAACACTCACTTGGCCTATCAATAGGTATCATTCATATCCAATGCTACTTTCTATGATCAAACTTTTTGATACTCCTTGGGATGTATCTCAATTACAAAATACTTTTAAGTCCTACTTGGTTAAGAGACTTGATGCTTTAATGGTTAAACTGAAATTAAAGCAATTTGTTCACACATACAACTTGAATTGTAGATTTTTAGATCTATTGTAAGTGCATTACCTCTCTGATCAATGTAATCAATTCAATACCTTTTCTCCACATTGTTCTGCTCTATGATGTTATTTCACTATTCGTCAGTGTTTGCAGAATCTAGCTCTTTCCTCATATTGTTGATCAGGTCTGAATGAAGACTTCCTTCCCCTTCAGAATCTCTTCAGCATCTATTTTCTCTTCTCTTGTTCACCCCAATATTTGTAATGAATTGGGTTTGTCTCTTTATAGACATGATTCACCATTTCTTGGATTTCTTGATTCTTGGTGTCATCCACAATTCTTGCCAATTAGATTTAAACAAAAATTCCAGTTTAATCTTGTAGAGATACTCTTGCCAACTGGAAAAAGAAGCTTTAAATCCTTTACTTATCCTTGGATTTATCTGGTCGATTAAAACAATGATAAGTATCAATTAAGTCTATTTATAGCTCTTGACAGCTAAGCATTTTTTCATTTATAAACTCTTTTTTATGTCGGTCAACACTTCAGTTAGTCATCAGTGATAACTAACTGTTCCATTGGTGTGACTTCAGTTGTCTTCACAATCTTCGTCCATCAGGAAACATTGTAATTCTTTTTGTCAGGTTATTTTGTGCTTTTCTCATTGGTAATGTTGTGCATTTTCTCATCGAGTAACACTGTGACTTTTCTTTTTTACTCTGACCATCGGTGTGCACTCCGTCAGTGTATATAGTCACTTTGTGAATACTTGACTTATATGCATTACTAAAAGCATAGCCTTTGATTCATCGGTTCTTTGAATTCTTTGGTAGTATGTCCATGACCATATAGATTATATCAATTTGACATCAATGACAATATAATACATTACCTGATTTAATGCCTTGCATGATCATCAACTTAACATCTTCAAAAATTCAATCAGTTATAGTTCATCATTCTCTCCCTTTGGCATTGATGGAAACACACTACATTATCATACTATATTATTACTAATACAATATGAAATATAACAATTTAAGTTCATCAAACTACCAATCTTATGTACTATAATCGATATAAATATCTGGTCCTCGGTAAGTTCATATAACTTAGATTTGATTCTTGCAACTTTCTTTCTCTCTTCAATCCCTTCACTGGATAGATGTAGAATCTTTCTTTCTCTAATGTGATGTATTCTTCTCCTATGTCAAACTCTCTCCCTTTGACTGTTCTCCTTTCTTTTGATGTCTCTTTTCAGCGATTCTTTCTCTTTTTATGTACTCTCCTTTTCTTGTTACATCTCTCCCATTGGATACTATGATGGATATAACCTATCCTTGATGTATAATCTCTCCCATGGATATAATCTCTTCCTTAAGTGATAATATCTCTCCCTTAGGTGATAAGAATTGATAATTGATATAATCTCTCCCTTTGACAGCAATGCCAAACAAATATTTTTGACAGCAATGCCAAACAAATATTTTCTATCCATAATATACTCCTTGAATTTGCCAATCCATAGGTAATACAATAACTCTGGTGCTCATAGTAGATAAATACCTTGTTGTGTATAGATTTATCTTTGAATTCCATCTCTCTGCTTTCATCAACATGAATGATATTTTGATAATATGCAGGCTGATGCAGCCTTCTAGTCATTTTACTGACCAGTAGACAAGGGTCTGACCCCTAGTCTCCTTCTCAAGTACTCAAATTTATCCTTGGATAGTGGCTTGGTGAAGATATCGGCCAATTGTTCCTTTGATTGCACATACTCAAGTATCACCTCCTTTGCTTGAAGTTTTTCTCTTAAATAATGATACTTGATGGAAATATGCTTTGTTTTAGCATGCATGACTGGATTCTTGGAAATGTTTATTTCACTTGTATTACCACAATAGATAATTACTGGTTCAAGAATTTTCATATGCATACCTTCCAGTAACTATTTAATCCATGCAATATTTGAGAAATTTGCAAGAACAACAACATACTTTGCTTCTTCAGTAGAATGAGAGATGCATCCTTGCTTCTTGTTGATCCATGTGACAAGTTTGTAGCCCATAAAGAATGCTCCTCCAATTTTGTTCTTCCGGTCATCAATATTTCAAGCCCAATCAGCATTAGTAAAGACCTTAAGTTCAAATTTTTCTTCTCTTCTATACCATAAGCCATATTCCTTGGTATTCTTCAAATATCTTAGGATTATTTTTAAAGTAGTCATATGTGATTCTCTGGGATTAGCAGAAAATATAGCAACTATTCCTACTGCATGTGCAATATCTTGTCTAGTATGTACAACATACATGAGTTTTCCAATCATTGATCTGTACAAATTTTGATTTACCTCTATTGACTTGTCCTCTTTTGTCAGCTCAGATCTAGTTTCCATCGGTTTTCCAACTAGTTTGGACTCTTCCATCTTGAATATTTTTAGTACTTCTTTGATGTATTTGGATTGTGTAATGAAAATACCTTCATCTTGTTGCATGATCTATAAACCAAGAAAGAACTTGATCTCTCCAAACATAGACATCTCAAACTCTTTGCTCATTTCATTTGCAAATGATTTACATAGCATATCATTACCTCCAAATATGATGTCATCAACAAATATCTCAGCAATCAAAATGTTTGCATCAATATCTTCCTTTAAATAAACATTACTATTTTCATTAGTCCTTACAAATCCAATACTTATAAGATAGGAATGAAGTCTTTCATACCTGGATTAGGGTACTTATTTTAGTCTATACAAGGCTTTGTGTAGTCTACATACCATGTCCCTCTTATCTAGATCAACAAACCCTTCTAGTTGTTCAATGTATACCTCTTCTTCAAGCATTCCATTTAGGAATGCAGACTTAACATCCATTTGATATACCTTGAATCCTTTATATGCATCATAAGCAAGTAATATTCTCACTCCTTCTAGCCTATCAATGGGTGCAAAGATCTCTCCATAGTCAATCCCTTCTTCTTGTGCATACCCCTTGTATACTAGTCTTGCTTTATTTCTCGTGACTTCTCCATTCTCATTCAGTTTATTCCTAAATATCCATTTTGTACCGATGGCATTCTTATCATCTAGTCTCGGTACAAGTGTCCATGTCTTGTTTTTCTTTCTCTGCTCAATCTCCTCAATCATATAACTAATCCATTCATTATTATTAAGTGTAGCATTGACATATTTTGGCTCATAATCACAAATAAGACTTATTGTATTTAGAGACTTACTTATGGTTCTCATACCAACCTTCTTGTCTCCAATGATCTAGTTTTGTGGATGGTTCCTTCTGACATATCTGGCAAGTATAGGTTCATCTCTTTGTCTATCATCTTGATCATCATTATGTTCTTCATTTTTTTCTCCGTCACTTTGTGCATCATTTAAAGCAATATCTTGATCATTGGTATTTGCAGCCTAATGCTCAAGTGCAATGATATGTTTCTTGGGAGCTCTACATTTTTGGTCAGGTAGAGTGTCAAGTTCTTCATTTTAAACAAACCTCTTTTAGTCCTCTAGTTCTTTTGTGCTTTCCTTTTTATTCTTCTCTATAAATTCATCTATCTTTATATTTGCACTTTCAACAATTTTGTTAGAGGCTTTATTGAGACATTTATAAGCTTTTCTCTAGGTGGAATATCCTAGAAAGATTCCTTCATCACTCTTGGAGTCAATCTTTCCATTTCTATCATCTTTTAAGATATAACATTGACTACCAAAAATTTTGAAGTAACTTACATTGGGTGTGTATCTATACCATATCTCATAAGGTGTCTTCTTGGTGTCTTTTTTCAATTGTACTCTATTCAATGTGTAAACAGTAGTACTGGTAGCTTCCCTCCAGAAGGTTTGGGTGATGTCTTTCTCTATCATTAGTGTCCTTGCACAATCAACTATAGATCTTTTCCTTCTTTCAACAATTCCATTTTGTTATGGTGTTCTCAGTGCAGAGACTTGTCTTTTGATTCCATGCTCATTACAAAAGTTAGTGAATTCATCTAAAATAAATTCCTCTCCTCTATCTGATCTAAAGAATTTCAATTCTTGATGATTTTTTTCTCTACCATTGCTTTGTACAATTTAAACATCTTGAATGCTTTAGATTCATCTTTTAGAAACATAACTATCATCTAACTAGAGTAATCATCAACAAAGAGAATAAAATATTTATCACCATAATAACTCTTTGTCCTCATAGGTCCACATAGGTCATTATGGACTAATTCTAGAATGGCATTAGATATATGGGTTTTTCTTTTGAAACTATACTTTGTCATCTTACCTTTTTGACAATTTTTACACATGATATTGTCAGGCTTGGTCATCGTCGGTAAGCCTCTTACATTTCTCTTTTTACTTATCTTTATCATGTTGTCAAAGTTTACATGAAACAATATTTTGTGCCATAACCATATGTCTTTGTTTCTAGCCATTAAGCAAGTGGTTTCAGTATCATTCAAATATAATAAGTTACATTTTGTCTGCTCACCAGTACCAATCAGATTTAATTATTCATTGAAGATATTTTCCTTCTTATTTTCAAATTCTACTTTGTGACCTGAATTATCCAACTGAGAAACACTCAATAGATTATAATTCAATCCTTTCACCCAATAATAATTTTCACATTTTATCAGGTTATTCAACATTATAGTTCCTCTACCTTCAACTGGGCAAGGTGTGTCATTACCCATTCTTACTGAACCACCATTATAGTATTCAAAAGTCTCAAAATTTTGCTTGTCACCGGTCATGTGGTGAGTGCAGCCACTATCTATGATCCAAACATCATTTTTACTAACTTTAGATATGACTACAGTTTCTACATACCTTTCTTCATCATCATATGAATCATCTTTTACTACCACAAACACCATCTCGATAACTTCATCAAATTCGGTGTCAGTATCATCATCTTTGCATTTATATAGGTAACTAGCCTTCTTTCCTTTGTCCTTGTAGTCTCAGGTATCTCTGCTTTCTGATTGTCGGTTGCTTCTGTAATCACCTCTGTCATACTTCTTTTCAAATGACCTGTCATTACTTCTGTCATCTTTTCTTCTGTTAGGACATCTTGCAGCAAAGTTTCCAATCTCTTTACAATTAAAACAAACAAGTGGTAATTTACCTTTGTATTTACCTTTGCCTCTCTGCATTCTTCTAGCCATAAGTGCTTCAATTTCATCAAGATCTTCTTCTTCACTTTCACTATCACTATTTTTTCTCATAGTGTGTTTATGACTTGATTTACTTATTCTTAAAGAAGATTTGAATGCAAAATCTATGTTTGGTAAGATACTATTATCAAAATTATTCATCTCAAATGAAATCAGTCTTCCAATCAAACTGTCTAGAGTAACATTGCTATTTTCTTCTACTATCATTTCTTGTATGGAAGATACTCTAATAGCATAAGTAGGCAGTAAGGTTCTTAGAATTTTACTTATCACTGTATCCTCTTCTAGTACACCTCCAACTCCTTGGATAGCATTGACTACCTCTTTGATTCTTGTGTTGTACTGTGTGATTTTTTCACCTTCTTTCATTTTGAGATCATCAAACTTTCCTCTAAGGCTTTCTGCCTTGGCTCTCAAAACATTCTTGTCACCACCATGTACAAGCATCAATTTGTCACCGGCATGTATAAGCATTTTTCCATTTCTGAACTCTCTATTCTGTCGGTCAACACTTCAGTTAGTCATCGGTGATAAATGACTATTCTGTCGGTGTGACTTCATTTGTCTTTGGGATCTCCGTCCGTCGAGAAACACTGTAATTCTTTCCATTGGGTTACTTTGTGCTTTTCTCATTGGTAATGTTGTGCAGCTTCTCATCAGGTAACACTATGACTTTTCTCTTTTACTCTGACCATCAGTGTGCACTCCGTCGGTGTATACAGTCACTTTGTGAATACTTGACTTATATGCATTACTGAAAGCATAGCCTTTGATTCATCGGTTCTTTGAATTCTTTGGTAGTATGTCCATGACCATATAGATTATATCAAGTTGACATCAATGACAATACAATACATTAATTGATTTATTGCCTTGCATGATCATCAACTTAACATCTTCAAACATTCAATGAGTTATAGTTCATCACCACAATAAACACCTTGTCTTGTACTTTGACAAATACCTTTTCTTGTAGTATGTTCAGTGGGAGGTATTGAATTTCTCTCAAAACAACACTCTGCAATTTGATCCAATACCAAAGCTAATTGAAACACCCTTTTGTGGTTCTCTCTCATCTCGCCTATAGTAGACCCCACTCCTCACTTTATTCAACCTATCTTTGGACAACGTCGGATTTCCATTCAACTAACTAACCAAACAAGATTTAAACATATCCTTACCATCAAGTTCTACCACTTTTTTTATAGTTTTATTTACGTTTTTATCAATGAAATCTAAAATTTCATCCAACTCATGCCTCCACTCACTTTCCATTATATTCAATTCAACATGATTGTGTACCACTAAAGACATAGATTGGAATATAGAGTTGGAATGAGTTGGTGGAGATTCATCAACTACTTCATCCATATCTTTGAATATTGGATAATTTTGGTCCCCTGTCCATGGTTTAACCCACCAAGAAGATTGTGTGGGATTCTTTGGTTGCATTCAAAGAGATGGTAAAATATCTTGTGCATCCTTCAATCCCATCTTGAGAGCTTCTAGAATTTTATCATCTATAGATATTGAATCATATTTTTATAATATGATGATGTTATGTATCCTTTCTTGGTGCAATATATTACATATACTTTCTTTCTTCTTAAGAGATTTATTAAAATGAAGCCTTTGGGGATTTGATTCTTCTTCTACAACTCTATTAAGGGTTCCAACAATGTGAAGTAAGTCAGGGAAATCATAGGCCCTTTCTGCTCCAACCATCCCACCAAATTTTCTAAATAATCTATTACGTGCATTCAACCATTTTAGGTGCAAAAGACATGGCAAGTGAGAGTATTGATCTCAAAACAATCTCAACAATAAACTAAAAATTGGCAAGAAATTTTAACATCTTGATATGCCTCTCTACTGAATAAATTTATGTTGACATTATTATTAGATTCTTTTTGTAGCCAACATAACCATAATATGAAGAAATTATGAACTCGTGAAGCATTTTGTACTCTTTTCCAAAGATTCAAACTCTTAGACATAAAGATGTCAATTTAGTCAGCAAAAATCTTTAGATACATATTTATGCCTAGTGTCCTCTCTACCCTTCCACTAGATGTACTTCTCATCTCTTTCATATACATTTGAACGTGCCTTGAATCAATGCACTGTGTTGAACCCCAATTATGTCGATCTATCCTCTCTATATCTTCACTTTTAAGCTTGTGATTATCCACTTTAAAAGTATTATAAACCAACCTAACATGATTAAAACTTATCAAATTTTCTCCTAAAATCAAATCTTGTTGAACACTAAATAAAGGATTCACTAGATATTTTTAGTTGTGGATATAGTCTTGTTCATGCAATCCTGTTATATGGAAACCATTGTACAACCCACTTAGTCTCCACCCTTCCCAAGGAATTTGATATAGAATACCTTCTGCTGAATAATATTCCACCAACATAAGTTGTCTTTTAGTACTATCCCCATTTTAGGAATGACCAACAATAGGTCCCAAATTATTTTACAATGTGTCTCTTCCACAAAAATTATATTTTTTCATTCTCGATGAATTTAATTTGCATCGAACCTATCACATGTTGGATGAGAAGCCAAAACCAAACAAGGAATATTTTCATGTAAAGGGTTTCCAATAATAACACGTACAAAGTAGACAATAAAATTGTTATTGAAAGAATATTTTATGATATCATAACCTATAACTCCCTCACCAACTGTCACCAAGAAATGTGATTGACATTGATGTTCTTATTACCACAAAAACCAACCAATGTATCACTTTTTTCTACCCACCTAACACACTTTTCACAACAGCTTCATCTTCAGCAAGGTACATAGGAATTGGGCCATCTATACCATGTTTTTTTTTTATAAGAAGCATACACTTTTCCTACAGCCTCAAAAATGTAGTTGCGCTCTCCCAGGATGTATGCCAATGACTTTCTAACTTGCCTCAAAGTTGTAGAAATTGAAGGACCATCTAGATTCAAGCTATTAAAGCTATGTAATCTAATTACTCCCCATAACTTGATGATCTCATGAAGATATTTTGTGGATTTACTTTACCTTCTCCCTCCCTTTGGATGCATCAAGTTGTGAAATATTGTCATGCCCAAAATTTCAACCCAAAAACATGCTAACAATCTTTTTTTGGATGAGTAACATTGACTAAGCTTGCAGTAAGATAAGCCCAGTGTCTGCTAAGAGTTTAATATGCTACTTGCTAGGTTAACGTCTTAGATGAAAATGAACTACTCCTAAGGTTATTCAAAAAATACTAAATGAGGTCGAGGGGAATCATGACCTTTGTCAACATCCCTCGACTTGATTACTAGGAGAATGTTCTCTATTATTGATCTAGGTTTAAGGACACATTAACAATGGTATTAAATATTGTCATTTATTATTTACCTCCATTTAAATTTTAGTTTTAAATCTCATTTAATAGAGTTTAATTAACTTCCTTTATCTAATTGGATAATAATTGCCCATAAAATTAAGCACGTTCAAATTTAATTACCATGTCTAAACTACCTTAGTAAATTCATACCATTGTTATTTTAATTAATTTTGTGATGATTAAAGTTGATATATAATACTACTTTTATGATGACCATTATATTGGCCATGTAAAAGTAACATTATGATATGTCCCTTGAAAATATACCCTTTTGAATTTAATCAATAATTACTTATCACATTAAACTTCTATGAACAATAAATAATTAAACATCTTCCTTAAAAAGAAATAATTTTTTAATGATTTTGTATTAATATTTAGAATGAATTAAATATTATAACATTGTCAACAATGAACATTAATTTAAAAGGGAAGGTTTTTCCCTAACATAATCCTACTTGATTAATTTGCTAAGAAATCTACCTTATTATAAAAAAAGAAAAAAGAAAAAACCATTAGATAAAGGTCCCCTTTAAGATAGTTATTTAATAACCCACAAAAAGGTCACATTTAAATACATCGTATGGGGAAGATTAAATTTGCACTAAAGGGTTCCCTCACCAAGTAAAAATTCAAAATAAAAGTGACTATAGTACATTATTTTAACCTTTTTATGTTTAAGAGGGGGGGGAGAGATTCAACTTTGGTCTTTCTCTAACCCTAATTTGAAATTAGGGATAGGGTAAAAAAATACAACACCAAAAAAACCATTTTCCCTCCTCTTTCCTCCTACTCTCAAACCCTAGTCTTTTTTTGTTTTCCCATTGCATTTGCAGGTTTCACGGTGGAGTGGAGGGACCAAGAGATCCCTTTAATTTACTTGCAGGGAGGGTCGAAGCTTTTATGTTTTTTGTCCAAGGTTTGGTTGGGCCGCGGCCTAGTATGGGGTCTACGGCCCTTTATTTTATTTTTAATAGCCGGGGGTCTTCGTTTCCATAGTGGCAGCGAGAGTGGAGGGGTGGTGGTGAGGCCACAACCCCCTCCGCTATGTCGGGCACCGCCCCCACGGCTCCGCCATAATCAACGGTGTAGCCGTTGCTGTGATAGCAGTCGTGGTGGCTGCGGCCACCATGGGCGGGGCAGGGAGGATGTGGCCTCCCCTTGCCTCCCTTCTAAGGGAGCCCACGGGGGGGAGGGTGGGCTTCAGCCCACCTCCTCACAATTTTTTTTTAATATATAAAATAATTAAAAAAACCTAGTTC
>MU224049.1:5111339-5137106 GCA_018584345.1 Thuja plicata | reverse complement strand
AACATTCAAGATTCATCATTCAAACCCTAGATCTAGCCATCATGGTGGTGTGATCTTCCTTCAAGATCCTTTGTGCATCCTCAAGACTCTTTCATCATCTCTTAAAAGTGGATTTCAAGCATACAATTATGGAGGTTTATGGTTTCTAAAGTCCATGCTTTCATACTTACATACTTGCATATATTTGAATTTCAATTACATATCTATTGAATATCATAGCTTCATTGTTAGATTCAATTCTACTACTTGCTAGCATTCTATACTTTATTGATTTCAAGGTTAATTCCTAAATAGGGGTTTGAATAAGGCAAACCCCTCCCCCACAATAAACAATCCTCTTTTTCTTGTAGGTACAGGTTTAGAATAGAATATTTGAGACTAGATCTGGATACCCTTTTCGGCTTTCTTTCAGACGGCGCGAACAGATTTTCTATCAGACCTGTGCAGGTCAGGGTTGACATTATTGGGTCAGGGTGACATTTGTGGGTCAAGGTCAACCTTTTTCATAAGATGACATCAGAATGGAAAAAGGTTTCTGGGTTTTGTTCGTCTCTGCATTCTGGTCTGGGATCAATTGTCAGTTTTTTTAGAAATAGTCTATAGACCTCAGAAAATAGCATTCTTTGATTTGCAATATTTCAAGGTTAGTACATTTCTCCTATTTCTTCAATTACTGTCATATATCATATCTATACATATAATTAAAAAAATTTAAGATATCTTTATTGTTATTCTCCTTTCCAAATAGTTGATTCATTTGTGCATTAGCCCTTCCTTTGGGTTGATCAACTTGGATCTCCCATTTGTGCATTTGGGAATAAAAGAGGAACATCTTATCTTCTCCCTAATCACAATTGCAATACACAATCAATTAAATTCAAGTAGTTTTAAAGTAGGGCTAAGGAATTCAACACATCAAAGAACAATTAACAATCAAATCAACCTTATCCCCCATTTCATATATTACAGATTGGTCAAGCAATTTTGAAAGAGTTAGTAGCAAAAGGTAGAAAATTGATAGCTAACTGCATGGACAAAGATAAACTCACTTCAGAACATACCAAGAAGATTGAGGAAGTAGACATCTTGATTGCAACTATAAGAAAATCAGTTGATGACCCTTCTCAAGGCATCATTGTTTGTGACAACATCTACCAAGGGCAGTTAGATAAAATTCAGAAATCCAAGATAGAGATTACCAAGATAAGGGCAAGACAAACACAACTAAGAAATGTTGTTGTGCCCTTCTTAGATGTACTAAATTAGAATATCAGGCATATTGATGCAACTATTGCTACATATGATCAAGGCCCTTGCATGGATCTGGTAAAGATGGAGAAAATCACTTATGCATTATGCGCCCATCTTCAGACTGTAGATGCACTCAAGGTGTTTTGGCAGCAAGAAGTCAAAAACCTTCAGTTTGCATATCTAGCTGTGTACTCTGAGTAAGTACTTAGAGACTTTAATTTTTTGGCACCTTTGTCATTAATGTCAAAGAGGGAGTATAGTGTATGAAGGAGAGTAGTATATATAGTTTAAGATATGATTTACAGTATGAGGAGATTATACCAGTATGATAGCAATTTTTTGTGTTAAGTTGAAGTTTAGTAACTTGGCCACATTCCTTTGTTGTCATTAATGAAAAGGGGGGAGATTTTTGGAAAGTTGAAATTACTTTGATTATATGGCTATTTTTTTTTGTCATTGTGGCAACAAAGTCATATGGATTTTTGACAGTCATCTCATAAACTTTGAAGATCATAATTTGGCTAAGTATAGAAGACAGTGCAGACAGAGATATACACTTTGATCAGAGCACCAGCGCATGTGAGTATGGTCAAGTCATGGTATGCACCTTTGGATATAATTTTTTGGATACATTTTGATGCTAATTCTATGTGTGCATGTTCATATATGTCAGTATGGTGAAGTTACAGCAAGTCTAAGTGTCACTAGCAGTTCAACAGAACAAACCATGGAGCCGACTATAGTTTTTATTAGTGTGTATTAATTTATTTTGTAATGGATATGCACCTATTTTAATATATTTTTAATCATTTTATTATCATTCATGTAAGCACGCTTGAGCCAATTAATTTGGAAGCATTGTGTATGTTGATTTTGGGCTGACTCAGTCTTATTTTTGGTCGCATCTATTAAAACATGTATATATACTTGACATGCATTTTTGTATTGGTGAGATGGACATATGAAGTATAGAAGAAGATATATATAGAAGAGATGTATGTATTGAATCATTATGAGAGAAATCTCTACTAGAGGTTATAGTTAAAGTGCACAAAAGGAACCGATCAGATAGCAATGTCATAACAACAGTTCACCTTTCAGATATTGTGTGTACCTATTATCCGAAGGTTGTAGCCTTCTTCTTATTGAGCAGTGAGATCTAGCAGTGTGTCATCCACCTTTAACAGGTTTTTTAAGACTCCTAATAGATTCATTATACTCAGCATTGTAATGACTGCTCCTAACAGGGAAAAGGAACTATAACAAGTTCATAAGACTAGTGCAATTATTTGTGGGTACTAATTCCCACCGAGGTTTTCCTTTGATCAATATTTCCCTGTAAACATATATTGTGTTATGTGTTATGTTTCATGTGCTTTTCTTATTCTATTGAGCTAATTTTCAAGTTTCTAAATTATTATTAATTATTGAACACTGATTCACCCCCCTCTCAGTGTTCCCATTCTTAACAGGATCTCCTCTAAAAAGGGATCTACACACTTCCCACAAATCTCTTGGAAGAAGGTAAGAATCCTATTCATTTTGTCTTCACAAAACTCCCTTATAGGGTTTCTAAAAATGGGTCTAAGAAAAGGTGACTCAAAAAGTGGACAAGTAACTTGCATCCTAATGGAAGGGTTGTCTATCCAAGACCATGCTTCCAAAAGTTGATTTTCAGTCATCTTGGAAATCCAAATTTTTGAAGGGTCTTCAATTCAAATATTAGTTTTCCTCTGGTTAAAAATGGCCCTTATCCATGGGTATACCAAGTGGGATTCCTAAAAATACCTGAGGTGTCCTTTTAACCCCTCAAAAAACCCACCTTAAACTCACCTACAAAATTCAAGTGATTTGACCATAACTTAAGCTCCCTAACCAAGGGTTTCACATGGGTATTCCTCTATGGTACTTTCCTAGGTTGGTAGTCATCCAATCCCAAAGTGTACATGTCATTGCAACATATACACTACACAAGTGTCAAGTGACACGACAGAAATTCACAATACAAGGACACGTGGCATAACCACTTGGGTGATTACACAAATTACAAATAATAAATAAAAATTTACAATTAACTTACACTCAAGCATATACAATTACTAATTAAAACACATTACAATGAGGATTTTTCTCTCTATTAGACGCAACCCATGTTTTTCACTGATTCAAATTAGGTCTAACCTTGGTTCCCCAATTTATTACCATGGTCAAATTTCCTGCACACTAAATTCAAAATATCAGTAGTCCAAGAAATCTCATGTATATAAAACATATAAAATAAGCATCTTCTAGACATTTCCAAAACATCTATATCATCACACAACCAATTTACAATTCATAATATCAAAATCAATTTGACCACTTTCCATATGAAATCATATACACCTAACATTTAATTCTTAATACAAATCACAATTCATCATAATTGAATCCAATTTACCATTTCCAATCACATAAAGCATATATATTCCATTGCATAATCATAGTATTCATTAAATCAAATAAACATAATGCATATCATAAATGTATCAATAATCAATAATCGTGAGTATCATAAAATAAGGTGCATCTAAAATCCATGAGATCAAATCCCTGTCATAAAGTGTATAAGCCATAGTGCATCAAAATGAAGTATCAAATACTAGCTCTAACATAGGATAAAGTGAAAATCTATGATGGGCTCAGGGTGAGGCCTCACATCCTCCACCTAGTCATGAACTTCCTCCTGGAGTTCATCAAAACAATGGGGGTATTGTGCTCTCATCTATGTTTTGTCCTCCCATGATTTTATAACCTCATCATAGCAATCCCACTCGACCCTAACTTGGTCCATCTCTCAGCCTCGAAGAGCCAACGTCCGGCGAGCCAAAATGCAAATGGGCTCCAAAGCTAGCTACTTGTCCAACTTCACATGTAAGCCATCACAATAGATAAGGTGAGACTCATCATAAATATATTTTCTCAAAATAGAAACATGAAACACATCGTGGATGCGTGATAGGCTAGGTGGAAAAGCTAGATGATAAGAAATTGTTCCTATCCTCTCTAGGATCTCAAATGACCCAATAAAGTAAGGTGCAAGCTTAGATCCCTTTCCAAAATAGAATGGACTCTTCTGTGGTCGCACTCTCAAGAAAACTTTGTCACCAAATATGTAAGTACGATCAATCATCTTTGCATCTGCATACTTCTTATGTCTATCTTGTGCCTCTCTAAGACATTGCCTAATCAAGGCTACCTTCTGCTCCATCTCCTGGACTAACTGTTGTCCAATAGCTACCCTATCTTCAATCCTATCCCAACTCAAAGGTATCCTGCAAGGTCTACCATACAAGGCCTGGTAAGCTGGCATACCCAATAATGTATGATGCCCATTATTAAAGGAAAACTTTACTAAATGCAATTTATCCTCCCACTTAACCTGATGGTCCATCACATACATGCAAAGCATATCCTCTAACACCTAATTGGTCATCTCTGTCTGACCATCTATCTCAGGATGATAGGTTATATTGAAATTGAGTATGGTGCTCAAAGATTCCTATAACTCTCTCTAGAATGATGAATTAAAGAGAGAATCTCTAGCAAAGATGATCTTACAAGGAATTCCATGAATTCTAACAATATCCTACAAGAACACCTATACCACTATTGGTATTGTGAATGTAGTACGAATGGGTGAAAAGTGGGCCACTTTGGTCAACTTGTCAACTATCACCATTATGGCATCATGGTGGCAAGATGACAAAGGAAGACCAACAATAAAGTCCATATACATTTTTGCAGGTCAAAAGATTTTGATTAACTTTTTCGCAAAATAATGTGTAAAGTGTCAGGTTGTATATTGAACCTTGAACCTTGAACTTAAAGTTCAAAGTTCAACATCCCATTTCCCGTTGTGCATGTTCGCGCGTATTTCTTCAATCGGTAAGTTTTATAAACCCATGTCGGATGTGTAATGTAATATTGAACTATGAACCTTGAATTCTTTTGTTCAAAGTTCAAAGTTTAATTTCCCATTTTACATTGGTCATGCCTTCTTTAGCCTACGTCTTTCTGTCTTGGCATGGCACTTTTCAAGATCTTGAATCTTGAACCATTACCTTTTATGTTCATAATTCATTTTCACCTCTTGCGTCCTATGTTAGTTCGTCATATTTATTATTTGTGTCAATTTATGGCTAAAGGCATGTGAGATCTCAAACTTTGAACTTAGCACATCACAGTTCAATGTTCAAGATATAGAAATACAATAATGATCAGACAACACTCAGCATGTGCCAAATGTCACTCACATTTATTAAATTGATTTTTGAAAAGATATGGAGTGACGTGGCTAGCTATTGATGGCAGGAATCATTGATTCATGACAAGTAATCATAATTACTAAAAAGGAGCAATTTAATTGTATGCATTCAGTTTTCCTTTCTTTACCATTTCTATTTTCGCATTCTATTGGAAAGCTTGACTGGATTGAAGGTTTATCTTTGCAATCAGAGGTGTTGGCATCGGTGAGTCTAAAATCATTTTCTCTCATTCTCCTTTCTGGTTTTTAAAGAATTTCATACTATAAGAAAGGAAATTTCTATTGGTTCATATCTTTTTTTGAATTAATAGCACTAGGATTATCATGGGTAGTTCTAGTAAGTCAGCCCAACAGGCCAAATTTGTAAAGGAAAATAAGTTCTCCCCTATAAGTAGCTATCCACCAGAAATGGGAGATATGGTTCTTGTCAACGACGACATTGCAGAGATTGTTCACAGACTTAGAAGTGCCAAGGCCGACAATATATTAAAAAAAATCATTGAGAGCGGTTTATTGGAGGCTGCTGGTTTTCCTGAAGTGACTTCGTGCCCTAAATTAGTGATGGAGTGTAGAAACAGGTATGACAGGATAAATAGATGTATTTTCCTTCCCTCTGGAGAAGTGTTGGTGTATGTGAACTAAAAAATAGTAATGGTGGCCCTGAGAATTCCCCCTACAGAGACATACGTCACCTGTGACTTTGCAAAAGCTAAAGAATATTTTCTTAGCAATTTCAAAGATTGTAGTAACAATATAGCTGGGGACTGGTTGTCCAAGGCTGAAAGAGGAGGTTCCAGACTTCCTAAACCTCTAAAAAAGGACCATTTGGTAAGAGAAGTGAGAGATATTGTTGTCATGTTGAACAAATTGAGGGGAAAACCTAATGACATAATGTGGGAGGACTGGATGTACATTCTTATTCAAACCATTCTGACTGATGGAAAATATGTAGACTGGGCTGAAGTAATAACGGCAAGACTGGATGAAGAGCTATCCCAGTCTATAGAAGCCTCTAGTTTCTACATGACCTCATACATGTTTTATGTCCTAGCCATCTATAGAAACTAGGAAGGTCTTCCTCATCATCCATGGAGAGATGACATGATGATATACGAATACCGCTCTTATCTACAAAAGGAGAAGAACCTGAGAAATTTTTGAAGGGTGCAAGATATGTTCCTGGCCAAGCTTGTCTTTGAACTAAAGGGGAAGATAATTTATATATGTCTAAAGAGGCTATGGAGTTGATTAAGGCCTATGGTAGTTTCTTTACCCAATTCCCTACCTTTGGCTATTTAAGGGTAGGAGGTTTTAGTGGTGAACCTATGAAGCTCCCATGCTATTGTCTAGATAAATACATTCTGTTGGAAATATGCAGACAAATTATCCAGGTTGGATTGAAATTCAAGCTTAAAAGAGGGATGTGTTTATTCTTCCCTATTGATTTGGGACACTATCACCTCAGGTTAACACATGGTATGTCTTCTCCTAATACCGAAATTAAAATATTCAACCTCCCTTATTTTCAAAGTTGCAGTTATTTTGATAGTAAGAAATTTGTGGCAAACCACTTTAAAGTAGATGCTACCTTCCTACATCAGCCAAGTCTTGAAGACTATTGGGTTGACTATGTTGATGAATTTGAGGTTGTGAAAAGAATGCATTCTCAGTTTTCACTAAATCAGATTATTTCCCTATGACTGCCTTTTAAAATTAAAGGGCTTGATGCCAATATAGAAGAAGTTGGAAAAGAAGTTGAATGTATCAAGCAAAATCATGAAATAGTGGCTAGGAAGATAGATCGGGGAAGAGAAGAAGTAGATAACCTAAATGTTGTCTCTGAAAGTGTTTTCAAAAGAATAGACAAGTGGTTGAAGGAGTTAAGCAAGAAAAAGAAGAAAGAAATTCTTGTCTCTATAACCAAGAAGACCATAAGGATTTCGAAACTCACCACTTCTCCAACTATTACTAATGAAAATGAGGAATTGCTATATGCAGGTGCATCCAACACTGAAATTGAAGACCGTATTGAGAAGAGAGAAATAATCCCCATACAATCCCTGAGGATTACCAGAACCAGGAGTAAAATGAAAGAAAATATTGAATCAATCCCCTGCATTACAGTTGATCTTGACCCAGAGGAGAGTGAAAAGAAACACAAAAAAAAAAGTTAAAATGTAAAAGAGTCTAACAAGCCCTCTGAAGATCCAAATGGCAGAAGAAGATCACAAAAACATGCCAATATCAACCCCTTACACTGATGCCTCTACACCAAAGAGTCCTAACTGGTTAGGGCTTTTAGTTAACAATAAAAGAAGCATTGTTCCAATATCAGCTCCTGTTGGATATATGGTTAGCAAATATCTCAAGAAAACCCCAAGGAGTAAGAAGCCAAAGGTAGAAGCCATGGTCAATGTGGATACTAAAATAGGATATTGGATGGTAGAGATATTCAAACCAAACTCAGATAAATCTAGTGATGAGGTAACAGAAAGTGACTTCCATGTTGAAAATATAGATTTGGGCATGTCTACCAGGGCTACTAATTTAAAAATATTTGATTCAACCAATAAGAAGATCAGTCACCGAGTGAAGAAGGATGCTGAAGATAAGATGAAACTGAAACAGGCCCTTTGTGAAATGGCCAAGTATATTCAGCAACTTCATGATCCTCTGCCTCAGCCACTGACAATGGTCTCTTTGGATTTAGATGTAAAGTCTCCAGAAATTCAAAAGTTCCTGGACCAAGTACACAAAGATAGATCAATTTCAACAGCCTTCTACAAATGGATGGATAAGGTAAATGGAGAAATTACTAGGTTTGCTAGTGATTTTTATAATGTGATGACAAAAGCTGAGCAATTACTAAAAATAGTAGAAGATGATGTAGAGCTATGGAAAAAGAAAAGGGGGAAATTAGAAATTGAAATACATAATATGGAAGACATTTATACCTATGGTATAAACAAATTTATTTCTGAAAAGGCAGTGTCTGGTATGGATGAAAATTCACTGTTTGTGGTCAAAGTGAATTTGGAATGGGAGAGTTCATTATATGAATAGGCAATTGAAGTGTCATCGTAGATAATTGAAGCTCAAATCAACCCAAGAGATACTTTTCTGGCACAAAATGAGTGCACAGGGAAGATCATCGGACTTGAAAATGAAGCCAGTGGTGAAATGTCAAAGGTATTGCCCTACTTCCAAAAAAAGTTGGAAAGCCTGAAAGCTGCCAAAGAAATTGGGATGACAGATAATTGAATCTTAGCTCATGTAGAATTGGTTGTGGTCTATGGAGATGAACATTTGAAGGTAATTGAAAGCAAGACACAACAGACATAGTGTTTCAAAGACGTTTGGCTCCAAAGGTTCAAAGTAGATTCCCAACCAAACCAAAATCTGAGATAGAATTTCTCTGTGGCATTCGAAGAATGGAAAGCAATGAAGAATACCACGAACACCAATGTTGGAGCTACAATAGGCCAATCAGCCAATTATTTTTCTAAGTAGTTTTCTATTTTAGTTGGTTTTCGATTTTCTTTCTATTTTGAGGCAGTTAGTTTTAAAATTGAATTAAGCCCTGTGTGGCTATAAATGATATTTTGGTCAACCAAGTGAGGGTCGATTCTTTTTTGGACAAAGAAACTCAATTCTCCTATTGCTTCTATTTTCTTAAGTTCTTTCTATGGAATGATACTGAATATTTTCAAATATATGAATATATATATTTTTTCAGTTGGTAATATAAGCAGATTTTATCATTATTTTGGATCAGTTGGTCTATTAAAGTGCATGATTTTGATTTCAGTTGGAGTTGAATGGCTTGTTGTTATAATCTGTTGAAATATATATTGTGGATTTTCTCAGTAATTTTTCAAGATTTTTATCTCTATGAATCAGACATTCTTTTGTTATTCATCTATTTAAAGTTCAAGTCAGTTGGCTCGTATATCTTTTTGATCTGCAAAATCTCAGAATAGTTAATCAATTGTCTATGGTTATGTAAATCACAACCTTTCATGCTTTCTAGTAAAAAGTATGCTTCAAATTAGATGTTTCTAAATTAAATATTTTATTAAAAATCCTTCTTGTTTAAGGTAGTTGTGCCTTTGAATGCAGAGAGTGTTGTTGTAAACAACTCACTCAATTGTTAGTGCATTTCTTTCCTTTTGTTTTTGGGTTTTAAGAGTCTTTGATAGTTATATTTCAAGAAGGAAAAATCTATTCACTAACAAATTTTTGGTGACTCTGCTGGGGAACGTGTTTTAAAAAAAGATTAGTATGCATTTGTGTTTCCAAGTAAGAAAAGATCATGGTATTGCCTGTTGATGTAATACCTGGTGAAGAAGAAATTTCCCCAGTCCTTCAACCTGATTTGCACTTTATAGATACCCAAGAAGACATTATTTTTGATTTAGCTATCTTGGCCTAGAAAGTAAGAGAAAGTAATCAGTAATATCAGCAGGTTAGATTGGTGATAGAGGAAGAAGAAGAGATTAGGGAGTGGTTGAGAGGACTTCCCGTAGCACAGGAAGCTCCAATGGTGGACAGAGCAGCTCAAGGCCCACTAAGACCTTAAAACTAGATTCTCATCCGTATACTAGGTCTCAGAGGAGAGAAGGGATCTTTGAAAGTTTTATCAAGATTTGCAAAAATTTCACTTTCCTATTACCTTTACCCCTAAGAAGAAAGAAAAAAGTAGACCTCCCTCTCCTCCTAAATTTTATCTTGAAGCATCTTCAAGTTAATCCAATTGGTAGGCTTTAACCTTGTCTGATACTCAAACTCCCCCCATTGTAACCATCTTCCCAACATCAATCATGGCCCAGCCTTGCGGCAGTAGGTCCCTTAAATGTAGGAAGAAATCATCCCTTACCAAAAGGAGCTAGGGACGTATTACCTAAATTTTATGGAAATGGTAAAGTTTCTATAGATGACCATTTGAACGCATTTAACACTGCTTGTGGGATTTTAGCTGTACAGCATGAAGATGTTGCAATTAGATTATTTGTACAAACCCTTGCCAAATCTGTTGCTAATTGGTTTTACCATTTGCCGAATGGTCATATTACCAATTGGAACTCAATGAAAATAGCTTTTGAAGCTCGTTTCAAATTTGTTGAAGATGAACACTCCCTCTTGCTCCAATTATCCCAATTGAAGAAGGAGATGCATGAGCCTATGAGGGAATTTGTAGCCAAATTCAACAAGATTCTATATCAGATCCCTAACGCTAAGAGACCAAATGGAGAAAATCAAAAGGGCTTCTTTGTCAATGCAATGCCTCCTGACATAAGCTATCAATTGAGACAGGATAGGGTAGTCAATATAGCTGCAGCTCAAAATCTTGCAGTAGAACTTGCGGATGACCTCATAACGGCAGGAAAATGGAGAAGAGATATACAAACATAAACAAATCAAGCCTCTACGTCTAGCTCTGGTGATCCAGTAGTACAGAGACTAGTAAATGATATGATTTCCCTTAAGAGACAGATGCCAAAATCTTCACCTTCTCCATACCAAGATGTTCCTCGCAGATATCCAAGTCAAGGGATGGGAAATTACAGGAAATCATGGAATGCCTTTCCGGCCCAGCAAAGACTACAAATTGAACCCCCTCTTGTTAAAGGCAATATGTGTATTTTTCATTTGACTAATGAACATGATGGAGATTCATGTCCTGAGATGGTGAGATACAAACAGGTAGAGGCTAATAAAGAAAGTATTCAGGAGATCCTTGCTGATGAAGGAAACTCCAAAGGACCTGGCGACTCCATAAGTTACTACTTAGAATAGGAGTCTAACTCTGATCATGGTGGTGATGTTTTTATTACTCTGGAGGAACCTTCTTGCTCTATGCTCACTAGAGGTCAACAAGGAAGCACGAATACCAATTGAGTCTTGCATCCATTTCAAAATGAAGGAGAAAAGGAGCATGTGCATACAAGTGGTAGTTCAAGGATGGACAAAAAGGTAGGACCAGAGGTAAAAATTCTTTAAAAAGTAGACCCTTATTCTCCCTTTGATTTTGTTGGTTTTTGTAAAACTTCCAAGATTCAAATTTCTCCTATCGAATATTTGAAGTTAAATCCTAATGAGTTGGATAAATTGGTGAATTTTGTAAAAGGATCATCTCCTAAAGTTGTAGAAAATCAAACAAATATTGTGTCTTCTCATGAAATTCCCATAAATGAGAATCCAATCCTTCCTGAAAATGTTCAAAATATCCTTAGTCAGGAATCCTCAGAACCTGCTCAAATTTTGGGTAAACCAGAACCTTTTTATGTATCTTTGTTCATGCGTGGTCATAAACTTAGTAACTATATTATAGAGTCAGGGGATTTGAACAATATAATTCCTTCATCTATAGAAAAATCCTTAGACTTACCCTTAACAAAGACCTTCGGCAAATGTTACTCGATGGATTCTAAACAAGTCCCATTACTTGGTCAAATCAAAGATGCTCAAGTCTTGTTGGCAGCCTATCCCAATAAAAGGCTAAAATTAACCATCCTTGTGGCAGACATACCTGCTAGCTATGGTATGCTCTTAAGTCAAACCTTCTACCAAGACTTAGGAGGTTAAATTAAACTAGATTGGTCACAAGAAATAATTCTCGTTGGTAAATAGAAGGTAGTTTTACAACCTAAGACCAAGTTGAAATACACTTTCTTCCCATCTGAAGATCCCAGAGCCCAAATCTTATACCAATAAATAGATTTCACTAATTATGTGATCTTACCTAAAGAAGATGTTGCTGATTTGAAACCTCCCAGGAATGAAGAGGTTTGGATTCTTGATTTTGACAGAAGTTGCTCCTCTATAGGTTCAGGCATAGGAGTAGTTTTGATATCTCTTGTTGGTAAGAAGTTTCCTTTTCCTTTTAAACTAGAATTTGAGAATACAAACAACACCGCAGAGTACGAAGCATTGTTGCTTGGTATTCAAGAAGTAAAGAGGAAAAGTATTAAAATCCTAAGAGCTAAAGGGGATGTTGAGCTAATTTTGAAGTAGGTGAGAGGCATATATGCAGTTAAAAATGAGTGAATAAAGCATTATAGAAATAGGGTTTGGGATGAAATTAAGGGTTTTGAAGCATTTGCAATTGAGGCAATCCCTAGAGAATGAAATTCTAGAGTAGACGTACTTGCCGGTTCTGTAGCATTACTCATTCTTCACCCTGATTTTGACAACAATTAGTATACTATAGAGCTAGTTCACCAATCTAGCATACTAGACAATGCTAATTCCTGGCAAGTCTTCAATAATGATGCCCATGTGTTGACATTTTTACAGGGTATTGAAAAGTTCTCCTCAATATTTTTTGAGGGTTTAGAGTTCAAGTGTCAAGAGTTTTGTGCAGATGAGAAGTTTGATGAAAAGGTAGATATTGTGCAATTAAATGGAAACCATATCCCTAAAGGCCTTGTAACAATGGAGAGCCTGTTTGATTGTGGTGATTGTTTCATTAGTCAAACTGAAGAGACTAGTGATAAGCAATCCGGCGATTTTGAGAAAATAAATATAGGTAGTGATGAAAATCCCAGATATATACATCTAGGCACTTGTTGTAGCCTAGAAGAAAAGGTTATATTCATGAATTTATTAAGAGAATTCAAAGATGTGTTTGCTTGGTCTTATGAAGACTCAAAATATTTTTAAAATGGACAGTTTCAACATCACATCTCATTGAAGCCAGGCGCTAAGCCTTCCAAACAAAACTGAGGAACTATAATCCTAGGGTCTCAGATACCATATTTATAGAAGTGGACAAAATTTTGAATGCAAGAATAATCTACCCAATTCACCATTCTACCTGGGTTGCAAACATAGTACCAGTTTACAAGAAAAATGGTGAAATCAGAATCTGCGTAGATTTCAGAAACTTGAATCAATCTAGTCTGAAAGATAACTTCGCTCTTCCTAATATGGATCACATTTTGTAGATGGTGGCAGGTTTTGAAATGATGTCAATGTTAGATGGTTTTTCAGGATGCAACCAAATCAGTGTAAACCCTAGTGATCAGCATAAAATGGTGTTTACTACTCCTTGGGGTACATTCACATATAATCGAATGCCATTTGGCTTGATTAATGCAGGAGAAACCTTTCAACGTGCCATGAATTCCTCCTTTGGTCACCTGCTAAATAAGATAATTATGGTTTACCTTGATGACCTGACCATCTTCTCCCGTAAGAGGAAGAAACATGCAAAAGAATTGAAGCTTATTCTACAAGAATGTAGAAATCAAGGGATATCACTAAACCCCAAGAAATCTATCTTCTGCGTGATAGAAGGAAAGTTACTGGGCCATATAGTTTCAAGAGAAGGAATTAAGATCGACCCCCAAAGAGTCTGAGTGATACAACAGTTGTGTCTACCTTCTAACAGGAATGGAATAAGATCTTTCTTCGGACAAATTAATTTTTTGAGAAGATTTGTACCTAAATTCTCAGAAACAACTAGACCTATGGTAAACCTGTTAAGAAAAAAACAAAGTTTTAAATGGTCTGAAGAGGCCAAGAAATATTTTGATGAAGTGAAGAAGGCAATTGTTCAAGCCCTAGTACTGTCTCACCTAGATTTCTGAAAAGATTTTGTGATACATTGCTATGCCTCAGAACATACTATGTCTAGTGTCTTATTGCAAAAGAATGATGCAGATGAGGATGTCCCTATTTCCTTCATGAGTGTGCCATTGAAGAAACATGAACTGAAGTACTCTCCCACAGAAAAGCAAGATTTTGCAGTGGTGAATATTGTTAAGTAGATCTGATATTACATCCTTCATTCGCACTCTACTGTCTATGTCCCGAATTCAGCTGTCAAGAGTATTCTAACTCAGTAGGAGGTATCTATGAATAACAGGGCAACATGGGTAGCCAAAGTGCAAGAGTTTGATTTAGAAATCAAACCTACCAAATTAGTAAGAGGTTAGGGACTCTGTAAGTTAATTGCAGAAAATGAAGAGGAGTCCAAAGATAACATTCCTTTGTCTCTGTTTACTGGATTGAAAGATGTATGGTTCTCAAATGTGGCCTTTTATTTGACTTATGGAGAATTTCCAGATCACCTTACTACAAAAGAGAAAAGTAATTTGAAATTAAAAGTGGTTAAATATGTTATCTTCGATGACATACTATATAAATGAGGTTTAGACAGAATGTTCCTCTGATGTGTTGATGAAGATCAGCAAAAGAAGTTGCTTCAATCCTTTCACAATGAAGCTTGTGGTGGTCACTTCTCCTCCTCAGTAACAACATTTAAGATTCTAAGAAATTGTTAATATTGGCCTGAAATGTTTAAAGACGCTTACAAGTGGGTAGCACAGTGCAAAAAATGTAAGTTATTCTTTGGAAAGCCTCATTTAGCAGCCTTACCGTTAAGACTTGTGGTTATTAAAGAACCATTTAAGCAATGGGGTATAGACTTCATAGGACCTATAAATCCCCCTTCAAGTGTGGGTCATACTCATATTCTGACCACAACAGACTACTTTACTAAATGGGAAGAGGTCATTCCTGTAAAAAAACCACTTCAAAAATAGTCTGTTCTTTCCTAAAGGAAAATATTTTGGTAAGATTTGGGATTCTGGTGAAGATAGTGGCTGATAATGCATAGAACTTCTCTTCATTTTAAATGCAGATTTTCTATTATGATAATGGAAATCAATTGTCACATTCATCTGACTACTTTCCTTAGGGTAACAGTCAGGCTGAATCAACTAACAAGAATTTAATTTCCATAATGAAGAAGTTAGTAGATGACAATGCCAGGGATTGGCATAAAAGGTTGCACAAAGCATTATGGGCATATCGCACTTCACCAAAAAGAGCCATAGGAATATCACTTTTCGAGTTGGTATATGGCATAGAAGCTCAGCTTTCTCTCCCATTAGAGTTAGCCACTGCTAAACTACAAAAGGTGATTGAAGACCAACATTTCCATAACGGTCTGGAGAAAAGAATTATGTATCTATGCAAGATTGAAGAAGAAAGGGAACATATTGTAGATCATATTACTAATCACCAAGCTAGGGTGAAAAAGATATTCAATAGAAGAGCTTGACCCAGGAAGTTCATGATAGGAGATAAATTTTTAATGTGGGATAAAAGGTGAGAACCCCGAGGAGCACACAGCAAGTTTGAGTCATTATGGAAAGGACCCTTCGAGATTAATCAAGAGCTTGGGCCTAACTCTTTCAAACTTAATTATGCTTGGAACAGAATTTCCATTGTCCTTTAACAGGAAAGATCTCAAGATTTATGAGCTGTAAGTTTCTTGTCTCTCATGTACATAATGTTTTGTTGTGTCTTAGGTTAATTTCTGCTTGCTTGTAGGCTTAGTTTTGTGCGGAACCAGAGGCTTTTTGAGTTCATTGTTTCGTCCCTCGCGGTCCTATCCCCAGTCGAAGCCAACTATTGCAGGTCAAAAGCTTTTGATTAAATTTTTTTTAAAATAACGTGTAAATTGTCAAGTTGTCTATTGAACCTTGAACCTTGAACTTAAAGTTCAAAGTTCAACATCCCATTTCCTTTTGTGCATGTCCGCGCATATTTCTTCGATCGATAAGTTTTGTAAACCTGCATCGTATGCATAATGTAATATTGAACTATGAACCTTGGATTCTTTTGTTCAAAGTTCAAAGTTCAATTTCCCATTTTACATTGGTCATGCCTTCTTTAGCCTGCATATTTTTGTCTCAGCATCGCATTTTTTTAGATCTTGAATCCTTAACCATTACCTTTTATGTTCATAATTCATTTTCACCTCTCGTGCCCTGCGTCAGTTCATCATATTTATTATTTTTGTCAATTCATGGCTAAAGGCATGTGAGATCTTGAACTTTGAACTTAGCACATCACAGTTCAATGTTCAAGATACATAAATGCAATAATGATCGGACAACACTTGGCACGTGCCAAATGTCACTCACATTTATTAAATTGATTTCTGAAAAGACATGGAGTGATGTCAACTAAATTAAAAGTACAGTTTTCCTAAGTAAGAAAGAAATGTGATGGGATGTGGCTAGCTATTGATGGCAGGAATCATTAATTCATGGCAAGTAATCATAATTACTAAAAAGGAGCAATTGAAATGTATGCATTCAGTTTTCCTTTCTTTACCATTTCTATTTTCGCATTCTATTGGAAAGCTTGACTGGATTGAAGGTTTATCTCTGCAAGCGAAAGTGTTGGCATTGGTGAGTCTAAAATCATTTTCTCTCATTCTCCTTTCTAGTTTTTAAAGAATTGCATACTGTAAGAAAGGAAATTTCTATTGTTTCATATCTTTTTTTGAATCAATAGCGCTAGGATTGTCATGGGTAGTTCTAGTAAGCCGGCCCAACAGGCAAAATTTGTAAAGGAAAATAAGTTCTCCCTTATAAGTAGTTGTCTACCAGAAATGGGAGATACAATTCTTGTTAATGATGACATTGTAGTGATTGTTCATAGAGTTAGAAATGCCAAGCTTGAGACTATATTAGCCAAAATCATTGAGAGCGGTTTATTGGAGGTTGCTGGTTTTTCTAAAGTGACTCCATGCCCCGAATTAGTGATGGAGTGTAGAAATGGGTATGATAGGATAAATAGATGTATCTTCCTTCCCTCTAGAGAAGTGTCAGTGTATGTGAATTGACAAACAGTAATGGCAGCCCTGAGAATTCCCCCTACAGAGACGTACGTCACCTGTGACTTTCCAAAAGCTAAAGAAGATTTTCTTAGTAATTTCAGAGATTATAGTAACAATATAGCTAGGGATTGGTTGTCCAAGGCTGAAAGAGGAGGTTCCAAACTTCCTAAACCTCTACAAAATGACCATTTGGTAAGAGAAGTGAGAGATATTGTTTTCATGTTGAACAAATTGAGGGGAAAACCTAATGACATAATGTGGGAGGACTGGATGTACATTCTTATTCAAACCATTCTGGCTGATGGAAAATATGTAGACTTGGCCGAAGTAATAGCGGCAAGACTGGATGAAGAGCTATCCCAATCTGCAGAAGCCTCTAGTTTCTACATGACCTCATACATGTTTTATATCCTAGCCATCTATAGAAACTGGCAAGGTCTTCCTCATTAGTCATGGAGAGATGACATGATGATATACCAATACCACTCTTATCTGCAAAAGGAGAAGAACCTGAGAAATTTCTAAAGGGTGCAAGATATGTTCCTGGCCAAGCTTGTCTTTTTACTAAAGGGGAAGATAAATTACATAATGTCTGAAGAGGCTATGGAGTTGATTAAGGCCTATGGTAGTTTCTTTACCCAATTCCCTACCTTCAGCTATTTAAGGGTAGGAGGTTTTAGTGGTGAACCTGTGAAGCTCCCACGCTATTGTCTAGATAAATACATTTTGTTGGAAATATGTAGACAAATTATCCAAGTTGGATTGAAATTCAAGCTTAAAAGAGGGTTGGGTTCATTCTTCCCTATTGATTTGGGACACTATCGCCTTAGGTTAACACATGGTATGTCTTCTCTTGATACTGAACTTAAAATATTCAACCTCCCTTATTTTCAAAGTCACAGCTATTTTGAGAGTAATAAATTTGTGGCAAACCACTTTAAAGTAGATGCTACCTTCCTGCATCAGCCAAGTCTAGAAGACTATTGGGCTGACTGTGTTGATGAATTTGAGGCTGTGAAAAGAATGCATTCTCAGTTTTCACTGAATCAGATTATTTCCATGTGACTGCCTTTTAAAATTAAAGGGTTTGACGCCGATACAAAAGAAGATGGAAAAGAAGCTGAATGTATCAAGAAAAATGGAAAAAAAGTGGCCAGGAAGATAGAATGGGGAAGAGAAGAAGTAGATGACCTGAATGTTGTCTCTAAAAGTGTTTTCAAAAGAACAGAAAAGTGGTTGAAGGAGTTAAGCAAGAAAAAGAAGCAAGAAATTCCTGTCTCTATAACCAAGAAGAGCATAAGGATTTTGAAACTCACCACTTCTCCCACTATTACTAATGAAAATGAGTAATTGTTGTCTGCAGGTGCATCCAACACTGAAATATAAGACCGTATTGAGAAGAGAGAAATAATCCGCATACAATCCCTGAGGATTACCAGAACCAGGAGTAAAAGGAAAGAAAAGATTGAATCAATCCCCTACATCACAGTTGATCTTGACCCAAAGGAGAGTGAAAAGCAACACAAAAGACAAGTTAAAATGGAGAAGAGTACAACAAGCCCTTTGAAGATCCAAATGGTAGAAGAAGATCACCAAAACATGCCAGTATCAACCCCTTCCATTGATGCCTCTACACCAAAGAGTCCTAACTAGTTAGGGCTTTCAGTTAACAAGAAAAGAAGCATCGTTCCACTCCTGTTGGAGATATGGTTAGCAAATATCTTGAGAAAACCCCAAGGAGTAAGAAGCCAAAGGTAGAATCATTGGTCGATGTGGATACTATAATAGGACATTGGATGGCAGAGATATTCAAACCAAACTCAGATAAATCCAGTGATGAGGTATAAGAAAGTGACTTCCATGTTGAAAATATAGATCTGGGCATGTGTAGCAGGGCTACTGATTTGAAAATCTTTTATTCAGCCAATAAGAAGATCAGTCACCGAGTGAAGAAGTATGTTGAAGATAAGATGAAACTAAAACAGGCCCTTTGTGAAATGGCCAAGTATATTCAGCAACTTCATGATCCTCTGCCTCAGCCACTGAAAATGGTCTCTTTGGATTTAGATGTAAAGTCTTCGGAAAGTTAGAAATTCCTAGACTAAGTACACAAAGATAGATCAATTTCAACAGCCTTCTACAAATGGATGGATAAGGTAAATGGAGAAATTACTAGGTTTGTTAGTGATTTTGATAATGTGATGACAAAAGCCGAGCAATTACTAAAAAATAGTAGAAGATGATGTAGAGCTGTGGAAAAAGAAAAGGGGGAAATTAGAAATCAAAATACATAATATGGAAGAAACTTATACCTATGGTATTAAAAAAATTATTTCTAAAAAGGCAGCGCCTGGTATGGATGAAAATTCAATGTTTGTGGTCAACGTGAATTTGGAATGGGAGAGTTCATTATATGAACATGCAATTCAATAGTCATCATAGATAATTGAATCTTAGATCAACCCAAGAGATACTCTTCTGGCACAAAATGAGTGCATAGGGAAGATCATAGGACTTGAAAATGAAGCCAGTGGAGAAATGTCAAAGGTATTGCCCTACTTCAAAAAAAAGTTGGAAAGCTTGAAAGCTGCCAAAGAAATTGGGATGACAGATCATTCGATCTTAGCTCATGTAGAATCGGATGTGGTCTATGGAGATGAAAATTTTAAGGTAATTGAAAGCAAGACACAATAGACATAGAATTTCAAAGACGTTTGGCTCCAAAGGTTCAAAGTAGCTGTCCAACCAAACCAAAAGCTGAGATAGAATTTCTCTATGGCGTTCGAAGAATGGAAGGCAATGAAGAATACCATGAACACCAATGCTGGAGCTACAATAGGCCAATTGGTTAATTAGTTTTCTAAATAGTTTTATGTTTTAGTTGGTTTCTGATGTTCTTTCTATTTTGAGGCAGTTAGTTTTAAAATTGAATCAAGTCCTATGTGGCTATAAATGATATTTTGGTCGACCAAGTGAGGGTCGGTTCTTTTTTGGACAAAGAAGATCAATTCTACTATTGGTTCTATTTTCTTAAGTTCTTTCAATGGAATGATACTGAATATTTTCAAATATATGAATACTTATATATATATATATATATATATATATATATTATCAGTTGGTAATATAAGCAGATTTTATCATTATTTTGGATCAGTTGGTCTATTAAAGTGCATGATTTTTATTTCAGTTTGAGTTGAATGACATGTTGTTATAATCTGTTGAAATATATATTATGGATTTGCTCAGTAATATTTCAAGATTTTTTCTCTATGAATAACCTTTCTTTTATTATTCATCTATTTAAGGTTTGAGTCAGTTGGCTTGTATATCTTTTTGACCTGCAAAATCTCAGAATAGTTAATCAATTGTCTATGGTGATGTAAATCACAGCCTTTCGTTCTTTCTGGTAAAAAGTATGCTTCAAATTAGATGTTTCTAAATTAAATATTTTATTGAAAATCCTTCTTTTTTAAGGTAGTTGTGCGTTTGAATGCAGAGAGTGTGGTTGTAAACAAATCACTCAATTGTTAGTGCAATTCTTTCCTTCTATTTTTGGGTTTTAAGAGTCTTTGATAGTTATATTTCAAGAAGGAAAAATCTATTCACTAACATACATGATGTCCCACTTCCACTTGGGTACCTTGTGAGGCTAAAGAAGCCCACCAGGATGGCAGTGCTTTGCCTTAACCCTCTAACACTAAAGGCATTGGGATAGTAACTTTGCAATGTTTTGCCTCATGTCTGTCCAATGATAGAGCTATCTCAAATCTACGTGCATCTTCTTGACTCTAGGATGTGCTACATAAGGGGCTCTATGAGCCTCTAGCATAATTAAATCACACAATCCCTAGAAGAAGGTACATAAATGCATCCTCTATGACATAAAATTCCATTGGAATCCATTGAATAATCTAAAAACTTCCCCTCAAGGGGTCTCTCAGATCGGCCCAACTAACGAACCTCTACATAAAACTCATCCTCATGCAAATGATGTAGTATAAGATCCCTCAAATCTATGTTGGTGGACATAGAAGAAAGCTCATGTCATCTCCTACTCATTTCATCTGCAACCACATTCTCTTTCCCCTTGATGTACTGAGCATCAAAATCATACTCACACAAGAAATCAATCCATCTCCTCTGCAGAGAATTAAGGTTCGGCTGAATGAATATGTACTAAAAACTCTAATGATTTGAATGAAGCTCAAACTGATGTCCTAAGAGAAAGTGTCCATCTCACTAAATCATGCACCACTACTGTAAGCTCAAGGTCATGGGTAGGGTAGTTGAGCTCATGATTCTTAAGTTTACTAGGCTCATAGGCTATCACTCATCCACCCTGCATAAGAACTACCCCCAAACCATCTTAGGAGGCATATGTGCAAACCACAAAAGCAACTGAAGGATCTGGAACTGCAAGAATAGGTGTTTTGGTAAGTGCTTTATTGAGTTCCTGAAAATATCTCTCACACTTCTCTATCCACTCATATTTCTTTCCCTTTTGCTGAAGGGACATAATGGGATGTGCCACTCTAGAAACCCCCTCAACAAATCATCTCTAATTTCCTGCTAGACCAATGAAAATCCTAACCTCGGTCATAGTGGTAAGAGTTGGCCAATCCATGATGGCATCAATCTTTGATGGGTCCACTGAGGTCCAATCACCTAAAATGACATGGCCTAAATATCTGACCTTTGATTTGAAGAAGGCACACTTTGAAAAGTTTCTATACAAGTGATTTTCCCTCAAACACTACAATACCTACCTCAAGTGCTCCTCATGCTCCTTCTCATCATGAGAATAAATCAATATGTCATCAAGGAACACTACCATAAATTTGTCAAGGAAAGTGAAGAATACTCCATTCATGAGGCTCATGAACATAGTTGGATCATTCGTAAGACCAAATGGTACAATAGTGAACTCATAATTTTCATATCTAGTTTGTAATGTTGTCTTGTGGATACCTCTCTCCACAATCCTCAAGTGATGGTACCATGATTTTAGATCTATCTTAGTGAATACATGGGCACCCTGTAGTTGATCAAAAAATCATTAATCCTAGGAAGTCTATATTAGTTCTTAATGGTTAATTTATTCAAATTTTGATAATCCATACATAACCTAAGAGATTCATCCTTCTTCTTAACGAAGATAAATGTGCACCACAACAAGAGACATTGGGAAAAATGTGCCCCTTCTCTAGGAGATCCTCTAACTAAATATTGAGCTCATTAAACTCATTAGGATATATCATGTATGGCACTCTAGATACTGATGTGGCTCTTGGAACAAGGTCTATATGGAATTCAATTTCTCTATGGGGAGACATACCTGGTAGTTCGGAAGGAAACACGTCTGAAAACTCTTTTAGCATAGGATGATCATCAAGGGAAGTTTCCTTATCCTCTTCTTCTTCCCTATCATTGATAGTGATGGTGAATAACTAGCACCCCTCTTGCATGCTCCTCTTAAGCTGCATAGCATAGATCATACAAATGGATACCAACCTATGAAATCCTACAATCATTGTAACAATTATGTCATCATCCAAACACTTGTTCCTCTTCTAATGATAATATAACTTGGCACTATGGGCATAAAGCCAATCCATGCCAAGTACTATACCATAAGATCCAAGAGGGGTAATACAGAGGTCTTCTAAGGTGGTCATGTCACCAATATGTATCTGAAAATCCTTAACCAAAGAGGTGATGGATACTCTAGATCCTGAGGCCAACTCTACCTCCCATCTAACATCTTTCCTAGATGCCACTAGAATACAACGCTCCACAACTATGGAGGAATAAATGAATCAGTAGCACCAAAATCAAATAATGTTGCTACCTTTGGTCATACCTATGGACTCAATAAATGTGTCTTGTTGTTATGTATGGTAGTTATCAACCACTGCAAATACTCTATGGGACCTACACATATCCCCAACTATGGGCTTTGATGTTGTTGTGCGCTGACTACCTACCTGAGGAAACTCTCTAGAAAAATACCTCATCATACTACATATGTAGCAAGGTCTATGTGTTTGTATCTATAAACCCTAATTTCTAGTAAATTGTGACCCTCCTATCCTACTAGAGACACTGATGCCACCCCTAGACTATTAAGTCTGATTTGGGGATGTGGATGGTACCTGTGACCCATGATTCCTCCTAGGACTATGTACCTGCCACTATTTAGGCTTGGATACCTGATGCCCCTAAGGAGGCCTTTGTCTCTGACCCTACTAAGATTTTGTTTTTGGTTGAGGGGGTTTGTAGGACCATGATGAGTGTCTATGATTTCCCTTCCAATGGGGTCTCTAAAAATCAGAAGACTGAGGTGTGGGATTTTGGTTCTGAAACTGATCTCATGTGTCATGTGACCTACCTTGTACCTCATCTTCTAATAAATCCTTTTCCATGGCTTCACAAAGGTTCCCTTTTGTTTTCATGCATACAAGACCTGATAATGTAGCATTCAAACCTTTGACAAAATGGTTGACTCTGATTTTCTCATCTCTCATATAGTCTACATAGGGTAAGAGCTCAAGAAAACTGGCCTCATATTGCATCACTGAGAGTCCCCTCTACTAGAGATCATGAAACTCGTCAATGCAACACTGCCTAAAGTGTTCTAACAGATATCTATCCATGAACCTATCCAAAAAGGTGTCACAAGAGAGGGTGTCAATAGCTATGTTACTCTTAAATTCCCCCTGCCTCCAACATGTAGAAGAAGTCCCTCTCAATAGGTGTATAGAAAAATATTCTCTTAGATTTATCCCATAAGGATGCAACCCAAAGCATCACTCCAAGCTCAAGAGCCAAGCCTCAGCCTGAATCACATCCAGAGACCCTATAAATGGTGGTGGTTATAGGTGTAAAAGCTCCCTAATATGGTCCCATGTATCCTGGGGAGCCCTCTGAGCCACTATTTCTAGAGGTAGCTCTGGCATGTGTATTGACATACTCTCCTTATCAGCCTGAATCAATACACAACTAGGTGGAGGACTCCTAGTCTTCTCCCTTCCCTCTTCCCTATGTTCCTCTAAAACCCTATGTTATGCCTGCTAACCCCCTGGTGGAAGTCTATCCTGAATAATACCAATGAGGTTTTAAAGTGCATTTAATACATATAGGTTTCATTTCTATGGTTGTTCAGCATGAGGCCTCTGCTCCTCTCTAGAACCCTCTACTTCATGTTCTATATTTACTCGTGCGGGGTGGGCATGCGCAAAGCCTCGCCCATGCTGACGAGCTTGTTGCGTAATGGGAGGCATCCTACACAAGCATTGGAAGGTTTAAGTCAATATGTAATGTTTAAGTTGAAATAAAATGTTTAAGTTGAAATGACAGATTTAAGTTTGAAACATAGTGGTTTTAAGGCTCCTAGAGTTAAAACTGAGATCTAATACCAAAATGTCATGCCCAAAATTTCAACTCAAAAACACGCTAACAATTTTTTTGTGTATGGGTCACATTGACTAAGGTTGTAGTAAGATAATCCCAAGTGTCTACTAAGATTTTAATATGTTACCTACTAGGTTAACATCTTTGATGAAAATGAACTACTCCTAAGGTTATTCGAAAAAGACTAAAAGAGGTCGAGGGGAATCATGACCTTTGTCAACATCCCTCGACTTGATTATTAGGAGAATGTTCTCTAAGAAATATTACTGATCTAGGTTTAAGGACACGTTAACAATGGTAGATAATATTTTTGTTTATTATTTACCTCCATTTAAATTTTATTTTTAAATCTCATTTAATAGAGTTTAATTTAAATTACTTTATTTAATTAGATAATAATTTCCCATAAAATTAACCACATTCAAATTTAATTACCACGTCTAAACTACCTAAATAAATTCATAACATTGTTATTTTAATTAATTTTGCGACGATTAAAGTTTATCTATAATACTACTTTTATGATGACCATTATACTCGCCACGTATATTGGCCACATAAAAGTAACATTATGATGTGTCCCTTGAAAATATACCCTTTTGAATTTAATTAATAATTACTTATCACATTAAACTTCTATGAATAATTAATAATTTAACATCTTTCTTAAAAATAAATAATCTTTTAATGATTCTTTATTAAACTTTAAAATGAATTAAATATTATAACATTGTCAACAACAAACATTAATTTAATAGGGAAGGTTTTTCCCTAACATAATCCTACTTGATTAATTTGCTAAGAAATTTACCTTATTATAAATAAAAAACCATTAGATAAAAGTCCCGTTTAAGATAGTTATTTAATAACCCACAAAAAGGTCACATTAAAATACATCATGTGGGGAAGATTAAATTTTCACTAAAGGGTTCCCTCACCAAGTAAAAATTCAAAATGAAAGTGACTATAATACATCGTTTTAACCTTTTTATGTTTAAGGGGGGGGAAGAGATTCAACTTTGGTCTTTCCCTAACCCTAATTCATAATTAGGGCTAGGCTAAAAAAATACAACACCAAAAAAACCATTTCTCTCATTTTCCCTCCTATTTCCTCCTTCTACTCCCAAACCCTAGTCTTTTTTTTGTTTTCCCATTGCAT
>MU224049.1:5061884-5109425 GCA_018584345.1 Thuja plicata | reverse complement strand
TCAATTAAATAATTAACATAATGTTTATTTGCCAATGTAATGTGATTTTAGGAATTAATTAATTAATCAAGTATGATGATTGATTAGGACCTAGGGTTTAGGTCAGATCAGTTCAAATTTGATAATTTCCTGTTTGATTTAGGACTTAGGTTTAATCAAGATTAGGGTTTCTTGATTAATTGCTGAGATTGGGGATCTAGGGTTTATGTGACCATTTTTAGGTGATTACATTTGCCCCTCTTTGAATTGATGTGCGATTAGCGCATTGATTCAAAGACTTGTTAGCGAGAAGACCCATAATAGTTTGATTTGAAGCGATGAAACCATTCTTTTTAAGAAAAAGACCGACTTCAAGCTTGATTGGATGAAGATCGATCAAAAGATATAAAATAGAGTGCTCAGTTTGATTTGAAGCGAAGAAACTGAACATCTGTCAGGAACTCTTAAACCTTTTTGATTGGTTTGAATGCATAACCAGTTTGATTTGAAGTGATGAAACTGATTACCATTAAGAGATTTTATTAGCAAGAAAATTGACTTGATTTGAAGTGATGAAGCCAATTTGAGTAATGTATCTGGTTTCAATAATGATTGCCCCGTATAAGATAGATCTTGTCTGGTTTCGAGTGCATTCACCACTATATAAGACCATTGATTAGGTTGCCTTTGATTTAAGATAATCTCAACTTGATTTGATGTGATGAAGCTGAGATGCCCCAAGCAATGGGGTTTTGATTGAGGATGTGATCACTGGAATGTTGATGTCCTGATCCTGCCCCCTCAGGAGAGAAATCAAAATATGGCTAGGTGCCCTGGTGATGAGAAGCAATTCAATTGATTAGACAATTTAGGAAGAAACTGATCTGATTAGAAAGAGGTCCCACATGGTTAGGACAAAATATGTACTTGATGAGAGGTCCTTTTGACCGAGATTGACCAAAAGTAAGATATGTGGATTGATGAGAAGAAAAGCATGAGAGATTTCCATTGGTTGTGGAAGTGGTCAAATTCAGATTTTGATTTCAATCCTGAAAATAGAATCAGGATAGTTGATTTAGCAAGGGGTGTCATAACCACTTGACAATGAGAAGATTGATTGATTAGAATCTTAGATCCTTCACATTAGATAGAGATAAATTTATTATGTTGATTTCATCACTATGCAGATGCAGATGCAGATGCAAGACTAACATGAATGCAACCTAAGGTGTAGTCACTGAGCTTTAGCAGTTGAAAATTGTCATCATTGAGCATTTTTGGAACATTAGAGTCAATATAATCCTTACTAGTGCCACTGCGACCATAAGAATATGAATATGACTTTCATCAGATAAGATATGGGAAACTAACGTAAGCATCGAGGCACAATGACCGAGATGACCTGAACGTTCTTTCTAGTAGATGTTGCAAGAGTACACCATTATCAAGGAATTCAAAGCCAAGATAACCATGAGTGCGCGCTTGTGTAAACAAACAAAGCAATAATAGTCAAGGAGATAGTTTCGACCTCACCTTGGTGTACAAATAAAGAGGATCAAGGGATGTGAGGCTTTTCCACCTTAATGTAGGAGCTCTTATCACATACACCCTGATTATTTGACATTTCCAGATCATCAAAACCAAACCAAAAAGTAGTAGACAAAGAAAAGATTAATGAAATCAATGAGAATAGGTAGCATACAGATAAAAGTTCAGCATACTTCAGCCATTTACAATGTTTTTGGATGTATATAAGTATAGGGTGTTGAGAATTACCGTTGTTCTTGTGAGTGCTTTGTGTTTGACTGCTATCGATCTATTTTTTACGTTTGAGATATCCAATGTGTGTTAAGAAACATAGATGTGTCCAAAGATAGTGTTAAGAAACACTATTGATTATGGTGTTGAGAAACACCTGTTTGCGTCAGTAGCGAGTTGTCCTTCAGAAATGACAAGATTAATGACTCTATTTTAATCCAAAGATGTGATCCAATTGGGATCCCATGCCCCTAGTAGAAAATAATGATAACTAACTTGACTCATACTATGAGGACAAATCTGATTTGATTACCCCCAAGTTATGACTCTGGATCGGTTTCAAGCCAGGAGGGTTCTTAGAAGAACCAGAGTGTCACGAAAGTGACTGAAACATAGGTACAAACTGAAGCAAAGGATTAATGCCAAGATTGAGCATTGATAGATGGAGTGTTGAGTACAAGAGGCACCTGTTTACCAATTTTTCACCTACTTGGCAGAGATTCTATTTTTGCTACCATGGCGCCTGTTTACCAGGTTTTCACCAAGGCACTTTTTCTTCATTTTCAATTTTTTTGTATTTTTCCATTTTTTTATTTTTTTGATTGATACATCAAGGTGCCTATTGCTAGGTTTTCACCAAGATGATCATTTTTTCAAGACTTTTTCCAATTTTTAGGTTTTTTCAATACATTACTATGTACATGGTGTTGATCACCAAGAATGCTTTAGGTGTAGAACTTCTTTAGATGGAGAGTGTTGATGGGCTCTTGAAGTGGATCTCCTTTAGGTGTGGAGAGTCGATAGGCTCCAGAGCTGATTGTTGTAGTAATAATATAAGGACCCAGTCAATTGGGTTCAAACTTCCCCTTTTGTTCTCGATGTGACTGATTATAGGGATTTTCTCTCAACACAAGGTCTCCCACCTGAAGTTCTGTAGGTTTGACTTTCTTCTTGTATCCTCTTGACATTCTTTTCTAATAAACTTTGAGGTGATCAAAGGCCACTTTATGATGTTCATCCAGTAGCTCTAGTTCTTGGAGTCTCAAAACTGGGTACTCTTCATCTGGTAAAAGTCTATGCAAATAAACCCTAAGAGATGGGATTTCTACCTCTAGGGGTAAGACTACATCTGCCCCATATACCAATGCAAATGAGGTTTCCCCTGTAGGTGTTCTGATACTCATTCTGTAAGCCCATAATGTAGGATTGATCTGTAGGTGCCAATCCCTTCTAGACTTGTTAACTGTATGATGTAATATTTTCAACAAATTTTTATTTGAGGCCTCAACCTGCCCATTACCTTGTGGGTAATATATTGAAGAACAGTGTTGGGTGATTCTGAATTTTTCACACAACTCATCCATAATGTTGTTCTTAAATTGACCTCCATTGTCAGTGATGATGGAGGAAGGTATTCCATAGCGACAAATGATGTGGTTCAGAATGAACAGCAAGACCTATTTTCCTGTCACTTTAATGAGTGGGACCACCTCAACCCACTTGGTAAAATACTCAATAGCTATGATAATGAACTTGTGTCCATTAGAAGATGAGGGGTAGATCTGCCCAATGAGATCAAATTCCCATTGTTGAAAGGGCCAGTGTGTTACAAAAGGAATGAGCTCCCTTGCTAGAGCATGTATAATATTTCCTTGTAGCTAACATTTCTTACAAGTCTTTGCAAACCTAATAGCTTCTTTCTCCATGTCTGGCCAATAATACCCTGTTCTAAGCAGTTTTTAGGCCAGAGTCAGACCGTTAGAATGAGAACCACAAATTCCTTCATGGACTTTAGACAACACATGTTTAGACTCTTTTTTTTCTAGACACCTAAGCAAAGTACCATCTAATCCTTTCCTATACAAATCGTTGGCCACAAGAACATACCGTGAGGCTTTGCGGATGAGGTGTCATTTTTCATTTCTAGTTAGTCCATCAAGAATGATCTGATGGCGCAGGTAAGTGTAAACATGGTGATAATGGGAGGATTCTTTCTCAATGACTAAACAGACCATTTGGGAGTCAGGAGATTTGTAGGAAGGGAAATGGATTTCTTCCACCAGGAACTCATAACAGAAATCATCCTCTTGTTGCTACAATGAAGCTAGTGTAGCCATAGCATCAGCTGCTTTGTTCTGTACCCTTGGGACTTGTTGAAATGTGATGTAAGTGAAGTATTTCTTAAATTCATCAACCATTCATTTATAAGGCATGAGCTTTTCATCCTTAGTTTGGTATACATCATTGATTTGGTTGATTACAAGTTGAGAGTCACCATGGACATGTAACTCAGAAACATTCCATTCAAGAGCCAGTTTGATTCCATTTACTAGTGCTTCATATTCTGCTATAATGTTTGTACAAGGAAACATGAGCTTGTATGCCTTTGGAATAGAATAGTTTTGACGAGTCAGAAACAAAATCCCTACACTTGAACCTTGTTGTGTGAAGGAGCCATCGAAGAACATTTTCCAAGATCTATGAGTGATGTGAAAAATAGATCCATCTGGGAACTCAGCATTGATTGGTTCATTGTCATGTAGTGGAGCATCACCTAGTTGATATATGATTTCTTTCCCTTTGATCACTTTAAGCTCAATATATTCTATGTCAAATTCACTAAGAAGCATAACCCATTTAGCCAATCTTCCAGTGAGGGTAGCTTTACTTAGGAGATACTTCAAAAGGTTAATTTTAGCCACCAGTTTGACTGAGTGAGCCAGCATGTAGTGACGTAATTTCTAAGATGCAAAGACTACTGCCAGGCATGCTTTCTTGATCATAGAGTAGTTCATCTCATAGGACACCAATGTTCTACTGATATAGTATATAGCACATTATTTCTTGTCTTCATCTTCTTGCACTATCAATGCCCCCAGTGATGTTGAGGTAGCTGAAATATACAAAATCAATGGTTTTCCTTGTTGAGGTGGCATGAGTACTAGCAGGTTAGCCAGGTACATTTTGATTTGAGTGAAACTCTTGTCACATTCTTCACTCCATTGATAAGTAATGCCCTTGCATAGAGTCTTGGTAGATGGTTGTGCTATATCAACCAATTGGGAGATGAACCTTCTGATAGACTAGATTCTCCCTTGGAGTGTTCTCATTTGACTTATGTTCTTGGGAGGTGGCATTTCCAGTATTGCTCACACCTTTTTAGGATTAGCTTCTGTGCCTTTAGCTGAGATAATGTAACCCAATAGCTTGCCAAAGGTTACATCGAATGCACATTTCTTAGGATTCAACCGTAAGTTAAACTTTTCCATTCTATCCAGGATTGGGCCTAAATCTTGTAGGTGCAGGGATCGTTTGGTTGATTTAGCCAGGGTATCATCCACATAGTCTTTCATGGTTTTGTGCATCATATCATGGAAGATAGTTGTTACTTCTCTCTGATAGGTAGCTCCTACATTTTTTAAACCAAAAGGCATGACATTCCAGCAGAACGTTCCCCAGGCACATGTGAAGGCAGTCTTTTCTTGATCCTCTGGAGCAATCTTAATTTGGTTGTACCCTGAGAAACCATCCATGAGAGAATACATTTCATACCCAGAAGTCATATCCACTATCATGTCAATGTTAGGCAAAGGAAAGTCATCCTTTGGACATGCTTTGTTGAGATCCCTGAAATCAATGCAGACTCTGATAGATTTGTCTGGATTTGATACTAGTACGATGTTGGATATCCATTCTGCATAGTCAATAGCTTGGATGAATCCAGCTTTGAGTAACTTTTCTAGTTCATCTTTGATAAGTAATGCAACATGAGGGTGCATTTTTCTGAGTTTTTGTTTTACTGGTTTTACTCTAGGAGCTATTGAGAGATGATGCATGATAAGATCTGGATCTAAACCAGGCATATCTGAGTATGTCCATGCAAAGTTTATCTTCTTCTCTTTAAAGAATTTAGTGAATTCCTTGAGCTCTTCTGCAGACAAAGATTTAGCTACATGAATGATGTGTGGATGTTCCTCTGTACCAATATTCACTAGTTGAGTTGGCTCTATAAGCACTAATTATCGTTCCTATAAATGACTAGGCAAGACATCAAGAATCCCATCCTCAAGTGCCTCAAAGAGGTTTTCACCTTTGGATGCATCTTTTCTTTTTACTGTTTTGGGTTCTGAAACTGCCACAATGTGGTTTTCGCCTTTAGACCCTTTTCTTTTTTTCATTTTTATCTTATAAATGAGATACTTGATGTCCACTTCAGTCATACTCACACTAGGTTCACTGGTGGAAGAAGTGACAGGTTCAATGACGTTAAGATAGTAGGCTAAAGCATAGTCATTGGAAAATGTAGGCATTTTAGCAGGTGGTCCTTGTAAGGACCAATCAATGAGTTCAGGATGGATTAGCGGAAAAGGTTCACTGGGTTCAAGGGCATTCACGGTATGTTCATCGTAGATGTCAACTGTTAAGTAGAGTCCTAGACTTGAACCTTGTATAGATGTGTTCAAATCAGAAAGGGCCCAAATGGCATCATCGAAGCCCATGTCAAAAATAGGAGGTCCCAATTCGTCTGATCTAATGTCTAAGCCTTCACCTACTTCGTGCGTGGTCTCCATATTTATGTCTAAAGTGCCCTCTAAAAGACTATCAAACTCATATTCATGGGAGTCTGTTTCATCATTTGGTTTCATATCCAAGACATGAGTGAAATCTACTCTTTGCCCCCAGTTTGGATGAGTTCTACCTAAAAATTATGCCATGGTTAGACTCCTTTCTTCTGTATCCAGATCTTGTTCAGATTTAGTAGTTTCTGACTGATCAAAAGTCATTGGTGATTCCTCTAGAACACGCTCTTCAGTAGCATTGATCTGGGGTGTACCTTCAACAAATAGAAGAGCCAAAATATTGGGAGGAATGGGATAAGGATATACATCCTCTGCATCAGAATCATCTGAATCATCCCAGTTGCAAGTGGGTATGTCAATGCTTTCTGTTGTTGTATTCTATTCTTCTAGAACCTGATATCCCTTTCCTTTATCTAAGTGATTCTTCACTCTTTGTTCTTTCTTGGATAAGAAGCCTAGACCTGTTGTATCTTTAGGTCATCTGTAGTTAGCAGAGATAGGTTATTTAAGACCATTTTGATTAGGTCCAATGGGTCCTTTACCCGAATACTCCATTTTACAAGCCACCTTATACCCCACACCAAAAAAATTTTGGGGTATTACACATTGTTTGTCTTTAGTATCTTTAGGTTCTTTATATAACCAAGCCAGAATGGCTCTTTCATCCTATTCATCTTCTAATGGTGTGTTTGCTTTAACAAAGGTCTCATCATAGATTTCTTGGGATGTTGTTGGTTTCATCTCTTCTGACGGTTTTCCATAAGACCTAGGTGATCTGGGAAGAGATGTGAATGACAGTACAAGTTCCACTATGTATCCACCCATACCCGTGTCCTTTATCTTGAGGTTCTTTTCCATTTCCTTCAATAAATTTGTAGCTGATTTAGAGTCGGAGGCATCACTATTGTGTGGGACAAGGGTATCTGATGCTTGTCTTAGTGCATTATAGGCATAACTAGTGTCTACAGGAACAGTGACTTCTACACCATTGAATGGCAATTTGATGCATTGATAGAATGTTGATGGCACTGCCTGCATCTCATGGATCCAGGGTCTTCCCAATAGAATGTTGTAGGCTAGTGGGAGATCCAGAACTTGGAAGGTAACATCCCTCTCAACATGACCTATGTAGATTGGTAAAGTTACGAGACCTTTAGAAGATCTTTCTTGTTCATCATACGCCTTGATAGTGATTTTCTTTTTAGGATCAATGACATTCTCTGAAAGGCCTAGTTTCTCAATTAACCTATATGTACAAATATTCAACCCTATGCCTCCATCTATCAAGACTCATCTGACATCTTGTTTATGGATCAAGACTTTGACATGCAAGGGGAGATTGTGTGGATGACTTAGAGAGTTGTCATCTTCTTCTAAGAATGATAGGTAATGTGGTGAGGTCAAGTGGCCCACCATGGATTGAAACCAATCCAGATCTAAGTCCTTAGGGACATTGGTAATTGATAGCACTTTATCTAGGACCTCTCTATCAGATGGAGAGAGTTTGAGAAATTTGAAGATTGAAATTTGGGCAGAGGTTCTCTGCAATTGCTCGACGATGCTATAGTCCACAGTATTGGATGAAGTCAATTGTTTGGACTATGAGACTTTAGAGGTACCCACAGTGGTTTGTTTTCTAAGAGGTACCCAGGATTTTGATACCGATGGTTTATTGGAATTTGATGAAGGGTTTGAAGATCCAGAACCCCCCAAGGTGACTTTTGCTTCCGCTCGAGTCACTGCATTGGCCGATCGAGACTCTTTCTCTTTCTGCTTGACGATGATGACATTGCAATATTCATAATGAGATGGCTAAAGCATGTTGATGAAATTATAGTCATCATTAGAATAAGTGTGATTGATTTGAGCACCTTTCTTGGAAGTTTCTCCTTTGTTATGGTCCAAGAAAGGATCTTTGAATGCCTTATGATCAGCGTTCTTGTTGTGATTATCAACCATAATTATTTCGTTATCAATGAGGTCTTGGATCTCATGTTTGAGTCTCATGCAATTTTCTGTCATGTGTCCTTTGTTTCTATGGAATTGACAAAAATCAATGTCTCTCCACCATTTAGGTTTAATTTCTAGATCATATGGTTTGGAGTTATCTGGCAATGTGAGAAGCTTGTTTGCCAGTAGATTTTTAAGTGCAAATTCATAGGACTCACCTAAGGAGTCAAAGTCTTGTTTACATTTAATCCATGGTTTGTCTTTCAACAAACCACTGGTCCCTTTAGAAGATGATGATTTAGTGGCATTTTTAGTAGTTTTTAGGGCCTTAGAGCCACTTGTCAGATTGAAGACTGCTGGTTTTGACTGGGGAGCAAAGTAATCAACTACTCCATCATTTACCACATGCTTGTTTTTGTTCCAATAGTTAGATTTGTCTTTGCAACTGGAACCAAACTTTTTTTCTTTGTAGAGGGTAATGTCACCCTTTTTAACAAGCACATCTTCTATTTTCATCGCGTTTTCCACAATTTTCTTGAAAGAGGGTGGACATTGCATCTGAAGAGGGTAGTTTAGTTCTAGAATCAGAACACTAGCAAAAATATCCATCTTTTCAGATTCAGGCACGAGTCATGGATATCTAGAAAACATCTTTCTCCATCATTGGAGAAAGGTCAGAAAGGGTTCTCCTATGTTTTGATTCATGTTACATAAATCAATCATCATCACAGGATGTTGGATATTGTAAGAGTACTATTGCAAGAACAGATTTATCAGCTCATCAAAATTTTTTATACCAGCGGGTAACTTTGAGAACCACTCCATAGCTTGGCCACTCAAACTCTGAGGAAAGAGATGCATAAGATATGTCTCATCATGCATGAATTCTGTACAAAGAGCATAGAATTCTCAGATGTGATCTTGTGGATCAGAGTGACCATTGTACTTATCAAACCATGGAATTTCAACCCTGCATGGAAATGGAGGCAAGTACAAATCTCTGTCAAAAGGAAAAGGACAGATTGTGTTTAAAGAAAACCTTGTATTGGGTGTTTCTTTTTCCTTTTGGAGTTTTTGTAATTCCATTTTCATAGCTTGTATTTTTTTAGTTATGAGCGTCATAGGAGTTTCTTCTTCCCTAGAAATGATATCCTCAGCTTTGAAGTGAGGTGGAAGTTGAGCGCCTTGCTCTGCTAGATCTAGGAAATATTGCTCCTTATCTCAGTTTATGATTATTTTCATGAGTTTTACAAACCTCTTATCTTGGAGACATTCATCAATCTCTTCCTCACCAAGGTCTGATGGACTCAAGGAATGTTGACTATTGCGAGGGTTGGTACCATTAGAGAGGTCTCTATGTCGAGACCTACCTCTACCTTGTCTTTCTTTTGACATCTTAGTACTAGGTAACTTGTCCTCTAGGGATTGTGATCTAGGAGGAATTTTAGAATCTCCCTCAAAGAGAGGGTTCTCTCCAAACAAGGAGTTGTCTTTGAATGGGAATCCCTGATTGTCTTCTTCATGAAAATCTCTAAGATAAGTTGATTCGTCTGACAGACACCGTGGTGAAATCTAAATTGTTGTATAAGTCCAAGACCAAAGAGACCAAAAGATAAATGTCCAACTGAGGATGGAGATAGAAAAGACTCTAATCTTGAGTCAAGGTTAACGAACCTTCTCTCACAACCTAGAATAAGGATAGTGCAGACAAAGATGATAAGTTTGAACAAAGGACTTGATCAATTGGACAAGTGTAACGATGTCATATTTCAAGACAGTGATAGGTTGGACTAACAACAGATTGTAGTTACAATGTGAACTAATTGAAGCGTTATGACTGCACAAATTTTAGAATATACTGAACGTAGTAGCATAGATTGATGGAAGACAAAGTTTTGACAAGTTTTTGAAACTAATTTGACAAAATTTTGACAGAGTTTCGACAGGATTTTGACAAGATAGTTGAAGTTTCAAATGAGACAAGATAAACAATTATCCAAAGTGTATAGTTTCTAGGATTGTTTGATTATTGTTGTTGTTGTTGTTTTGAACACTCACGCAAGACACATCATGCAGATTGTTTGTTGTAAAAGAAAAGAACAGACACACCACAATCCTAGGATAGCCCGGGAAATATCTGTTGAGTTCCCACTTGAACTGAAGTTCAGCCATGTCTACTCATAGTGGATGACTTAGAAGCTTGGAGGCACGGGCTCCTCCTTACATGTGCACTCACTTCTCAGGCACACCAAGCTTCGAATCCCAAGGGTAATCACTTCAAAGCCAAAATGTGTGTGCTAAAAGTGGCCTCTACTTAGTAGAACACTTCAACATGGTCATTGCTCTTTAGTTACATACAAGAATGAATATAAATTCAGTCATCCTGCATTTATGAAAGAATCGACCTGCTACCTTCTAGAAGGTAGGAGTATGATTTTACTCTCAGGTCATTGCAAACTCAGTGACTACACCGAAGACCTAAATGAAGGATTTAATTATATATGCTGAAAGTAAACTATTGATTAATCTAAATGATTATGTAATTTTGTTGTTCATCCAAGCTATTTAAGATTGATTTTAGAAGCATCAAATTGCAAGTGAAAGATTCTTTTTAAAACCCAAATTGAATGTGCTCTAATGATTATATTTGCATGCTTGAATAAAATAAACAACAATATTAAATAAATGCTAAGAATTCAAGAAAGCTAAGACAAAAATGCAGCATAATAACATTAAGCAAAAATTAGGTTCCTTTGTGAGGGAAAAGAGTTTCTCTTTTATAGAAATCTCTCTCAAATCAACAGTTGAGATTGAACAAAAAGAGTGGCTCAGATTCGATTGAAGAAGCACAATCCATGTGCAAGTGATTTGATTGGTCGAGAGAGTTAGTTGACTGAACTGACTGATCAGTTATTTTAGAAACTTCCAAAATTAGTTCAAAGCTAACTGAAATGTTTCTAAAATGATAAACAGTAGAGAATCAGTTAACTGAGTGGAACTAGATTGTTTCCATTTTGATAAATCATTTAACTAGATTTGACGATGTCATATGCATTTTTAATAAATTAATTCATTTTGAATGCACATTTATGATTTGATAATTAATTTAATTCCTTTTTTATTTAATTGACAATTTTGTAATTTTTATTTAATTAATATGTCATAATATCAATTCAATAACTAACATAATGGTTATTTGCCAATGTAATGTGATTTTAGGAATTAATTAATTAATCAAGTATGATGATTGATTAGGACCTAGGGTTTAGGTCAAATCAGTTTGAATTTGATAATTGTCTATTTGATTTAGACTTAGGTTTAATCAAGATTAGGTTTTCTTGATTAATTGCTAAGATTGGGGGTCTAGGGTTTATGTGACTATTTTTAGGTGATTACAATAAATGGAACTAATCAGACAGCAGTGTCATCACAATAGTTCACTTTTGATATAGTGTATATCAACTATCAGAAGGTTGTAGCCTTCATCTTATTGGGCAGTGAGCCTAGGAAGTGAGCCATAAACCTTTAACAGGGTTTTGTAATAGACTCCTAACAGGGTCTAAGACTCCTAACAGGGTCATTGTACTTGGATTGTAAAGAGTGCTCCTAATAGGGAAAAGCAACTTTAACAGGTTCATTATACTAGTGCAATATTTGTGGGTACTAATTCCCACTAGGGTTTTCCTCTGATCAAGGTTTCCCCATAATCATATCATGTGTTATGTGTTATTATATTGAGCTTCATTGGATGTCTGTTTGATTTATGTTTAAGTTGTTGAAATATAATAAAAAATATAAACACTGATTCACCCCCCCCCCCCCCCCGCCTCTCAGTATTTCTAACAATTGGTATCAGAGCTCTGGTCCTCTGAAAGAAAGTTTAACCACTTGAGGAGATCATGGACTCAACAGAAGAAAAAATTTTGAAAAAGAATCATGAAGCAACTCTTGAAGATCTTGATAGATCTGAAAAAGAAAATGAAGAGCTTAGACTGAAAGTTGATGGCTCACAAATGCTTATAAAGAAATTAAGAAAAGATTTGAAAGATTGTTCTACAAGTGATTTAGAGAAAATGGTCAAAAAGATGAATGAAGAGAACATGTCTCTGAAAGATAAAATTGAAAATCTGGATGAACAGCTAACTGACAGTCAAATTTCCATTGAAGAAAAGATCAAAGAAAGCAAACAAATAGAAGATGAACTTTTGCAAGCAAACATGAAAGTCTTGGAATTGGAGAATATAAAGAAGAAGATGGAATCTGAATTAACAGAAGCAAAGGATAAGATTGATAAACTCCAAACAAGTTTTGATTCACTTCAATCCCAACTCAATGCACAAAAGCAAAAAGGTGACACTACTAGTCTTGGATACAGTGTAGCACAAATTGAAGTCAATTCATTAGAGGAAAGAAAGAAAGCACATGAAGCATCTTCAGAAGCAAAGAAAGTTGAAAATGTTGCAGAGATTAAAACAGATCCACTTAAAAGAGAAATCAAGCAAGTTAACAGAACTTGTTATGCATGTAATAAACATGGTCATCTAGAAAGAGATTGTAAAGAGGTAAGACCTTTCAATGGTTATTGTTACTCCTATAATAAGTTTGGTCACAGGGCTATACATTGCAGAACAAATCAAAGAAATCAGTCACAGCAGAATTAGAGAAGAATGAATCAAAACAATCAGAGAAACCAACCTCAAAGAAATTTGCAGAACATTACATGTCAGATATGTAACTACAATGGAAACACAGCAAAGCAGTGAAGCATGATGAACAAGAACATCATACCTCCTATCATTTGTCACACATGTAGAAAGGCTGGACACATCTCAAGGTTAAGTAGATCCAGAACTCAAAAACAAGAGGATCCTACGAAATCACTATTTGAAGAAGAAGGAGAAGTCAACTTTGTTCAAGAAAAAGAAGATTCAAGAAAAATTTGGGTTGAAGTAAAGAAGGACAATGATGTTGACAAATTAGTTGATGCATCCACAGTGGACACATCCTCTATTTCTGGTTGAATAGACCTTCTTGGTCTTAGGGGGAGCTATTCTAGCTCAGAACCTCTGCGCGGCTGGTATACTCACCTCTGAGTATGCGCCTATGGATTCATGCTTATGATCACATGATATAGTAGTATGCATACACGCATTATCTATAATACACTCTGAATGAAGTTTGAGATTCTCTGTGAAGACTACGTACGGTTGCAAACATTAAATGCAGTAACTTTTATAAAAAGATGTAAGTGTTCGATCATCCTCACATTTGCATTCAAGATCACAAAATTTGAAGAGAATAGGAGCACTGAGCATCAAAGCATGGAAGCATAACAAATTGGGTGGTTAAGAAGCATGGTTAAGAAGTTGGAATGGAACCCTAGCAGTCACGCCATTTCAAATTTTTGTGAAACCCTATTTAATCAATCATCAAGTAAGTATGGTGACTATAGTTGTATTTGACATTACAAAGAGGAAGAGATTTGTATTTAAGAGGCATCCATTCAAATCCATACTGGATGATGTGGAAGGAGCTTTCCCCAAAACTTTGTTAGGTTTCATTCAAGTAGAAGACATCTGCGCATACATTTATTATAAAAAGGAAACAGTTGGAGATAATAGTATAGCCACTCTCATGGCTTTGATGATGAAACCAGACTATTCATTCAAGTATGAATACACACACCTCACAGACAACTCTATCTTTGAGTATTCGAATGCAAATGAATTCTATGAACTAGAATGGGTTAAAATATTGTTGAGCAGGATTCATGATGATCTTTTCTGGATTGGTGAAGTCCCCGTCCATATTACTGCAAACCTAATCCATGAATTAATTGGACTTCCTAAGACTCGACCAGTTCTACCTCCTAGCAAGGATGTCAAGAAATAGGTTGAGCAAGCATGTCTATCCAAAAGTGACAGGTACAGTATGACAGTTGATCCTATCAAGGAAGATGACATAAAGGTTCTAACTATGAACCTTGGTTACAAGTTCCAGCATGCAAGCAGATTAAACAGTGTGTCAGCAGCCACAGTTCTAGCAGCTATAAGGATGGTGAAGGATAACACTCAGTTCAAACTATGTGAGATATTGTGTGGTCAATTGATGGACAATATTCAAGTTATCAAGCATGACAAGAACAAGACATTCAGGTTTGGGTCTCTAGTCATCTACTTGTACTTCCACATTATTGGTAAGGTTGCTAATCTTTACCTAAATAGAAGCAAACCTACAATGTCTCAAATTTCACTAAAAGCCACATTAGAGAGTAGTGCACAGGATGCTATAGACATGGACATCAAATATTTTAGGATCAAGATGTAGAAGAGGTTCTGTATACCTGAGAAGATTGTTAAAAAGTATAAGGAAACCATATACTTTATGGTAGAAATTGACTGCACTTGCATGGAGGAAATTGAGCCCAAAACTAAATGGATTCATCTACTTGGGTATGAAATGGAGGAACATGTAATGGAAGGATATGCACAAGTCCTTTTTTCTGCGCTCAAAGATCCCAATGAGCCCAGATGGGGCACTTACAAAGAGAAGACTAATGCAGTTGATTTTGTATTCTATAGTGCTGATAAAAAAAGAAAGGCATCTAAGATTACATCTAGCATTCTAAAAGTTCATGGTATCACTCAAGAAGATCTTAACAAAGCTAGAGAAGCAAAGATAGCCAAAGAACTTGAGAAAATTGATGACATCTAGAAGAAGAAGAAAGTAGAGAGCACCTCTACGCCCTCTACCACCATTGACCTAGACTCATCTCCACCTTCTATACCAAGAAAGAAGTCTAGAGGAAGGAAGAAAGCACCCAAAAATCATCCATCCTCAAGGAACACATGGAGCATAGAAAGGAACACTCAAGATCCTCCTGAGGTAGGATTCAGACCAAGTCTAAATGTCTTGAAGAGTAGGATTGTTAATGAAGGTAGACTAGACAGACTTGCTAAGGTCTATGACAAGTATCAAGAGATTGATAAAACTGAGATACACTCTATGATCATCTCTCATATGATTAAGTTTAAGAAGTCAATTCTTGAACTCAAGACAGTGATACCTGACGAGCTATGGAACATACTGGAAATAATGAAGAGACATGCAATTGAGGAAGACATGAGGATAAGAGAAGAAACATTGGATAATCTTCTCCCTGTATGCTCACATGATGAGAAGACAATTCTATTAGATATAGTGAAGCCTCATCTCAGAACTAAGACAAGGAATCTTCAGATTATGAACAAAGAGTATGAGCAGATAGGAAAAGAAACTATGTATCCATCAACAGCGCCTACAACAAAGGTAACTCCAGCTCCTCCCAAACAAGTTATAGAACCAATGATTCAAGATGTACCTATGATAGGTCCACAGGTCTTAGCACCCTCAGTGACAATAACTTCTGATACAGAAAAAGACTTAGAAGATACTATAGTGGTTGATAATATCAAGATATCCATGACAGCGTCTAATAGAGACATGGACAAAGTTGATAAATCATTTTTAAGCACTGAAGAGATGTGCACTGATGATACATCTGGACAACAAGATGAAATTCCCTCCAATGATCCAATAGACTTGAATGAAGAAAAAGATACACAAGACAATGAGACACCAGTCAAGGAGATACCAGTAAAGAGTGAATGCATGGATACTAGTCAAAATACTATATTCACTCCATCCACTTTACCATCTACTTCATTGTTGTCAAGGTTAACTCCTGATTTAGCAAGTCTAGATGCGTGGGGAGAAGAGGACTTAATAAAGATCAGTGTGCTAGCTATGGAAAAGGCCAAAGAAAAATAGGTTATGAGGAACCCTCTCTTCTTGGATTCAGTTAACATTATAAATGATTTAGTGCCTGCAAACAAGAAAGTCACCAAGATTCAATCAGTTGAAGATGTCGATAGTATTCTAACAAGCTTCAAAGCACACTTTACAGATCTAGTAGACTCTGATACTAGAATTGTAGAAGATGAGTATAAAAAGGAGAGATTGCATTAATTGGTAAAGAACTTTACTTTAGACTTAAAATCTTTAAAGATTGGGCAATCCATACTGAAAGAATTGGCAGCTAAGGGTAGGTTATAGAAAACTGCATGGACAGAGTGAAGTTCACCTCTGAACATATCAAAAAGGTAGAATAGGTAGAGGTCATGGTGGACACTACCAGAAAATCAGTTGAGACATCTACCCAATACATGAGCATATGTAACAATTTCTATCAAGGTCAGTTGGACAAAATTGAAAAGGCTAAGTTGGAGATCAGTAAGATAAGAGTCAGACAGACTCAATTGAGAAATGCAATTGCACCCTCTGTAGCAGTTCTGAATGAAAACATCAAATAGATTGATGCCACCATTGTGACATATGATCAAGGTCACTGCATGGATTTGATGAAGATGAAGAAGCTAACATATGCCTTACGCACACATCTTTCGACAGTTGATGCAATGAAGGTATTCTGGCAAAAAGAGATCCAATCTCTTCAGGTTGTGTACCCTGATGTTTACATGGAATAAGGATCTAGAGACTTACATTTTTGGACACCTTTGTCATTAATGTCAAAGGGGGAGTAATAGAGAATGTATATATATGGGGAGCAGTATATGTATATATCAAAAGATACTATGATATACAGTTATTTTGTGTGTTAAGTCATTTTGAGAAACTTGGCCACGTTCCTTTGTTGCCATAAATGACAAAGGGGGAGATTGTTGGAAAGTTTAATTCCTAAGTATGCATGAATTATTTTGTGTTGTCATCATGGAAACAAAGTCATACTAACTTTTTGTCAAAGATAACTTAGAAGACAAAATGACTAAGTAAGGAAAATAGGACAAACAGAGTTATACAGTGATCAGCACATCAATGCACGTGCGAGAGATTGAATCAGAGTATGTGCATTTAGATATATGTTCTATATGATGTATACATACTAAGTTCAGACATGCATGGTACAACATGATAGTACAGAGAAGTTACAAACAGATCAGTACACCAATAGTCCAGAAGACAGAGCATGAAAGCTGACTAGTGTTTTGATCAGCGTGAATTATTTTGTTGTGTAACCGCCAAGCACCTTTGATTATATGTTTTTAATAATGTCTTTAGTATTTTTGTAAACATGCTTAAGCTGACTTGCTCAAAAGCATTGTGTATTATGTTTCTAGGGCCGACTATAGTCTTGTTTTGGGTCGCGTCTATTCGGGTATGAACATATAAGTATGTAATGTAAATTTATGTTACAAGTGTCAAATAATATGCATGAGAAAGATATAGAAGAACAGTATGATGAAGTTAGTATGATATAAATCTCTTTAAGAGAGTAAGAGCATCAGTGCATAAATGGAACTGATCTGACAGTAGTGTCATCACAGCAGTTCACTTTTGATATAGTGTATATCGACTATCAAAAGGTTGTAGCCTTCATCTTATTGGGTAGTGAGCCTAGGAAGTGAGCCATATACCTTTAACAAGGTTTTTTAATAGACTCCTAACAGGGTCATTGTACTTGGATTGTAAATACTGCTCCTAACAGGGCAAAGGTTTAACAAGTTCATTATACTATTGCAATATTTATGGGTACTAATTCCCACCGGGGTTTTCCTCTGATCAAGGTTTCCTCATAATCATATCATGTGTTATGTGTTCTTTTATTGAGCTTCATTAGATGTATGTTTTATTTATGTTTAAGTTGCTGAAATATAATAAATAGACAAACATTGATTCACCCCCCCCTCTCAGTGTTTCTAACAAAAAATGCCTCTAGTTGAAGTTTTCTAAATGTATCTTGCAACCAAATGGATGAGTTTTTTTTATTGCAACTATATTTCTTTGCTATAAAAAAATACCTGAATAAAGAAAGTATACACTTCTCTCTTTTTTTTGAAAGCCCACTAAGTTTTAAATGACCAGTGACATGCACTTTTTAAACTATACTAGATTACCTTTTAATTTATGAAACTAAAGAGACATAAATAAAAAATTTCAACATGTTGTAACAAAAAAAATAGAACTTTATGTTTCTTCTTTAAAAAAAAAATGATCTACAATCTACTAACTTCCAACCACCATTTTTTAGATTCAGCCAAAGCTAGAAATTGAAGGGAAAACAACCTTCTCATTAATCTTTTCAATACATAGTATGAATTTCATGTTTCTAAAAACTATTTTCACTGCAAGATCATTACATGTATATTTAAAGTTCAAATAGTATTTGCAATAAATTTCCAGCCACTAAACTTTATGAAAAAATCGCTGATCTAATACATCTCTCTTTTTTTTTCAACAATAGTTTGATAAAAAGACTTAGCCACATAGGCTATTTCAAACACACAAAAATTCTCAACACAAAATCTTTCCAAGATTTTCCCCTTCTCATCCTCAATAATCCAAGTAGCATAAATCTTGCAAATAAATTTATGCCTTGACCATGGGATGCTCACCTCCTAGCCTAGGTCTCTACGAGGCCACCTCGAGCTTGGGGAACCAAGGAGAGACAGTTACACACATACAAAACTAGAAAACACAATGACCCTAAATATGGGGTGAAGGTGGACTAAGTACTAATGAGGAGAATGCCCAAACTAATGAAAATGAAAATGCCTCCAAAAGGCTACAAAACCACATGCTTTCTCCTCCACACAAATTTCACAAAATCCCTTATGACCCTCAAATGGAAACAAACCAAGAACTCCCCTTATGGCCCCAAAATACATACACAAATATGGCATCATGGAGCCCATACTCCATGTTTTCTCCCTATCTTCCATGAGGAGAGACTCTACACTCAAAATTTGTCCAATTAACCTTTCACCCTCAAGGTTACTCTACCCTCCCAAGCGTGAGTGGTCCTTGAGAACTCCATAAAACAAATCTCACAATAAAACAAAAAAAAAAAAAACTACACAACAAGAACAACACCATAAAAATTCAATTTACCACACACAAGCAAGCTTACACTACCATACTAGAACATTTTGCATATTACAAATATGAGCAACAAGAGAGAAAAACAACCACAAACCTAGATCCAAGCTTATGGAAAGAGTTTGAAGTTGAGCTTCCTTTTGTCCAAGCCTTCCCTTCCCAAAATTCTTAACTAATTCTAGAAGTCTCTAAAGTTAGAGAGTGGATGTTCAAACACCCAAACTTGGAGGATCTCCCCTAAAAAGGGCTCTACACACTTCCCACAAAAATATTGGAAGAAGGTAAGAATCCTATTTGTTTTGTCTTCCCAAAACTCTCTTACAGCGTTTCTAAAAATGGGTCTAAGAAAAGGTGACTTTTTAACTTGCATCCTAATGGAAGTGTTGTTTATCCAGGACCATGCTTCCAAAAGTTGATTTTCGTCCATCTTGGAAATCTAACTTTTGTAAGGGTCTTCAAGTGAAATATCAGTTGTCCTATGGTTAAAAATGACACATACCCATAGGTATACCAAGTGGGCTTCCTAAAAATGACTCAAAATCAACCTTAGGTGTCCTTTTAACCCCTCAAAAACCCACCTTAAACTCACATACGAAATTCAAGTGATTTGACCATATCTTAAGCTCCCTAGCCAAGGGGTTAACATGGGGATTCCTCTATAGTACTTTTCTAGGTTGGTTGTCATCCAATCCCCAAGTTTACATGTCATTGCCACATATACACTACACAAGTGTCAAGTGACACCACACAAATTCACAATACAAGGACACATGGCATATCCACTTGGGTGACTACACAAATTATAAATAATAAACAAAAATTTACAATTAACTTACACTCAAGCATATACAATTACAAAGTAAAACACATTACAATGAGGTTTTTTCTCTCTATTAGATGTTGTTACTAACAACTGAGAGGGGGGTGTGAATTAGTGGCCTCAAAACTTAATCCTTAAATAAACCTTTAAAAATTATTACCACTTTTAAGCCTGTGGTTATACTCAGTCTTAGAAGATGAAATACCTTAAAATACTTATAATAATTTACTACTTGTCGGAATGCTTTGTATATCTCTCTTCTGTATGATTACCGATAAGCAATCTTTCATTTATCGAAACACAGTAAATAAATAGAGTATACCAATCAATCTAGAATAGCAGATGTGAAATGTAAAATAGTAAAGTAATGAAACATAAGAACATAACACATGGATTTTAACGTGGAAACCCTGTTAGGGGAAAAACCACTTACCGGTGCCCCAAATTTTACTCTTCTGAAGTGAGCTCGGTTAAGAGCACACCTTGTTAAAGGTTACAAACACATTGTTAGGTGTGACCTTGTTAGAGGATTTAAAATATAGTTTGTCACCTAGTATCTGGCATCTAATGCTACCATCCTTGATCAAACACTCACTTGGCCTGTCAATAGGTATCTGGCATATCCAATGCTACTTTCTATGATCAAACTTTTTGATACTCCTTTGGATGTATCTCAATTACAAAAGACTTTTAAGTCTTTCTCGGTTAAGAGACTTGATGCTTCAATGGTTAAACTGAAACATTAAAGTGATATGTTCACACATACAACTTGAATTGCAGATTTCTAGATCTATTATAAGTGCATTACCTTTCTGATCAATATAAGAAATTAAATACCTTTTATCCACACTATTTTTCTATGTGATATTGTCTCACTATTCGTCGGTGTCTGCAGAATCTAGCTCTTTCCTCAGCTTGTTGATCAGGTCTGAATGAAAACTTTCTTCTCCTTCAGAATCTCTTTAGCATCTATTCTCTTCTCTTCTCTTCACCCCACAATTTGTAATGAATTGGGTTTGTCTCTTTATAGACATGATTCACTGTTTCTTACCTTTCTTGATTCTTGGTGTGATCCACAATTATCACCAATTAGGTTTAAAGCAAAACTCCATTTTTATCTCATAGAGATCTTCTTGCCAACTGGACAAAGAAGCTTTAAATCCATTACTTATACTCAGATTTATCTATTCGATTAAAAAAATGATAAGTATTAGTTAATTCTATTTATAGCTCTTGACAGCTAAGCATTTTGTCATTTCTAAAATCTTTGTTCTATCGGTCAACACTTTAGTTAGTCATCGATGATAACTGATTCTTCGATCGGTGTGACTTTAGTTGTCATCAGCATCTCCGTCCGTCAGGAAACACTATGATTTTGTCCGTCAGGATACTCTATGCTTTTCTCATTGGGAAACACTATGACTTTTCTCATTGGTAATGTTGTGCATTTTCTCATCGGGTAACACATTGACTTTGCTCTTTTACTTTGACCGTCGGTGTGCACTTCGTCGGTGTATCCAGTCAATTTGTGAATACTTGACTTATATGCATTAATTATAGCATAGCCTTTGATTAATTGGTTATTTGAAGTCTTTGGCAGTATGTCCATGACCATGCAGATTATATCAAGTTGACATCAATTACAATACAATACATTAACTGATTTATTTCCTTGCATGATCATCAACTTAACATCTTCAAACATTCAATCAGTTATAGTTCATCAATCTCTCCCTTTGGCATTAATGGAAACACACTACATTATCACACTATATTAGTACTAATACAATATGAAATATAATATTTTAAGTTCATCAAACTACCAATCTTTTGTACTATAACCGATACAAATATCTTGTCATCGGTAAGTTCATATAACTTAGATTTGATTCTTGCAATTTTATTTATGTCTTCAATGCCTTCACTGGATAGATGTGGAATCTTTCTTTCTCTGATGTGATGTGTTCTTCTTTTATTTCAAACTCTCCCCCTTTCACTGTTCTCCTTTCTTTTGATGTCTCTTGTCAGCAATTCTTTTCCTTTCTATGTACTCTCCCTTTCTGGTTACATCTCTCCCTTTCAATAATGTGATGGATATAATCTCTCCTTGATGTATAATATCTCCTATGCATATAATCTCTCCCTGAAGTGATAATATCTCTCCTTGAAGTGATAATGGATATAATCTCTTGCTTTGACAGCAATGCCAAATAAATATTTTTCACAGTAATGCCAAACGGATCCTTCCTATCCATAATATACTCCTTGAATTTCCCTATCCATTGAAAATACAATAAATTTTGTGCTCCAAGTAGATAAATACCTTGTTGTGTATAGATTTATCTTGGAAGTCCATCTCTCTTCTTGCATCAACATGAATGATATTCTGATAATATGTAGGCTGATGCAGCCTTCTAGTCATTTTACTGACCAGTAGACAATGGTCTGACCCCTATTCTCTTTCTCAAGTACTCAAATGCATCCTTGGGCAGTGGCTTGGTGAAGATATCGGCTAATTGTTCCTTGGATTGCACATACTCAAGTATCACCTCCTTTGCTTAAACTTGTTCTCTTAAATAATGATACATGATAGAAATATGCTTTATTTTAGCATGCATGACTGCATTCTTGGAAATGTTTATTACGCTTGTATTATCACAATAGATAATTACTGGTTCAAAAAATTTCATATGCATACCTTCCAGTAACTGTTTGATCCATGCAATATTTGAGCAGTTTGTAGCAATAGAAACATACTCTACTTCTACAGTAGACTAAGAAATGCATCCTTGCTTCTTGTTGATCCATGTGATAAGTCTGTCACCCATAAATAATGCTCCTCTAGTTGCACTCTTCTGGTCATCAATATTTCCATCCCAATCAGCGTCGATAAAGACCTTAAGTTCAAATTTTCCTTCTCTTCTATACCATAAGCCATATTCCTCGGTATTCTTCAGATATCTTAGGATTCTTTTTAGAGTAGTCATATGTGATTCCCTGGGATTAGCAGAAAATATTGCAACTATTCCTACTGCATGTGCAATATCTGGTCTAGTATGTACAACATACATGAGTTTTTCAATCATAGATCTATACAAAGTCTGATTTATGATGACTTATCCTCCTTTGTTAGCTTACATCCAGTTGCCATCAGTGTTCCAACTGGTTTGGACTCTTCATCTTGAATATTTTTAGTACTTCTTTGATGTATTTGGATTGTGTAATGAAAATACCTTCATCTTGTTGCAGGTCTATAGACCGAGAAAGAACTTGATCTCTCCAAACATAGACATATCAAACTCTTTGTTCATTTCATTTGCAAATAATTTGCATAGTATATCATTGCCTCCAAATATGATATCATCAAAAAATATCTCAGCAATCAAACTATTAGCAGCAGTATCTTCCTTCAAATAGAGAATATTGTTTTCACTAGTCCTTACAAATCCAATACTTATGAGATAGGAATGAATTCTTTCATACCAGGCTCAGGGTGCTTGTTTTAATCCATACAAGGCTTTGTGTAGTCTACATACCATATCCCTCTTGTCTGGATCAACAAACCCTTATGGTTGTTCAATGTATACCTCTTCTTCAAGTATTCCATTTAGGAATACAGACTTGACATCCATTTGATATACCTTGAATCCTTTACATGCAACATATGCAAGTAATATTCTCACTCCTTCTAGCCTAGCAACGGGTGAAAATTTATCTCTATAGTCAATCCCTTCTTCTTTTGCATACCCCTTGCATACTAGTCTTGCTTTATTTCTAGTGAATTCTCCATTCTCATTTAGTTTATTTTTGAATATCCATTTTGTACCAATGACATTCTTATCATCTGGTCTCTGTACAAGTATCCTTGTCTTTTTTTCTCAATCTTCTCAATATCCTCATTCATAGCACTAATCCATTCATTATTATCAAGTGCAGCATTGACATATTTTGGTTCATAATCAAAAATAACACATCTTGTGTTTAGAGACTTACTTTCGATTCTCATACCAGCCTTCTTATCTCCAATGATCTGGTTCTATGGATGGTTCTTTCTGACATATTTGGAAAGTACAGGTTCAGCTCTTTGTCTATCATCTTGATTATCATTTTGTCCTTCATTTTTTTCTTCATCACTTTGTGTATCATTTTGACCAATATCTTGATCGTTGGTATTTGCAGCCTGATGCTCAGGTGCAATGATCTATTTCTTGGGAGCTCTACATTGTTGGTCGAGTAGAGTGTCAAGTTTTTCATTGTAAAATAACCTATTGTATAACTCTAGTTCTTTGTGCTCTCCTTTTCATTCTTCTCTGCAAATTCATCTATATTGGGTGTTTAACCATATCATAGCTCATAAGGTGTCTTCTCAGTGTCTTTATTCAATTGTACTCTGTTCAATGTGTAAACAGTAGTATTGACAGCTTCTCTCCAGAATATTTGGGTGATGCCTTTCTCTATCATCAGTGTCCTTGCACAATCAACTATGGATATGTTTCTTCTTTCAGAAATACCATTTTTCTATGGTGTTCTCAGTGCAGAGAAATGTCTTTTGATTCGATGCTCATTACAAAAGTTAGTGAATTCATCTGAAATAAATTTCCCTCCTCTATCTGATCGTAAGCATTTCAATTATTTGCCACTTTTTTTCTCAACCATTGCTTTGTACCATTTAAACATCTTGAATACTTCAGATTTATCTTTGAGAAACATTATTGTCATCATTCTAGAGTAATCATCAACAAAGAGAATAAAATATCTATCACCATAATAACTATTTGTCCTCATAGGTCCACATAAGTCTGTATGAACTAATTCTAGAATGGCATCAGATGTATGGGTTTTGCTTTTGAAACTAGACTTTGTCATCTTACCTTTTTGACAATTCTTACACATGATATTGTCGGGCTTGGTCATTGTCGATAAGCCTCTTACATTTCTCTTTTTTCTTATCTTTATCATGTTGTCAAAGTTCACATGACACAATATTTACTGCCACAACCCTATGTCTTTGTTTCAAGCCATTAAGCAAGTGGTGTCAGTATCATTCAGATAGAATAAGTTACCTTTTGTCTGCTCACCGGTACCAATCAGATTTCCTGATTCATTGAAGATCTTTGCCTTCTTATTTTCAAATGCTACTCTATGAACTGAATTATTCAACTGAGAAACACTCAATAGATTATAATTCAATCCTTTCACCCAATAAGCATTTTCACATTTTATCAGGTTATTCAACATTATAGTTCCTCTACCTTCAACTGGACAAGGTGTGTCATTACCCATTCTTACTAAACCACCATTGTAGTATTCAAAAGTCTCAAACTTTTTCTTGTCACCGGTCATATGGTGAGTGCATCCACTATCTATGATCTAGACATCATTTTTAATAACATTAGATATGAGTACAGTTTCTACATACCTTTCTTCATCATCATCTCAATCATCTTTTACTGCCACAAACACCATCTTGATGTCTTCATCAAATTCAGTGTCAGTGTCATCATTTTTGCATTTTTCTAGGTAACTAGCCTTCTTTCCTTTTTCTTTCTAGTCTCAGGTATCTCTTATTTCTGATTTTCAATTGCTTCTATAATAACCTCTGTCATACTTCTTTTCAAATGACCTGTCATTACTTCTATCATCTTTTCTTCTGTTAGGACATCTTGCAACAAAGTGTCCATTCTCTTTAAAATTAAAACAAACAAGTGGTAATTTACCTTTGCCTGTCTACATTCTTCTATCCATAAGTTCTTCAATTTCATCAAGATCTTCTTCTTCACTTTCACTATCACTATATTTTCTCATAGTGTGTTTATGACTTGATTTACTTGTTCTCAAAGAAGATTTGAATGCAGACTCTATTTTTGGTAAGACACTATTATCAAAATTATTCATCTCAAATGAAATTAGTCTTCCAATCAAACTGTCTAGAGTAACATTTCTATTTTCTACTGCTCTCATTTTGTGTATGACAGATACTCTAATAGCATAAGTAGGCAGTAAGGTTCTCAAAATTTTACTTACCATTGTATCTTCTTCTAGTACACCTGCAACTCCTCGAATAGAATTGACTACCTCTTCAATTCGTGTGTTGTACTGTGTGATGTTTTCACCTTCTTTCATTTTGAGATCATCAAAATTTCCTCCAAGGCTTTCTGCCTTGGCTCTCAAAACATTCTTGTCACCACCAAGTACAAGCATCAATTTGTCCCACATCTACTTTGAAGTCTTGCAGGTTTTGACATCTTCAAATTCAGTATCGGAGAGTGAGGAAGCAAGCTCTATCATCATGCAGTTGTGTTCATGCTTCTCTCTCATTTGTTCAACTATGGGTGCTCCTGTACGCAACACATATTCAGTATCTAAGTATTGAGTAACATCATTTCCAATACCTGATAAGTGGAGTCTTATTCTGCTCTGCCATGAAGTAAAATTGTCTTTGTTCAACTTGGGCACATCTCATCTATTCATCTTGTGATCTTTAGCTTAGGTCTTGAAACCTTCCTTCTAAGCACACAAGCTTTGATACCAATTTTTAGTAATAACTGAGAGGGGGGGTGAATCAGTGGCCTCAAAAATTAATCCTTAAATCAACCCTTAAAACTTATTACCACTTTTAAGCCTCTGGTTATACTCAGTCCTACAAGATGAATGCCTTGAAATACTTATAACAATTTACTACTTGTCAGAATGCTTTGTAGATCTCTCTTCTGTATGATTACCGATAAGCAGTCTTTCATTTACCAAAAATTAGTAAATAACTAGAGTATACCGATCAATCCAAAATAGCATATGTGAAATATAAAACAGTAAAGTAATGAAACATAAGCACATAACACATGGATTTTTAATGTGGAAACCCTGTTAGGGGAAAAACCACTGGGACCACTACCCCAAATTTTCACTCTTTTGAAGTGAGCTCGTTTAAGAGCCAACCATGTTAAAGGTTACAAACACACTATTAGGTGTGACCTTGTTAGAGGATTTAAAATATAGTTCATCACCTAGTATCTAGCATCTAATGCCACCATCCTTGATAAAACACTCACTTGGCCTGTCAATAGGTATCCGGCATATCCAATGCTACTTTCTATGATCAAACTTTTTGATACTCCTTGGGATATATCTCAATTACAAAATACTTTTAAGTCTTTCTTGGTTAAGAGACTTGATGCTTCAATGGTTAAACTGAAACATTAAAGTGATCTATACACAAATACAACTTGAATTTCAGATTTTCAAATCTATTGTAAGTGCATTACCTTTCTGATCAATATAATCAATTCAATACCTTTGCTCCACACTGTTCTTCTCTGTGATGTTGTCTCACTATTCATTGGTGTCTGTAGAATCTAGCTATTTCCTCAGCTTGTTTATCAGGTCTGAATGAAGACTTTATTCTCCTTCATAATCTCTTTAGCATCTATTCTCTTCTCTTCTCTTCACCCCACAATTCATAATGAATTGGGTTTGTCTCTTTATAGACATGATTCACTGTTTCTTGGCTTTCTTGATTCTTGGCATGATCCATAATTCTCGCCAATTAGATTTAAAGCAAAACTCCAGTTTTATCTCGTACAGATATTCTTGCCAACTAGACAAAGAAGCTTTAAATCCATTACTTATCCTTGGCTTTCTCTAGTCGATTAAAACAATGATAAGTATTAGTTAAGTCTATTTATAGATCTTGACAGCTAAGCATTTTGTCATTTCTAAACTCTATGTTATGTTGTTCAACTCTTCAGTTAGTCATCGGTGATAACTGACTGTTCCATTGATGTGACTTTAGTTGTCATCAGGATCTCCATCCATCAGGCAACACTGTGATTCTGTCCGTCGGGTTACTCTGTTCTTTTCTCATTGGGAAACACTGTGACTTTGCCCGTGGTAATGTTGTGCATTTTCTCATCGAGTAACACTGCTACTTTGCTCTTTTACTCTAACCATTGGTGTATGCAGTCACTTTGTGAATACTTTACTTATATGCATTACTAATATTATAGCCTTTGACTCATTGGTTCTTTTAAGTCTTTGGCAGTATGTCCATGACCATATAGATTATATCAAGTTGACATCAAAGACAATACAATACATTAACTAATTTAACACCTTACATGATCATCAACTTAACATCTTCAAACATTCAATCAATTATATTTCATTAGACACAACCTTGTTTTTGCACTGATTCACATTAGGTATAACCTTCATTCCCTAATTTATTACCATGGTAAAATTTTGTGCACACTAAATTCAAATATCATTAGTCCAAGAAATTTCATGTATATAAAACATATGAAATAAGCATCTTCCAGACATTTCCAAAACATCTATATCATCAAACAACCAATTTACAGTTCATCATATCGAAATCAATTTGACCACTTTCCACGTGAAATCATATGCACCTAAAATTTAATTCTCAATAGGAATCACAATTCATCATAATTGAATCCAATTTACCATTTCCTAAATAATTCACATAAAGCATATATATTTCATTGCATAATCATATTATTCATTAAATCAAATAAACATAATGCATATCATAAATGTATCATAAATCAATCATCATGAGCATCATAAAATAAGGTGCATCTAAAATCATTGAGATCAAATCCATGTCATAAAGTGTATAAGCCATAGTGCATCAAAATGAAGCATCAAATACTAGCTCTAACATAGGATAAAGTAAAAAGATATGACGTGCTCCGGGTGAGGCCTCACAAATATATCCTTGACAAAATCCAAAACTAAATCTTTACCTTGTAATTTTACTTGTCTATGTGGCTCACACAAATCCTTACAAAACCTAAAGACATCCTTCCTTTATGTCAATTCAAACAACTTCTCCTTTAGGGATCTCATTCTGATAGAGAGTATAGCAACCTTTATCTTTTCCCACCAAAGATCACGCATTTTTTATCTTTGGATAGCATTTGAAACCCTAGCAACTATTCTGAGTTAATTTTGAGTCAAATAGTCTAGTCTTCTCCCTCTCCCTATATCCCTCCCATGTCTTTTAGTGGCACACCTTGATTCACAATATAAACGCATCCTAAAGTCATCACATTCTATAATCATCTTACAAAATTTTTATATGAATGATTCAAATGAGATCCCCATCTCAGAAGCCCTTTTGCAATGAATATTTCTATATGTGTCATCAATACAATATTCATTACCCTTGTAACATATCAACATCTTAGTATGCTTCTCTATGGACCATAATTTTCCATCTCGTTGATCATCCATTAAGACCTTTGTGTCTAATCTCTACCCACTTCTATTTATATGTGAGTACCAATACCCTCAACATTGCAACATCAATGGTGATGAATGATCTTAAAGAAGATGATAAAACAAATAATGTAAACATTCCAACAAATCATATTCAAAACAAATTTAAACTTGTCTAGTTGACATACCTGAACTAGAAGAATATGCACTTGTAGAACCCCTATGTAGTATAGATGGTGATGATGGCGCCAAGAACCTTGTTAATCTTTGTTGGGCCTTGTCATTGGTATACTTCTTCAGTCTCCCAGATGTGCCACTCCTTAAAGAAATTTTATCATGTGAAGCCTCATTTGTAGTAGTGATGTGCTTCTTTGATTTCATGTGTTCATTTAGAGATTATACAATATTACCACTTGCTAGCACCAAACAAAACCATTTATTGCATCGTGCACATTCCACTCTTATTTTTTTCTTATCCTCATAGGCTGCAAGTGTTACTTCCACCACATTGAACAAATTAGGATCTTGTGTCTTGTTCAAATCATCTAGAATTTTAATTTTTTGATCTATCTCAAATTGATTTCTAGTCATTGTTGTCTTCTTTTCTATGCTATTTGAATGATCTTCACCATTTTCCTCCCTTAAAATGTGACGTTGATAGGACATTATTTTATATGATTGTTTCTGAAGTTATGAATTGTCTGTGCTTCCATGGATACTTCCCATGTTCCATAATCAATGCCACAAATTTCACAATTGATCTTTATTTTAGGTTCTCCCTTTTCAAAATATAGTTTGATAGTAAGTTTCTCCTCCACAAATTCTTCCATTAAACTATTCACTCTCTAATTCTGAGGTGCCAATACATTAGGATCAACAAATATGCTTTGTTCCACTGACTTAGATCCATCTCCAACTCTTTGCTTTTAATGTATACTTTCCTCTACAATCTCTCTATTATTTTGAAGGTTTGGTCTACTTTCCACCATATTTGACTCTAGTGTTCCAACATCCATTGTTTCATGTTTCCTCTTAATGCCTATAAGTTGTGTTGTAGATTTCATTTTTTGTTCTTTCTTTATATTTAAAGGATGTCCAAGGTCATTGATAAAATCAAATGGATATTCAATGAGTTCATCATCCACAATTTTATGATGGATGTCATCAAGTGTACAACCTTTTTGACAAATGACTGTGTCGACAATGGAATTTTCTTCACCTGTGACAATTAAATATTCCATATTCACCATTGGATCCATCTACATTTCAATCCACGTACCTATCAATTGGCTAAGTAATGGATAAAATTATAATAAAAACATTCAAACCACATGTACCTATCACATTCATTTTAGTATTTTTCAAAGTCCAAATTTTTCTTGTTGTGAAATAGCAAAGACATTTCTATTTTGTAGGGTGCAAATTTTGTTTGATGCAATTTTTGTTTGTTGCAAAACAGTGAAGACATCTCTATTTCACAAGATTTGTGTTTCACTATTGGGAAATTGGCAAAGGTCCAATACAAAGAGACTAAAATTTACACATTCGAGTCAATACAAAGAAGAAAAAAAATTACACATTCAGGTCCTAGCAAGAATAGATAAAGCTGACAAAGAAGTGGTCAGTGAGAATCCTAAAGTATGACTTGAACTAGTGAAGATAATCGAGGAAGATAGAGAAGTAATCCCATACAGAGAACATAAGGCTTTGGTTAAAGAATGATAGAAATGACTATTTGGAGAAGGGAAACAGTACTACTCTATGAAAAATTAGGAAAGCTCCCATATGATATAGTGGGATCCCCTATACATATCTAGATCGTGCTCTGGAAATGCAGATCATAGTTATCTAAACTAAACATATTCAAATCTATATTTAGCCTAAGATAGAACTTATAATACATATATTCCTATTATGAGTGGACAATTAATAAGATTATGCCAAGATTTGTTCTCTATATTTTTTAGAAGGATAAGATTTGAATTTTTTTATTAGAGAGGAGACAAGAGATTTTTTTATCGATAAAAGGAGCAGGGAATGCATAGTTTTATATCGAATAGCAATAGTTTATTGTGATTTTATTAAGGGAGAAATATGGCAAGACAATTTCACTTTGCAATATATTGTAGTTGTAGGAAAACAACATTGATAATCAGCTAAGAATGTTGTTCAAGTTCCAAGATGAATCCCTATTGTCTACGATCAAGCAATTCATTGGGCCAATTTCATCCATTCATTGCCATAATGGAGTCTTACTAGAAAGATTCCTTACCACGGTGGTTGGAGCCTTTAGAGCATGTTACCAAGCTTCAAGTATGGTGGATGCATTGCTACGTGATGAGTATAAATATGTTATTTCAGTGGCTATGATGAAAATAGAAATACACCATAAAAGAGTTTTATTGCTGGAGTTTTTAATGCTCAAGTTGTGGCCAAGAAGAAGAATTTTCTCAAGCTCTGACTCTGTTTCGTGAAGGACTGGACAATCTAGACATTACTATGTTTGCCAAATTTATGGAAAACAATGGTGATCTTTTCTCTACCTCTCAGCTTGAGAGGATCAATGTACTGGCTAATGGTTACCTTACCATAGCCAAATGGATGTACTCACCTCAACCATCAATTGATACTATTTTTGCAAATTTGTATTTTGTACAACTAAAAGAAACCTCATACATAGAGGAAGGGGAATATGATCCATACTATGAGTCTCCTTATGGAAGCTATTGATGAGGCTTATTCATCAAAATAATGAGGGGGCTTGGTAAGCTTGTAAGGGAGCTTGGTCAGTTTGTAAGGGAGCTACCCCCTTTGGTAGTTATTTGTATAAATAAATAAAAAATTACCCAAATTCTCATCAACAGTGGATAATCTTCCTTCTAAAACCCCTTTGAATGCATTGAAAATAATAAAAATAGTTCATCATCCATGTGCAGAAGATAATGTATCGCACAAGAGTTGTCTTATATTGCATAAGGAAACAAGCTACATATGAAAATGAGTAAATGGCACCTATAAAGTTACAAGCTACAGATATAATGTTGTGCACCTGTGATTAAAATTTGTGCATGGTTCTTAAAATTGTAAATGGCTTGAAGTTACAGGTCCTTCCCCTTTGTTTCTAGTTTCCTTCCACTTAAAATTTTGGAAAAACAAAATAGTTTTCTCGTTGCTTAGTCATTTCCTAGGAAATTTGTTTTCAAATTTTAAATTGTCAATGATTTTCCCGCTACTTCTTACGTGCTTCTAGATATTGTTGAATAAAAAATACCTCTAAATATTGTATTCCTCTATCAGATTTAAAAATCCTCGGTATCCCTATTATATGCCCAATATATTGCATCAGATTTTTAGGATATAATATCCCCCAATATGAAAATACCTGATACTATATTTCCTAGGCTAGTGAAGACCTCGTGGTCATAGACCAGTATGAAAATAGTCAATGGTGCAAATTGGAATAGTGATTGTTAGATGTTTGAATCACTGCAACAAATGACCACGATGGAAATGTGATGATTAATGGATGTCGTGATTTCTCAATCGTTGTATTTTTGTGTTGAGATTTGTAATTTTTTTTATCTCTTTGACATTTTAACTTGTCCACCTTATTTAGTAATAAATGTCATCATATATATAAGTTGGCTAGGATTACTCTAATCGCAAATGATATAGCCTATGATTTTATTCACTTGAGTATGATGTTGGTGGCGCTACGTTCAAATCCTTAGCAGTGTTGTATGTGTATGCAAGCTTGGTCTTGATTAGAATTTGCATCCAAATGTTATTGTTGTAGGCTCATGAGTGTATTGCTAATTGAATGCTTGAATATATATAGTTCAAATCTTTAGCAGCATTGTATGTGTATGCAAGCTTGGTCTTGATTAGAATTTGCATCCAAATGTTATTGTTGTAGGCTCATGAGTGTTCTGCCAACGAAATGCTTATGTGTGTGTGTGTGTATTATTAGATCCAAGATTACTGAGAGGGGGTGGTGAATCAGTAATTTAACAAATTGAATTTTTCATAAACCATTCAACAACTTGCATCAATGAACATCCATTGCATGAGAAATCAAACCAGTGAAGATAAATATCCAGAACCATGCAACAAAATAACACCAATATTTTTCTCATAGAAACCCAACTGGGAAAAACCACGTGTGGGGATGGCACCCAAAAATAATTTTGCACTCTTATGAAGTACGCCCTGTTAAGAGCTTATCCCTGTTAGGAGCTTACAAATGCCCATTTAAGAGAAAGACCTTTTTAGGAGCCACCTAGTTAAGGGATTTACCTCTATCCCTATTAGGAGCTTTACCATGTTAGGAGTAACCCTGTTAAGAAATTTAAAACCATAATAAAAGAGTCGCTTAGTTAAAAGATTTACAAATTAGACCTGTTAGGGTCTACCCGATTAACGGATATTCTTTCAGAAACTATTAGGAATCAATAAGTGAAATGATATGTATGTAACACACCTCCTCTTCTTGTTTAGATCCAATCAAAGCACAAAAATTTTGCTTCTTGCACACTGTCTCTATTCTTCACTCGATCGCACCTTCTCATCCATGATCTACACTTTGCATATATATACATTCTAAGTTCATTAGGGCATTTAATTGCCTTACAAAAACATATTACAATATTTCTTCCTTAATCCTTAAACCCTAAAATGTGTTACCAATCTATAACATTTGATTACAACTTCAGGTCAGCCTTCAAATTCATCACACATCGATTTGACAAAGAAAAGTCAAACCATAAAACACTTTCCAATGTTCTTGCACAACTTCAAGAAATTCAATCATAAAAATGCCAACTCATCAATCCACATTGATCTTCAATGTCACTACAATCCCTAGAAAACATAACCACTTACCGCAACACGATACATCATCACCAGTTGAGGATCTGACTAATTGTTCTAAGAACTTTTACTTTTCACTGAACAAAATTATATTCATTGAAACTTGATGTTCCCATAAAAAATCATGAGGTAGTCACAGCAAAAACCCCATAACATAGTCAAGATAACATATTGTAGACACCTAAATTTGACTAGGTGTATCCAAAGAAATCAAAATTGTAAATCTCAGCCAAATGCCTCCAATCTCATCTCAATGCATTAAAATGTATCAAATCAAGTGGACAAAAATCAAATTAAAATAAAGGATAAAATAGTCATGAAATCAAATAATTAATTTCAAGCCTACAAGGGATTAATCAAAACTATGCAATTTATTTTAATCAATTAATTGTATAGTTCAAATCAAAAAGATCAAATCCAACCCATTCACCCTTACATGGCTAAATTAATTAAATGATTGAGTTATTTAATTCCTAATTTCTTTGAGACAACCAACCAAATTTCCCTCCATTTGAAAACACCTCAAAGCTTTTGACTTCACCAAAGCTTGATCATGATCAACTCACTCTACCCCCTACCCTTGGGAAAATGTTATAAATACAAGTCATTTCCTTTGTGTTTGCGATTCAAGAATTTCAAGAGAAAAGCATCCTTATTATAGGCATTTGGAGAGCATTTGAGAACTTTTGATCACATTTCAGCATTTGCATAGCATTTTAGAATATCATGTTTAGGAGCATTTGTTGTTTTATAACACATCTTGGAGCATTTTGAACTAGATTAGAGAATTTTTTATCATTTATTTCTCATTCTAGGATTGTCCTTGGGAGAGATTAAGACTGAGAGCTCTCTTAACAAAGCTTAAATAGAGAACCATGAGATGATATCGGTTTTAAATTTCAATTCTTAGATTAAATAGCATTTTCTTTCCATAGATTTGTTGCTTATTATCCTAATTTCATGAAGGTGTTAATCTTACACACACAAATGGTGCCCACCATGGGGCTTTAAGCCTCATTTCTAACATTTTTTTTCTCTTAAAATTTTGTGTGTTTCAGATCATTTTTCTTGTTATTTTGCAGAAAGCAGGTGAAGAGCTGCGTACGAAGATTTAAGAGCCACGTACAAAGTTTTAAGATCAACGTACGAAGATTTAAGAGTTGCATACAAATCTTTAAGAGCCGCATACAAATATTTAAGAGTCGCCTAAGGATTTTTCTTCTATTTTTATCTTTCATTCTTAGGCCACCTATGAGATAAAGTGTGCCGCCTATGAGATAAAGTGTGCCACCTGTGAACTTCCAAGAGCCACGTTATAACAACTTTTGATCACACTTTGCACATTTTGTGCTGCCTGTCATTTTTATTTGGTCACCTGTGGAATTGTCAAGGTCGCCTATTAAGATTTAAAAGCCACTTTGAAATTTTTTATTTACGTGTAGTAACATTTAAATGTCGCTTATTAGCTATCAAATGCCACGTAGGTATTTCGACTTTAAATCAAGTTTTTAATGGTTTACTCACTATTTTGACTCTGTGTTTTTCTTTGCTACAGATGAAAAATCACCTGAAAGTATAGAAACTAGAGAAACGAGTCACAAGGCCTAGCAAAGAGGTAAGGATTAAGGCTAAATATGATAAGCAAATGCATGCATCTAATATTTTAGAGATTTTATTTGAAGAAGAACACCTTTATGATCATTACATTAAAGTGTTTTTTGCTTATAAAGAAAATTTTCCTACTCTTTGATCAATTTCCATTCTTAAGTTCTTTAAGCTTTGATTTGACAAATTTGATTAAAAGAGCTTTCAGGAGGGAAATTGTCATTTTGTTTTCCAAGTTTTTCTTCACTTCATTTCGATTGTGTTGACTAACTTGTTGGAGGAGTCAGAGTGGGAACGATCACCACTAGGTGAGGTGAAATAAAGCACAAATCAATCAAAAATACACCTAGCCTTTTCTAGCTTTGAAAATGAGGTATTTATCTTGACAAGCTTGCATTGATTAAATTGTGGCATTTCATTTAAATCTAGTAATTAGGAAGATCCTTCTAATTGTCTAAATTGAACAAGCATTAGGCATATGCTCTTCACTTTTCGAAGTGAATCAAAAAGCCAAATGTGAAAATTTAATTTAGTGCAAAGAAAAGGATAAGGAATTGAACCACACATCTCAATTTTAAGAACCTCCTTGTCAAGAGGTTGAAACCGAACAATTTTTTTCTTGAGGTGTTTGGAGCAAAGGAAGACAATAGGGATATGCTCTTCACTCTTTGAGTGAATCAGATTCCCAAACTTGTTTGAATAAGTTCAATTCTTGCTTTCCATATACATGCTAGCTAAAATAGAGCTTTAAAGGGCCTGCCTCCTGAGATTTCCCTTCAGAGGATAGTGAGAGGGAATGACCCAAAGTGGGAGATATTCACTTTTTCCATGATGTGTTCTGACCCACTATAAATAAATGCACTTTACCTTAATCAGAAAGTGATTAAACCTTGTGCAAGCCATCCTCACTTCCTGTAGTAGTCCTTCAGGATTGTGCAAAACTATACTTTCATGTGTGTGGGAAGCCTGAAAGGGGGTAAAGGATCTTGGAAATATTTAGAATGGAGGTGAATTAAAACCTTTTTAAATAGAATACCTACCTTTTTAGAGCCATTGTTAAAAGCCAAAATTGTTTGACTCTAAGGTAGATTTTTTGGAACAAATTCTTGTGTATACCCATAAAAACATCCGAGAACATACACTTTTAGTGTTGTTTTAGGGATATGGTGCAAATTTGATGTGTGTTTTGAGTTTGTACTTCATTTTTATGCAAGAATATTCTTTAACAGGTCTGATCAAAACCTTTAAACTTTTAAAATTCAAAAAAATGAAAATTTCAACTTTGATCAGCAAAGAGCCACCAACAAACAATTCTGGACCACCTACAAACAATTATGTTCCACCTACAAACAATTTTGGGCTGCCTACAAACAATTCTATGCCACCTACAAATAATTTTGGGCCACCTAAAAGCAATTTTGTGTCACCTACAAACAATTTTGAGTCACCTACAAACAATTTTGTGCCACCTACAAACAATTTTGCACCGCCTACAAAGTGCAGAGTGTCGCGTAGAGTAATTCCAGTAACCATGTATCAACATTTAAAGGCCGCCTACACACAGGCAAGTACCGCCCATAAAAAAAGAAGGTAAATAGGGGGCATTTCCCAAGGGTTTGGAAAGATTTTGAAATCATATTTGGATACCCTTTTTGGAGTTATTTCTATCCAGTGCAACAAATAGATCATATTCCTTTAAACATTCATAATGATGAATCTATTTGAGAAATGAATCAACCTTATGGTGGAGAACAATTATCAAAATCAAGATCAAAATGTCCATGGGACTCCATATGATGAAATAACTGAAGATGAAATATCATAGGCATCCCAAGATCCTAGGTTTATGGAAATAATACACTTAATTTTGAAGAAGGATAAAGAATCATATTTCCATAAATATGACACATCGATCTTAAGGAAGAATGAGGAAAAACAAAATGATACGTCATTTAACAAGCCATCATTAAGATCAATTTTTCCTTTTCTTTATGATGATGGGCCATCTATATCTTCATCTTCTCCAAACAAAGATGAATTTGAGAGAAACAACCCTATCTTGGATCAACAGAAATGTCATGACCACCCTATTTGTGATCAAGCTAATAAAAAGAATGAAGAGCGAGGTATCATTCTCAAGAAAGATCTAATATACAAACCTCTATCTAGAAAGGTTTCTCCCATAGCCTTTACTCCTTTCATCCTTTGTCCATCTCACAAAGCTTCACAACTATCTAAAATTCCTCCATCAAAGAGTGAACCTAATGATGATACTTTCCACTTTCACTATGTCTACCCTCAAGGGCTGCCTCTAAAAGAAACCCAAACTAATTTAAATCTTGCTGCAAATTGTTTCCATGCTTCAAATATCATAGACCCTAAGCTTCCATGTGCTTCAATGCCTATTCAAAAGGATTCTCCATCATTCTTCCAAACATTACCCACGCATATCCAGGCATCTACCTTGTCCTTAGAAGTGGCTCCATGTCAAGAGGATAATCCAAAGAGAAAAGAAACAAGTATCAATAAAGATCAAGATCAAGATTCTATACAATCCCCTTCAATATTTGATGAGGGTCCCATATCCATAGAAGCTTTTTATGATCCCCTTGTACCCTTTCATGTCTTCCAAGCTGATATCCTCCCATTTCACAAACAAAGTGTCATTCCAAGCTCCATATCTAGTCCACTTCCCAAGCAAGATCAAGATATCCCTTCCATCATTTCCAATGAACATATTGAAAACCCAGAGAAAATCATTCTCTCTACACCATCCAAAGATCCTTGTCAAGATCGAAATATCCCATCAAGTCTTTGTCATACTCCTCCATATTCACCTTAAGAAACCATCATTCCTCCAAATCCCTTGCATGATAATAAATCCCTTCAAGATTGAGTTGATCCTATCAAAGTTTCTCCTATGAAAGATACTCATGAGAATAGTGGTATAAAGATAAATCTTAAAGATGAGAACCTTGGAAATACAACTCATTCCAAAGATATTGATCTCCCTTTCACACCTTATCTCCCTCCATTCAAATGCAACCATATTCCTTCACCATCCTCATAATCCATTTTGGGTTCCTATGTCCCAAATTTCAAGTCTTAATCCCTTCCATCCATATTGGGTCCATATATTCCTCCATCAACTATTCCTACCATCCCTAGTTCTTCATTCACTTACCATACCATGTATCAAGATCAACGAATGCACGCATACTTGAAAATTTTCCAAACACCAATCCATATGAACCATCCATATTTGTCTTATTCACCCACAATTCCCAAGTCTTTTGGAAGCAATTTGGATGTGCTACATAAAAATCAAAAATCCAAGAATCCACATGTGTATAAAAATCACCATGTCCCATCTAATCGACATGTTAATGAAAAGAAAAAAGAAATATCCAAGAGACCACAAAGGTCCACCAAGCAAAAAGAAAAATCAAAGAAAATGTGGGTTCCTAAATCCCTCATTGAAGAAATGCATTCAAAAGCATCACAAAAGAAAGAAAAATCAAAGAATATGTGGATGCCCAAGTCACTTTTGAAATACTTTCACACAAAAGAAAAATCAAAGTTGACATTCAAGCTTCCAAAGGTTTTCATTCCATCTCCTTCCAAACATTTTCCACTTTCCAAGTCTACTTTGGGTTCCTACATTCCAAAATCCACTATCTTAGCTACATCTTCACCTCCTTCATCCATTATTCCTTCATTATTCAACCACCCTTCAAATTGTGTGTCAAATTTGATCTTGCCAACATTTCCATCCATAACATACATACTTATTATCCTCACATTCATTATCCAACACCTACTATCCATCTTTCCATCCCTCTTATACAATCTATGGCATAAAACCTTCACCACCATCTACCCTTATCTTCCATATCTATCCTTTGTCATCACCTCATCAATATCTTTGAGCATCTTAGCAATATTCATGGTTTATTATAACATATCTTTCAGAAGAGCATTGTCCAAAGAGCCAAATGTTGGAGAAATATTGAAAAATGATATAAAAAAAAAAGAGAGAAAAAGTGCCTTGGTGAAAACCTGGTAAAATAGGCACCTTGGTAGAAAAAGTAAAGAGAAATCAATCCGTCCTATGGTGAAAACCACTTCTTATGGCACCTTCAATAAGTACCATGATGAAAACCTGGAAAACATGTATCATGCATAATTCCTTCCTCTTGCACTCTACACTTGGGGGCAAGTTTCATCCACGCTATCTTCCATATTCTACCATTCATCTCACTTGCATCCATAATCCCTCATTTTACCTTTGGTCTTGGAAAGGTTGAATACATCCATGAGCATCAAGTATCTTGACATCGTTATCCTTTCCATTAGCTTATTTACTTGCTACATCCATGCTACCCTATCATGATCTTACTTCTCCCAAATACACCTTCATTATTCCTATGCAGTCTTTCCATAATCCCAAATCATCCCCTCATAGCCTCCATCACCCCTTTATCTTGATCGTGCTATCTTATCAACATTTTACCCAAATTGATCCATTGGTCTTGATCAAAAATGAAGGACATAAAGTACAGAATTTGTTATCAAAAATCCCTTGACATGTCCACTCTTTTCGGACTACCCACTTTCATGACATCAGCTCATTATCCTATATGCTATCTAGAACTACATCATTGGCTTTCATTTATTATCCAAAAATGTGTTTTTCATTGCTATATCCTTTTTCCTTAGCTTGGTAATCTTGAGGAGATGGTCCTACGGGTCACATTCACAAGTTTCATCCATCACGGCCTTTCCATTTCTAATCCATCAACTTGAAAATACACCCTTCATGTCCTACACCTTGCTAGACATTGGGGGCAAGCCAATGTGATCTTGTTTGAGAGATGGTAAAAATCTAAAATTCAAAAAAATCAAAAAATCAAAAATCTTTTAAAATCCAAAAACATTTAAAAATTCAAAATCCAAAAATATTGCTTAAAGTCTTTGAGCTACATTGTTGCATTCAAGGTTTCATTTGCCCAAGATTTACATGGTTCACTTATCACTTGCGGGAAAATCATCGGTTTTGGTACTAAATGGATTCAAGAATGCTACATCTCGGTCACACATCAAAAGCATATTTTTAGAAATCAGAGGAGAGATATTTTGGAACCTTTGATGGATATCATTGTTCTACCCTAAACAGTTTGATTCGACAACACGATCCTTGAGTTTCATTGACTTATTTTATCAGGTTTAAAATTTGACAAACCCTAAATGATCAGCATGTTTGGAATTCTTTTTGAAAATCTTGATATATTTCAAAACACTTGGAATTTTTTGATGAGTTTTTCATTGACTTTTTCGAGTCGTGTCTTTTTAGCTACATCGATGATGTTTTGACTAGATGGGGGATGATGAAGACATGATGGTTTCTTAAACTTCCGTGTGACTATTTTGAGGAAGATTCTTTAACTTGTGTGAATTCATCTAATGACATGGTCATCAAAGAACCATTGAGGACATTCATATAGGAAGGAGGGTTAACCTTTGTTTGTTCACGCAAAAGGATACCTTGGTTAATTAGATACTCCATATCTTAATACCAACATCCACTTGCAACATTGAATCTGATCAAACCGGTATCCGTACTCCCATAGTTGGTCATTCAACTAGTGAGGGTTGTACTTGGTTTTGTATATGGGGTTACCACATGAGAGAAATCCATATTCATATTCTTATGGTCGCAGTGGCACCAGTAAGGATTGTATCGACTCCTAGTTCCGCAACTCTCTATGATGAAAATATATCTTTGTTTGCATTTCTTTCGCAAACCTCAAGGAAAATTAGTTGCATTGCATCTTCATGTTAGATTAATTGCATCTTCATGTTAGATTTAATTGCATCTCCAAGTTAGTTTAAAATGGCTTGTCTTTCTAGCACTTTTCCAAGTTCAAGGGGGGAATTAAAGTTGACAACACTTCATCAATTTAATGGTTTCAAGCCATCAATCTAAGATTATCCTTTGCATTCATAATCATTAATCATTATTCATTATATATTCATATCAAAAGAAAAAGCAAAGAAAAGAAACATTATTCATTATTCATTTATCCATATCATTTAGAATTGCACATCATAAATTAAATTGCATACATCCAAAAACTCAAAAAAGATAGTTGCATTCATTTATCATAGCACTAAGTATTACATCCATTGCATTGCATAATCCATACATTGATTAAATCAGAAAAGCATATAGAAATATGTTGCATTAACATCATTTGCATCCATTTATCTATGTCCTATTCTAAGACATTGCATCCATAGCATAATTGAAATAAATGCATCATAGAAACATGTAGATGTGCATAAAAGGAAATCTCATAACATCATCAAAGGAGGAATCAAAGATCATCATAGATAAATTTCCATCATCAATGTCTATAACATAAATCAGTACATCAAAGGTACATCAACAAAATGATCCATACATCAAAATCCTGATCAAAAATACATATGATACATCATCAATGCAATATTAAGATATCATGGATCCCAATCTGTCTCATGATCCAGCAGGGGCACCTGATCCATCTCCATCTATACATTTACCTAAACCCCCTACACCATCAGGATCCCTATCACCTGCTCTATCATGTGTACTGGGATGTGCCTAACTAGTGCTCGCATTGGTAGGTAACCAAGCCAGAGTAGTCAGAAACTGCTGCAACATAGTAGAAACCTGATCCAATTGAACAGTAACTACAGTCATCCCTACCTGTAAACCCCAAACATCCTAGAATAAACTATCCACAATGGGAGGAAATGGAGGTGCCTGTGATGTTGGAGGAGCTTATGGTGCCTGTGGTTCTAATGGTACCTGTGGTATCACTGGTGTCGTGTTGCTCTGTGGATCAACCTATGAAATTTGTCCATGCACTAGAACCTATCTGGCCACATGGACATGTCTATGTCTCTGTCTAGCCCAATCTACACCAACTCTCAAAGGATCCTAACCCTGAGGTACATGTGCCTATGCTAATCTCTGTCTAGGCTGCCTAAATCTGCCCCCTCGACCTCTAACATGTCCACCTCTCATCCAAGGTCTTGTAGCTCTCTATACTCAAGGAGCCCTAGGTGCCCTCTGAACCCTCTATCTCAGAGGTTTCTTGCCATCATCACAATCATCACCATCATCTCCATAATCATATGAAAGCTCATCCACATCATAAATAGGCTTTGCTGGATCTATGAATTTGACAAAGTGATGTCGCATAAACCACTCTCAATACTCGAACGACATGCCTACATCTACAACATGCATCATCATATCCCACATATTATAGCCCAGCTGATCAATATTTTAATAGGCCAACCGATAGTCCACCTGTGCCCCCCACATTGATCTCTCCGCCTGTACCCTGACATAAAGAGCCATACCCTGTGGCATGTCTTGAACTCGGTTGTACTGACGAAGCACTCTCCCAAAGCAAAATCTCTCAATGAATAATGGTGATTGACCAATCATCCACCAAGGAGAAAACATATATGGTAGCTCATCATCATCCTCTCGCCAACTTTCACAATGTAGATATGGCATCCATACGACCTGATCTATATCATCTATAGTCCATCTCCAAAAGTCAACCTTTCCCAGACGATGTTGGACAACCATGCCATTATACAAAAACACATACGAATATCCACAGACCCACACTCATGATGAAACTGGTCTCGTAATAAGGATATGCTCCTAGGTCCACTACTATAATACCATTGCACCTGCAGAAAGAGCTGCACTGCGCCTATAAACAACCTCATACAGATCATGATATAACTACGCTAATATGCAAAAACCCCAATTAAATCTCCGAGGATGTGCAATCAAGTCCTCCAATATCTGGCCCCATTCGACCGCAAAGCCACATCCTCTCCTATCTGGAAGAAGTAATCCTCTAATCACCGCTCCTAACAATGCTATAAAAGTGGGAAAAGAGGCAAACTAAGCCCAAGTAATACAATCATCGGCAATGGTGTTGTCTCCAAACACCCGTCTACATACACTGCTATCATAAACTAAATCATAATACACCCGCTCTCCATGAGTCGGGATCCTCAATAATCTATAAACATCCTCGGGCGTGATAGTCATCTCACCGAGGGGTAGATGAAATGTATTATGGTCAAAGTGTCATTGCTCTGCCATAGCTGTCAAAAGACCTCGGTTCAACTAAAACTGAGGGAGATCTAGAAGGAAACTGAGACCACAGGTCTCGATAGTCTGCCACTCAGGTGTTGTAAGCTCATCAACTAAATCAAAAATCCAAGATGCTACACCCTGTACCCACAACTTATGGTAATGTTCCTACATTTTGAAACAAAGTGAATCATATTAGTCTTTCTATTGGTGAACCATTCTACGTCAATCAAACACATTAAATCTATCTTTGCTCTAACTTGAGCGCATCAACTTATTTCTCCTAACCTCTATATCGTAAGACACAAGGACAATTTGTAATCATTTTTAATCAAATCCAATTGACCTATCAAACATTCATCAATATGAATTTTCTAATATCCTAAACACTAAGTGACAATCTGGACGAACATTTTCTATCTTGGAATCTAATTGAGTTATCTAGATGATTGATCAAAAGGACTTCATATATTTTTCTATCTCAAAATTTAAAATTCATGGTAGGCAACACTTCAATCAGTGTACATGGATTTTCAAGCCCTGCAGCATTTAAATCATTAAATGTGGCACTTTAATCATCGGAGGCGACGCTTGGCTAAGTAGGCGGCCTTTTAAAGCCCTACGTGGCTTTTTAAATATCATAAGCGGCCTTTAAAAACTAAGGTTTTTTTTAGGCGGCTTTTGGCTATTTGGGTTGCAATTTTGCCCTAATTCTTACGCGGCTAAGGATTGCTCCTACACAGTTTTTTAATGTGCAGAGCCAGCTTTTCTAAGCCCTAAGTGGCACTCTATCTTTCCTACATAGCTTTTCACTAAATTCTACCTAGAAAGCATTAAAAACATGTATTAAATGTTGTTTAAAGAGAAATAAATGCACTAGGAAGGTTTGAACCACTCATCAGAGGCCCATAGTTAGGAGGTCTCTGATATCGGCACGCTCGCTCAAACCTATGCTCTCGAATGGGGACCACCATCGTTGTCAATCGTTAGAGGATCATAGCAAAATCTCAATAGTAAAAAGTGAAAATGAATAGTAAATTTGGGTTTTTCAACCTATTTAAGCTATTTTACCCTATTTTGTGAGATTTTTGACCCAGTCAAACCAAATCTCCATATTCTACACACTAGGGCATTTGTTTGACATCTTTCAGCATCATTGTTTATCATAAATGCAATCATCTTGGATCTATTCTATCAGCAGTATTCATCCACTTTTTCACAACTAAGATCAATATGATTTCATTTCTGAGGGGGCGTCATCATATCATCAAACTGGGATTCTACAGCATATCTTATATACAATCTGGGGCATTAAAAATTCAAACTTTATCAGTGAGGCATCAAATCAGGATATCAAATCAAGTTATCAAATCAGAGTTTCAAATCAAGTTATCAAATCGAGTTTTGAATCAGAGTTATCAAATCAAAGTTTCAAATCAGAGTTATCAAATCAAGGCATCGAATCAAAGTTATCAAATCAGGGCATCGAATCAAAGTTATCAAATCAAGGCATCAAATCAAGGTTTCATATCAGGTTTTTGTATCAGTCAATCAATTCATCAGTATCAAATCAATGATCAGGACAATCAAAGTTTTATTTGAATCAATGCGCTTCGCACATCAATTCAAAGAGGGGCATTTGTAGACACCTAAATTTGACCAGGTGTATCCAAAGTATTCAAAATTGTAAATCTCAGCCAAATGCCTCCAATCTCATCTCAATGCATTAAAATGGATCAAATCAAATGGACATTTATCAAATCAAGTGGACAAAAATCAAATTAAAATAAAGGATCAAATAATCATGAAATCAAATAATTAAATTCAAGCCTTCAAGGGATTAATCAAAATTATGCAATTTATTTTAATCAATTAATTGTATAGTTCAAATCAAAAAGATCAAATCCAACCCATTCACCCTTACATGGCTAAATTAATTAAATGATTGAGTTATTTAATTCCTAATTTCTTTGAGACAACCAACCAACTTTCCCTCCATTTGAAAACACCTCAAAACTTTTGACTTAACCAAAGCTTGATCATGATCAACTCACTCTACCCCCTACCCTTGGAAAAATGCTATAAATACAAGCCATTTCCTTTGTGTTTGGGATCCAAGAATTTCAAGAGCAAAGCATCCTTATTATAGGCATTTGAAGAGAATTTGAGAACTTTTTATCACATTTTAGCATTTGCATAGCATTTTAGAATATCATGTTTAGGAGCATTTGTTGTTTTATAACACATCTTCGAGCATTTTGAGCTAGATTTGAGCATTTTTTATCATTTATTTCTCATTCTAGGATTGTCCTTGGGAGAGATTAAGGTTGGGAGCTCTCTTAACAAAGCTTAGATAGAGAACCATGAGATGATATGGGTTTTAAATTTTAATTCTTAGATTAAATAGCATTTTATTTCCATAGAGTTGTTGCTCATTATCCTAATTTCATGAAGGTGTTAATCTTACACACACACATATACTAAACTACAACACCTGAATCCAAACCTACTTGACACAATCATCAAATAATTCCTCCTTGACTACATCTTGTTCTTCCTATTGACCTGTCAACCTTCAATCAATCATAAGTCACATCATACATATGATAAGCCTGTATGTTCATAGATACCACATCTATATACATCACTTAGTATTCCAATACGATTGCACATGCCAACTCTTACCACATCATTGGATCCAACCTCTTGAACACATATCATCATAACAGGCACACTCTCAACCAACAAATACTAAATTGACATCAATGACAACATCATAACTAATCAACCTATCATTATATCTACATCAAACACATACCATTACATACTCAACTTATCTTTGTATAATTTATGCAAACAATCTCCCCCTTTAGCATTGATGGCAATGCCAACAATACCAAGAAAATATCTAAATACCAAAAACTCTACCCCTTAGCTGATACATCTTTAGAGTTCTTTGTTCCTGATCTATGTGTAAGGAAACTCAGGTGCGGAAACAACTTCCTACACTAATCTCAAAAGGAAAGTATTGTGCAAATTCTTTTAAATCCTTACAATTTCAGATTCGTTAACTACTTTAACAATGATATTACAGCCATATACCATGCATATAGAAAATAGAGAATGACATAATGATTTACCCTGGGGAAAACCTTTCGGTAAAAAACCCCAGCACTCCAAAACCTACATAATGTATTATCTTCAACACATGGTTACAACACACTTGCAATGCAAGTTCTTTCAGGAGACAATCGACACTCAAAGACAAATTCAATAGCACGAGATCATACCAACAATACACTCTTTTCCTATCATAGTCTGCAACCCTAAAAAAAGCTTATATCATGTGCTTTCCTTTTTCAGGAAACTTCCAAAGATAGTCGTATTAGGGTTTTACCATTCTCCTAGAAAATAGGAACCCAAACCCCATGATTGTGGAAGAGTGTATAGTACTCAACTTTATCAGTTTCTACATGTCATTGCATGTCTTCACCCATCATTAAATCCTCTAGAAATAGCTCTTATGTGTCATAGGAATCCTTCATAACCATTTCAGCCATGATCTCCTTACACACAATTCAAGATGCCGACACATCAAGTGGAGTGACACATCAACATGCCAACTAGACATGTAC
>MU224049.1:5007114-5057279 GCA_018584345.1 Thuja plicata | reverse complement strand
ACAATACACTCTTTTCCTATCACAGTCTGCAACCCTAAAAAATGCTTATATCATGCACTTTCCTTTTTAGGGCAACTTCCAAAGATAGCCGTATTAGGGTTTTACCATTCTCTGAGAAAATAGGAACTTGAACCCCATGATTATGGAAGAGTGTATAGTACTGAACTTTATCAATTGCCACATGTCATTTCATGTCTTCACCCGTCATTGAATCTTCTAGAAATAGCTCTTACGTGTCATAGGAATCTGTCATAACCGTTTCAGCCATGATCTCCTTACACACAATTCAAGATGACGACACATCAATTGGAGTGACACATCAACATGCCAACTAGACATGTACACTCACACTTAATTACATTATTTGCAAAAAATACATTTTATAAAACAAATAATAAGAATAAGAATTATCCAAGGTTGAGACACCTTATTCCTAACACTATGGTTCTCTCCTCCTTTGTCTGTCATAGTTTCTCTCCCTTTACTGATTCTTCTCCCCCTCTGAAAACAATGTCAAAAGCACAATATTCCCAAGTCTTCATCTATTAAAACTATCTTCATCTCTTTCTGATTTCCCCCCCTAAGGATAATTCCCCTTAAAATCAATTCATAGTGAAAGATATGGCAATAAATCCACTGGATTGATGCACCAACAACATCTTAGTTCTGTTCAGGTAGGGGCATAACCCCTGGCTTACCTCTAAGCTACTCAAAATTATCCTTAGGTAGTGGCTTTGTGAAGATATCTTCTATCTTCTCCTTTGTTGGTACATATTCCAACTTCACCTCCTTCCCCTGCACTTTCTCTCTCCGAAAGTGATACTTAATTGCAATGTGCTTAGTCTTGGAATGCATTATTGGATTCTTGGAAATATTTATTGCACTTGTATTGTCACAAAAAATAATTACTGATTCAGCCACCTTTTCTTTGATACCTTCAATAATCTACTTCATCCATGCAATTTGTGTACAATTTATAAATGCTTCTACATACTCTACTTCTACAATAGATTGTGAGATACAATTTTTCTTCTTGCTTGTCCAAGATACAAGCCTTTCACCTAGAAAGAATGCACCACCACTTGTGGTTTTTCTATCATCAACATTTCATGCCCAATTTATATTAATAAACACGCTCAAAGAGAAATCACCATCATGAGCATACCATGGACCATAGTCAATTATGCCTTTCAAATATTTGAATATCCTCTTGACTACAACCATGTGGGATTCCTTGGGAATTTTTTGAAATATGGCATCTATTCCAACCGCTTGAGCAATATCTGGTCTTCTATGAACAACATACTACAACTTACCGATCATATACCTATACAAAGTAGCATCTACTGCATGAGATTCATAATCCTTAGATAATTTACATCCTATTACCATGGGGGTTCCAACTGGTTTGGAGTCATCCATACCAAAATTCTTGAGTACTTTCACATATTTGGATTGATTGATGTATATACTATTATTTAGTTGTGAAACCTACAATCCAATAAATAATTTGATCTCCTTAATCATTTACATTTCAAACTCCTTCATCTCTTTAGCAAATGCCAAACTCATCTCATCATTTCCTCCAAAGATTATATCATAAACAAATACTTCACCTATCAACAACTTATATCCTTCAACTTTTATGTGCACATTACTATCATCACTTGTTTTATTAAAATAGATTTGAATAAGATAAGTATGTAACCTTTCATATCATGACCTTGGGGCTTGTTTGAGTCCATATAGTGTCTTTTGTATCTTGCATACCATTTCCTTGTCCTTTGTCAATGCAAAACCATCAGGTTGTTCTATGTAGACCTCTTCTTCAAGAATTCCATTCAAGAAAGCTGACTTGACATCCATTTTAAAAAATTTAACTTCTTATAAGAAGCATAAGAAAGTAGAATTCTTACCCCTTCCAATCTTGCCACTAGAGAAAAACTCTCTCCATAGTATATTCCTTCTTCTTGTGCATATCCCTTACATACAAACCTTGTCGTATTTCTAATCACGTCTCCATCTTCATTCAATTTGTTCCTGAAAACCCATTTGGTACCAATCGCATTTTTATCTGTCAGCCTGGGAACAAGTGTCCAAGTATCATTCTTCTCAATTTGATCAAGTTCTTAATCCATAGATATTACCCAATCTTCATCCTTGGTTGCTTCATTCATTTTCTTGGGCTCATACTTGGAAATCAAAAAAGTACTTTCTTTGATATTTCTTATGGTTAGAACACCTTCATTCTTATCACTTATAATCTAATAAACAGAGTGATTCATCTTCACATACCTAGGTATCATCGATTTAGATCTAAGAGCTTCTTCTTCTGCTGGTTGAATCACTTCTTCCACATTATTTTGTTATGTTGGTTCATGCACTTTTGGTTTAATATACACAATCTCTCGATCATCCTCTGTCACTTTCTTGCTTGAATCACTAGATTTCGTAGGGTGTTCGTCCACCTTTACATTTTCACTCTCAATCATTTTGTTAGTTCCCTTATTGAAATACTTAAATACTTTTCTTTTAGTAGAATAACCTAATAAAATACCTTCATCACTTTTTGGATCAAACTTGCCTATGTAATCATCCCTCTTAATGTAACATCCACAACCAAAGACTTTGAAATATTTAACACTAGGTGAGTGACCATATCATATCTCATAAGGTGTCTTATCGGTTCCTTTCTTTACTTGCACCCGATTCAGTGTGTACACAGTAGTACTAATTGCTTCTCTCCAATACATTTTTGATACATCACCTTGAATCAACATTGTCCTTGCAGCATCCACTATAATTTTGTTCTTCCTCTCTATAACACCATTTTTTTGTGGAGTCCTCGGTGAAATAATTTGTCTTGTGATTCCATTATTTTCACAATACTTAACAAATTATGCAAAAGTAAACTCACCTCCTCTATCATACCTTAAACACTTCAAATTCTTACATGATTCCTTCTCAACCAGTGCCTTGAAGGTTTTGAATTTATGGAATACATCAGACTTATCCTTCAAGAAGGCTACCCACATCATTCTAGAATAGTCATCGATAAACAATATGAGATATCTATCACTTAGATAACTTCTCTATCTTGTAGGCCCACAAAGATTAGTATGCACCAAATCAAGTATGCTCTCAGGTGAAAAAGACTTGTTTTTGAAAGTAGAACTAGTTAACTTACCCATCTGACATTCTTTACACATCATGTTTTCTAGCTTGACTAATTGTGGCAATCCCCTAACTATATTTGTCTTACTTACTTTGATCAAACTATAAAAATTTAGATGACAGAACCTTCTATGTCATAATCAACTATCTTCAACCTTTGCAACCAAATAATTGTTCACAGTATTATTCAGATGGAATAAATTACCTCTAGTCTTCCTACCAGTAGTAGTCTCATCACCCGAGCTTCCAATTATTCTACATATACCTCGTTTGAATTCCATTTTTTAACCTTTATCATTTAGCTGACCGACACTCAATAGATTATGTGTTAGACCATCAAAAAAATAAACATCATCTGTATTACTCTTACCATTCAAATAAATAGTGTATTTTCCTTTGACCAAACAAGGTGTATTGTTACCAAACCTTACCACACCACCATCAAACTCATCAAGTTTAATTAACTTACCCATGTCACCAGTCATGTGATGTGATCACCCACTATCTATAATTCATTCATCATTGTGTCCCATGTGAGAAACCAATACCTTTTTTCCTTCTAATGGATCTTCTTTGACTGCAACAAATGCAAACTCCTCTTCCTTATTATCTTTTGATTCCTCATCGATAACTCCTTCATCACTACAACATAGCATTGTCTCTTCCCTTTTCCCTTAAACTTTCTGAACTTATCATTTTTCTCACCATTAGGACATCTGGCAGCAATATGACCAATCTTATTACATGAAAAACATTTCAATGGTAGCTTTCCTTTGTACTTACCAATCCCTCTTAGCAATCTCATTGCTAGTAGTGCTTCAAGCTCTTCTTGTTTCCTTTCATCTTCCAAGAAACCTTCAAGTTCCCTGGTGTAAATTGACATGCAATTAGAATCATGACTCATTTCTTTACCTTTTCTTACTGGTACATTAGACACTGATGCCTTGAAAGCTACCTCAACTTTTGGAATATTGTTACCAAAGTTATTTAACTCAAATGCAGTAAGCTTACTAGTCAGTCCATTTATAGTAAAACTGTCAAAAGTTCTCAGCTCATTTATAACAGAAACTCTAATGCCATAAGAAGGCAGTAAATTTTCCAACATTTTAATTACCATAGAATATTTTTCAATAGTTCCACCAACATGTCTGTTAGCACCAACAACTTCTTTTATTCTTTGACCATATTGTGCAATGTTCTCTCCTTCTACCATCTTCATGTCATCATACTTTCCTCTAAGACTGTCTTTCTTATGGGTAAAAGTATGAAGTTGTGTCGCACTTGAGGACCCTGAAATAGTTTTGGTCGGAATTTTTTTGGTCGTACATACATGGCACAAATGTGGCACCATGTGGCTTCAATGTGGCAAATAAGTTCCGGCAGAAACAAGTTCGGCCGGACCAGATGCGGCCAAAAATGCATTAGTAAATATAAGCCAACTATGTTTTATCGATGAATAATTGACACACATTTATATAAGGGGTTTTGGTTGGACCTAGTTCGGCCAAACCATTTCCCTCTGAAATTGCCTATGTGGTATCCTATGTGGCAGCCAAATAGGCAAAAAATTCAAAATTGCAAAACTTCTCACTTATACAGCTGATTTCTCCATCAAAAATCAACTTTCTTTAAAATCTAAAAATACCCTTTTGGAGAGCTCGGAGTCAAGATTATGGTCAAATAATTTTTATAGTGTTTTGACTATATATAATATATTATAAGTTGAAAATACTACAAGTGGGTATTTTAACATTTAAGAACACGCTCGTTTGAAAAAAGAAAAAAATAGAAAATCATGTTGGAAAAATTTAAAACTTATATTTAACACTAGATGAGAGAGTCATCTTCAAGAATATATAATTTTTTTGTATTTAGTGTAGATTTGCTAGGGTAAACTAGGCGAGAGTTAAAAACTGTTAATTTCGGGTAACTCCGACTTTGAATAGTTATAACAGACAAAATATATACTGAAAACCAATCTTTTTTTTTTGCACTAGCTGTACATGTCATCTAAAAAATATTTTGAAATCAAAGGAAAACAATATTATTTACATATATTTTGTTGGTGGGAACTAGACCATAGATTTTCAGCATTTTTCAGTAATTAAAAAATGGACTTCAAAAATTAAAAAACTATATCAATTCTTATTCAAAAAAAAATTAAAAAATTATAGGCATAAACTACATCCATTTTTACACATTTCATTAGTTTGCATCATTTTCAATCTCTAAACACAAATACCACTTTTATGTCGTTAAAGTTTAACAATTTTGCATGTTGTGGTCCTCTTCCTTTATAAAAGTGTGACACTGGTTTGTACTTTTACCCTTATCTTTTTGCATAAAAGTGTGACACTGGTTTGTACTTTTACCCTTATATTTTTGCACATGAATATCTCCTCCATAGATTAGTTTCAACTGTTCCCAAACATCATAGACAATATCAACTCCACGAATATCAACATATTCAATATCAGATAAGGTACTTACAATAGCTTCTTATGTTTGAGCATTCTCTTGTTGTTCCTTCAGTTGATCTGTAGTGAGAGCTCTAGTAGGAGTGGTATACTTGTGTGTGACATACATCTAGTATTGTGATCCCGTACGTTTAAGATATAACTTCATTTTGTCATCCCATACTAGGTAATTCTCTTTAGTGAGCTTGGGATGTTCCTTCCTCATCATTAGATATTTTCCTCAAGATGTTAGGCTTACCACAAAGAGGACCAAAGCTTTGATACCAATTGTTAGTATTATTAGATCCAAGAACTTGCATCAATTAACATCCATTGCATGAATAATCAAACCAATGAAGATAAATATCCACAACCATGCAACACAATAACACTAATATTTTTCTCATGAAAACCCAATTGGAAAAAACCACGTGTGGGGATGGCACCCACAAATAATTATGCACTCTTCTTAAGTATGCCCAGTTAAGAGCTTAGCCATGTTAGGAGCTTACAAATGCCCGGTTAAGAGAAAGACCATGTTAGGAGCTACCCACTATGAACAACCATTCAACAACTTGCATCAATTAACATCCATTGCATGAATAAACAAACCAATGAAGATAAATATCCACAATCATGCAACACAATAACACCAATATTTTTCTTATGGAAACCCAACTGGGAAAAACCACGTGTGGAGAAGGCACCCACAAATAATTATGCACTCTTCTTAAGTATGCCTAGTTAATAGCTTAGCCATGTTAGAAGCTTACAAATGCCTGGTTAAGAGAAAGACCATGTTAGGAGCCACCCAGTTAAGGGGTTTACCTCTATTCTTGTTAGGAGTAACCCTATTAAGGGATTTCAAACCCTAATAAAAGAGTCACCCGATTAAAGGATTTACAAATCAGACCTGTTAGGGTCTATCCGGTTAAGGGATTTTCTTGCAAAAACTATTAGGAATCAACAAGTATAATGATGTGTATGTAGCAGGCATCCTCTGCTTGTTCAGATCCAATTAAACCACAATAATTATGCTTCTTGCAGACTATCTTTACTCTTCACTTGACCACACCTTCTCATCCATAATCTACACTTTCATTATACAACACTTTGCATGTATATACATTTCAAATTCATTAGGGCATTTAACTGCCTTCCAAAAATGTATTACAATATTTTCTTCTCAGTCCTTAACCCTAAAACATGTTTCCAATCTAGAACATTCGATTACAACTTCAGGTCGGCCTTCAGATTCATAGCACATTGATTTGACAAAGAAAAGTCAAACCATGACACACTTTCCAATGTTCTTGCACAATTTCAAGAAATTCAATCATAACGATCATAAAAATGCCAACTTATCAATCCACGTCAATCTTCAATGTCACTGCGATCCCTGGAACACATAACCACTTACTGTACCATGATACATCATCACCAGTTGAGGATATGACTGATTGTTGTAATAACTTCTTTTCCTTTTCATTAAACGAACTTCTGCTCATTGAAACTCGGTCTTCTAGCCACCAATCATGATGTCGTCACAATAGCAACCCCATAACATAGGCAAGATAACATATCATGAACCACAACACCTGAATCCAAACCTATTTGACACAATCATCAAATAATTCCTCCTTGACTACATCTTGTTCTTCATGTTGACCTGTCAACCTTTAATCAATCATAAGACACACCATACATATGATAAACCTGTGTGGTCATAAATACAACATCTAGAGACATCACTTAGTCTTTCATTACGATAACACACGCCAACTCTTACCACAGCATTGGATCCAACCTCTTGGACATATATCAACATAACAGACACAATGTCAACCAACAAACACTAATTTGACATCAATGACAACATCATAACTGATTAACCTATCATCAGATCTGTATCAAACACATACCATAACATACTCAACTTATCTCTGCATCAGTTATGCCAACAATATATATATATATATATATATGGTTGATTAACTGATGAATATCTGATGGAGATGATGAAGACCGAGTGAATTATAGAAATAGTTAGATCATTTATTATTTTGTCATTGATGTCAAGCAATTGATTAATTGATTTTTATTATGTTACCATATCTTAAGAGGATAAGTTAAATGGGTGAAAAATACAGATCAAACAATGATAAATTAATGATGATATAGTTATTTTCTACTATATATTTGATGTTATCAAATCGGTACAATTGATTGATCAAGTCAAAAACTACAATGAGTTAAAGTTATGACTGAAAGAGTTACTTTACCTAGCTAGACTGAGTCAGTCAGTAGAATGTTATGTGAGTCGGTTACAGTTACCGAACACCGATTGAAAGTCAAGCACCAAGCACCGAAGATGACTTAGACACCGAGCAGTGAATGAAGTGAGTTACCAAGTTGCAAAGCAAGTTTTACTAAATACATGATATTGATAATAAATGGTGATGAAATCAAATTTAATGTGAAGAAATGATGAGTTGTATGAGGAAATGAATTAAATTATGTTTGTTATAAGATCTACGAATGAGAAAATTCAATGAGAAGATCTAAGACGAAGATCAAGTGGTCAAATAGAATTGTGAAGAGTTTCGAGAAAAGTACAAGTTCTGAGGTAAAAGTGAGATGGTTTATCGAGTTGTGAAACATGAAGAAGAGGATCAAACGACTGAGCACAAATGAAGGAAAATAAAATTAAGGAGATTAAGAGGCAAAATTATGTCTATATAAAGAATGAGAAATATGAACAGAGTAATGTTGCTAGCAAATTGAACAGAGAAGAAGAAGAAGCTGAAGAACAACATTTACCGAGCAGAACAAAGAAATAGAGATTGAAGAATCTATAATCTGAGAAAGAGATCAATGGAGTATGTGATGTTAGTATTCAATTGAGCATAAAGGATCTGACACAAGCAAAGGTAGTTGTTATATTTACAGATCAAAGTTTATTGTTGCTTATTAATATTTGTAACAGAGAAATCTCTTAACCGAGTGGATTTAACAGTCCTATTTGTAAAACCTAGGCTTAAGTGACATTCCAAAAGAGTGTTTAAAGACCTCTAACAAGGCCACTCCTAAGAGGGTGAAGATCTTAACAGAGCTGAGGTAAATCCCCTAACAGGGTCACATTTAGAAAATGTGTTTGTAATCTTTAACAGGATAAGTTATTAACTAAGCATACTTTAGAAGGGTACATTTTTATTATGGGTTATAATTCCCATAGAGGTTTTTCCAGAATTGGGTTTCCCCGTTAAATCTGGTGTCAACATAGTTAAATTTGGTGTCAACCGAGTTAAATCTAGAGTTATATGAGTTAATCTGATGTTACTAAGTTTGAATGATTGATTTACATATATGAAATGTATTGTTGTTTAAGTTATTAAGTTATTTGGTGAATTGGTTATTTACTGTATTCAGTATTACCGAGTGAATTAGTGAGTTTAGTTTTACGTATTAGAATTTTGATTTGTCAGATTCACCCCCCTCTTAGTGGACCAACTGTGTGTGTGTGTGTGTGTGTGTGTGTGTGTGTGTGTGTGTGTGTGTGTGTGTGTGTGTGTGTGTGTGTGTGTGTGTGTGTGTGTGTGTGTGTGTGTGTGTGTGTGTGTGTGTGTGTGTCCAAGATTATTTATGATGATTTGTAGAAGTTAACCTTTCTATTTAGTCCAATAAGGTCACAAAGTGACTTCACCTTATTGGAGAAACCAACAAACTAGGGAGGATATCTCACCTCTGGAACTTCTCTCCAAGCTTAATTTTGCAATTGGAATTACAAAAATAAGAAACAAGGAACTCCAATATGATGATAATGAACAACAAGATAGCTCTCTTAAATAGAGAAGGCTAGGTCCTAAATCTTTAAAAGGAAGTTCCAAAAGTGGGCACCCAAATTCAAATTATAAAATTAAATTAAAGTGATGCACAAGTGCGTCCCTCTAATTGGCCCCCCTTGATGAGACAATTAACTCTCAAGGGACCATAAGATTTTATTGCATAAATGAAATAGGTCTAGCCTAAAGAGGGGACATGAAAGTCTCCCCTTCCCGGAATCGCTTTCCCTCAAGCAATTGCAAACTCAAATGCTTCAAAATCTTCTCGCTCTCACTTGTGGCATCCTCAACCTGTAAATCCTTTCAATGATATTGGTACTCCTTGATTGTGTGTGGCCTCAACTTCTTCTCCCTGATGTCAATGATCTTTGTCGGATCCAATGCAAGTTTTTACCCTCCTTGTCAATTGGTGGAAGCTCCTCAAAAACCCTGACATGCTACCCAACTACATTCTTGAGTCACGAGACATGAAACACATTATAAATTTGACTCCTCTCTAGAAACACAAACTCGTAGGAAACTTCTATTCTCTATATAACCTTGTATTATCCATGGAAGTGACGCTTGAGCTCCCTGTCTCCACTTCTTTTGAAACAAGACCATCTAAATGGTTGTAATCACAGGTAGAGAAAATCTCCCTCAAGATTCTATTTCTCTACTCTGATATAATCATTTTCATGCATGGAGTTGTGAGGCAACTCATCAAGATATCACTGAGGTAAATCATCAAACACATCGATGCCCAAATATCAAGCTATCATGTTATCATGACAATCAATCACTTTCCAAAAATGATGGTCTAGAATCTCAAAGCTCGGTTATAACTTACTCTTCCCGTGCAAATTCCACTTTCCATTGAGCCAATCTTTCTTGAACTGATCTAGCCACTCAACAAATAAAGGAGGTTAATTCGCATGTTGCTTGGTCCTCCACATAAAAGTCAACATCATTGGCCTTATGTTGGACCAATATGTGTGTGATCTTTCATTAGCTCCATTCGTCCTTATGTCAAGTGGTTGAGCGTCTCCTCCATCTTCTTCCATTCTCTTTTCAACTCTCTCATGAGAGAAAATATTTTTGTATGTGTATCTCTCATTCTATTCTAGAGGCAATTCATTCTCCATAACTCATCAACCTGACAAGCTAGCAAGATCACTAACTTTGATACCATTATAATGTACCAAGGCAAATTTGACACCCAAGAAAAATAGTGATAAACAAGTATGACCACAAGCCAAAGATTCATATAAATTATCATAACAATATACATTAGAGATAGCAATACAAAATTATAGGTCTTCTCACAATGAGTATTTGTGTTAGTATGCATAGATATTTTTGATATTCAATAGCATATTTCTAGTTCTATGTGTTTTAACTAATGATGTGGTAGTGATCTCAGTCGGATACAATAATGCCAATGGTTTTTCGAGTGTCAATGTCCTAAATGTTGACGATGGCGATTAAGTGTGTGTTGATATAAACAATGTGATTCTCCATCAACCTTAATGTATTGATGTTGTGAATGTCCAATGATATTTTGATTATCCTCTAAATTGTTAGGTCCACAACTTCCTTTTACATGAATCATTCATAATAGCGGGTTACAGAACTCATAAACAATTATAAGCTTCAAAAACACACACTCGTATAAAGTAATAGAGAAAGGAAAACTAGACGAGGGAAAGAGGTTTACATTTTTAGTATTTTGGTTTTAACTCTGAAGTTTTAATGCAAATATAATATGAAATAAAATGATGTATTTAATTAACCAACTAATTAAGTGAAATTACATATAAGCAATAAAATTTTGAAATTATTACATTTGAATTAGATATATACTTTAAAATCAAAAGATGTGCAAGTGGAAGACATATTAAATTATCAAAATAAAATATTGAGAAATAGGATCCTACGCCAATCAATGCAAACTAAATATCATGATTTCCTTTCATTTCATTGGAACACAAATATGCCTAGCTATAATCTTGAAAGGAGGGATAGGAACTTGGATTTTGTTCTTTTGTTGCAAAAGAAATGAGATTGTGAAGATTATGTAAGTGATCTAAGTTATTGATAGTAAAATGATTGAATTCAATAGAAAACAACTAATACAAAATATAAAATTGAAACAAATAGACAATTCTAGAATATTGACACAAAGAGGATCCTGGATTTGAAATTCAAAATAGATAGTGTCGAACAAGGAGTGTGTTGACGGGACCTTGTGACTGGGTACGCCAACAGAGGTAAGTTGTCACCAGGTACCAGAGTACCGGCCAACTTTGCCTGCAAAGGTTGTCCGGGGAAATCAGATTCCCTGGGCCTCCAAGCACGTGAGAGTCAGATCTTGACAGTGCGGGGTTTGGTTGGGAGATGTGACTATTTTGTTTGAGGGGGATAGTTGGTTATCTTAACTCGTCGATTCCGGGGATTCAAGTGAGTGGGGTTTCCTAAAAGCGCGCATTCATTTTACAAATAAACTTCAAAAGATACTACAGTGTTAGAAAGATTTCATCTACCTATAGTTATACTGAACAATCAAAACATCAACAATACTCTAACACACTACACTAAATACTGAAGAAATATACAACCATCAATTCATTTTTTATTAGTAGCAAAGGAAAGGAGGTCATTAATCTACTTTAAGTACTAGAGCAGAGGACATGAAGAACACAAAGCATAAAATACCGTTAACCCAGAAGACAGAATGCCAACAACATCATTGAGAGAACTCTTCCTTCCTCATTAACATCTTTCCCAGCAAGCACTGGTGTGTGATACAATGGTGGCTCCAAGGGAGCATTTAACTACTGAAAGCTTAGAAACTATGGAGCATTGAGCTCTGCAACTAAGAATTGAGAAAAACCAAATTGCTATTGACTATGGACTGCAAAATCATCAATTTCGCTGACCCTTGGAATGAGGTCGAACTTATTATTTATACACATTACTTGACCTAAACCTAAACCTAACTTATTTTACACTTTACAATATAATATTATTTTCCAGTGGCCAGTACTACTTGCACCACGCTACAAAATATCTCGAGACGGAGAAGGTCTGACATGTCAGAAGAATAAGACAAGAAAAGCAAAGTGGAAGAATCGGCCTTGAGAAGAGAGCCAGGAGGAGAAGGAAGAAATCTGATCCCCCAGGGATCGAGGCTACATGCCTCATAAATGGGAAAGTGGTACCCTGTCTTCGATGCGCCAGGTGTAACGTTGAAGCGGCGCCTTGGGAAGACCATCTGTCAGAAAACCTCTTGTCGATCTGACGTGCCTTGTTATGGTTACCTACCTTCTGAAAACCTTTATTAACTGCCTTGAAAGTGACCGGTCGGCCTTGGGAACCAAGGCACGGGTCACTTAAAGAATACAAAAATGTGGGATCTAGAATTTTTGGATCCGGGAACTTGCATTCCGAAAGATTGAATAAATACAACCAATATGGGGTTGGTAGGATTCTCCGGAGTCCAGAGAATTTTATTGTTCCTTATGATTTTTCCCAAGCTTCCAGTACTTGGCCTATTCTTTCTTCATCTATATCTTTGATGTTGTCCCGCCTACTTTGGACATCCTCCAATGCCTCTTGAACATTCTTGGCCCCGCTACGGAGTTCATCTACCATTTTGATGGCATCATGTGATCGGATCATGGTCTTGGACAATCTGGATAGCCTGCCCTGGTCAAAATCTCCGGCAGGCGGATACAAGGACTCCATCCGCTCGTCGAACTTGCTGAGGACATAGTCCTTCGGGGTACATGTCCCGGTGGTGAAGGAATCGACTTGCAATACTCCAACCACGAATGCTTTAAACAGACCCAAGGGGTATTGGGTAGCTATAACTTTCTCTTTCAAGGCCCTAACCAGTTCCTTGCATACCTCACCCCTAAGGACAAGTCTAGAGTATTGGGCCTGGAGGGAATCATACGATTCGTCTCCCAAAATTCTAGACTCTGTGGCGACTTCTTCGCCTATGTTGTGGATTTCTTCCAGCCTAGCCTTCCATTTTTCATACTTGGCTAGATCTTGTTCCCATATAATAGCAGAGCCCTTTGCCTAGTTGAGAAGAACATCAACCCGATAAAGGTCTGGGAGGGACGCTGCCAGAAATTGTCTCATGGCAGTTACTTGCTCAATGGCCCACCCATCCACGACCTGTGCTTTTCTTTTCATGATTCGCAGAGTCCACATCACCCTGTGCAAGCGGTAATCCAGAGGAAGGGGTTCCAAGGTGGACGGTCTATGTCGGTGAATTGTAAAGTGTTTCCAATTGGAGTATCAACTCCGATGATTGCACTAAACAGGGAAAATTAGCTGCTTTGATAATACCAGAGGCGGTGATCTGAGTTGCCAGGTTATCTCCAGTAGCCTTTAACCTGTAAATGACTCAAATTAAGCCTTGCACTTCTGCCCAAGATTCGGGCCCAGTGTCCGTTATTTCTTGAACTTTGGACTCTATTTTGGACCCCACGATGGCACCGTCCTTGGGATACTTGGAGGTCAAGGGAAACTTTTCCAGTAACCTCTCGAACTTAGTTTTGGTGGCCGATCAGATGGATGTGGTAGGTAAATCTGGGCTGGAAGGAGGGGTGATCACCTCAGACATCTTTGATCAATCTATCTGCAACCTGCAAGACCGGAGAACCGTTAGAACGTGATATGTACAAAGAATGATTAGAACTCCGGGATAATCATCACCACCCTGCATTTGTTCGATAAGTGTTATCATACATCAAAAGTCTCAGGATACTTGTAATAGACATGAATAAAATTCTGGGGAAAACCGAACCAAATGACAAGGGGAAACACAGGACAAGGATTTGTTCGGGGCCCGAAGCCCGGATAGTATTAGCCGTTGTTGATGCGACCAGTAAGAAACTGTATTCGGCTGACGTGGGTTGGCACATGGTCAGATGGCAGGCAACATAAAGGCATTAATGGCGACAAGTGGACTGACATGGGGTAAAATAAATTCCAGATGGGACATGGTTTGAATGCCCGCTCATGGGAAATTAATCCCACCATTAAGGTGATGAGATGGAAGAGAGAGAAAGCCGCCATGGCTCGAATCAGCGAGGTGCCAAGTTCAAACCGTGGCAACCTTGTCTCGGCAGACTCAATCTCACCAGGGTGAAAACGCAAGACAGAGCGCGAGGAATTCGCGAGCTCGAACGGATATATAGGGTATATACATGCATAAAATACAGAGGGTCAAGGGTCGAAACACATGTACACAAAATATACATTAATATACAACACTTACAAACCTTTACAGATTTACATAGCATCTACATGACCAAACCCAAGGCAAAGCACAACATATACACTAATCTACAGCTGCGCAGAGGGCAGACAACCCTCTGGCAGAGCCAAGCCACCAACGGGTGGCGAACCAAAAGCAGAAGACGCAAAAGGCAAAAAACACCAACCAGAACGAAGCAAAACCAGAAAGAACAAAGCGGAACCAGAGAACCTACCTCGAAATCCAAAGAACGGCAAGGAAAGAAGATACTAGGAACGTTCTGCAACAACTTCAACCTTCGAATGGCCACCGATTCGCACCAAAAATCAACTCATAATTATCCACTAAGCTCAATGTAATTCTCAACTTGATCACACTTCAAATCGCCAAGTTATCACTCTAAAATCTCTGAGTATTTTAATCGTGGTAATTGAGAAAGTGACATGTAATTTCTATTTATACCCAAGGTAAAAGCAAGTTACCCTCTTTTCCCCGCAAACTTCGGAACAGGAAAACCTCTAGACTCCGGGCCCGGGGATTCCATGCCACCATGCCTTTTCACGTGGAGAAGACATCGCGGTGGAGAATCCCAGAGTCTGAAATTCGGCTCTGGAAAGAACAACCAACTCCGGGACCGGGTCCCGAAGAGACGAAAGACAAAAGCAGAAAGCAAAACAAACCACGCGGGAGGGAAAACCTAAAGAAGAAAACAAAGAAAACAAAAGGCAAGACAAACAAGGCAAGAGCCCAAAAGCGAAAAGAGGGGACCCAACATTTTGCACACAAAATATAGGGACGGGTATGTAGGGCATAACAAATGGTGACTATCTGGGATGAATGCCTTAGCGCATTCGAGAACCGCAGAATCTCTGGTTAGCAAAACCGGAACCAATCGTTACCCGGAGTATCATGTTTGTAAGGCGTGAAGCGTTTGAGAAAATCTGGCTCATACATGATTCAATCCTTGGTCTTTTGTCAGTTGTGCGGTGTGTGCTTTGGAAGAAAAATCAAGCCAATGACCTCTAGGAGAAGCAGAGAAGAGGCACTAAATATATCGATCCAAAGTCATCCAATTTGCTCATTTCTCCCGGATACCAGAGTTTTCATCCCATCTTTTCTTTTCTTTTTGTTTTATTCTTTTCTGGATGAGAGGGTGGTACTTCTTTCGCCATTAAGCCCGAGCTTAGCTCAATTTAATGGTGGTACTTCTTTCACCCTTCCATCCTCCTTAATTTTCTAAATGAGGAAGAAAAACTCTGGACTCTGGAATGAATTTTAAAAGTTCAAACTTGGGCCAATAAGCTAGTGCGACCGATGTACTCTCAGTGTGTCCAATTACTTGTTCCCTTAGATTCTGTTTTAATTGATTGCCAAACTTCTGAGGATAAATCTGATGCAGATTGCTTGCAACTTGTTACCAAACTGACAAAATAACTCCGGAGACTGGGCCAATTCCACCATGCTAAAAAAAGATTCCAAGTTCACCAAAATGCAAAAGGTATCATCCCAGAGACTAGATGTTATGCGAAGCATACCAGCCTACAAAAAGAGGGAGAAAAACACTGAGAACCCAGAAAGAAAACAAAAGAACTGAAAACCAAGGCGGTCCCGAAGGATAGCCGACAACTATTTACAAGGCACCCCAAACAGGGTACCGGGGAAAGGAATATTTTCAAGCAAAGAGATTTACATATAATACAACTCCAAAAAAATCTGCCTCATTCAAAATAATGTTTGAGAAATTGTCCATTGACGGGCAATGGGATGGGTTCTCTGGTCATGGTATTGAGGTGATAGGTATTTGCCCCACAGATTTTTGAGATCAAATATGGTCCGAGCCAGAGCCGTTGGAACTTAGTATGCTTCCCTTTCTTTTCCTGGGCTTTATCCCACAAGAGGACCAAGTCAGAAATCTGAAAGGCCTTATACTGGGCTCTTCGATCAAACCATTGTTTTACCACTGCTTGGTGACGCGCAAAATGTTCGAGGGATGCATCTCTTTGTTCCTCCATCCACACCAGGTTTAGGAGCCGAACCTCCACAATATTGTCCCGGTTGCCGAATTCCTGCATAAACTGTAAAATCAGGATTTGTAAGTTAATTGGGAACACTAGATTTTGGCCGTAAACCAGGTGGAAAGGGGATGTCCCCAAGGCGGCCTTAATTCAAATACGATCCGCCTAGAGGATGAATCTCAGCTTTTGGTGCCAGTCCCAAGGATTCTTTTCTAATAGGTGTTTGATCACTTCAAGCAAATTTTTATTGGTTGATTCAGCAACACCATTCCCCTGGGGGTAATAGTTGTTGGAGAACTTTAGAGTGATCTTCCAGTCATAGGTCCACTCAAGTAATTATGCTGAAGAAAATGTCAAACCATTGTCACATACTATAGAGAAGGGCATTCCAAATCTTGTGACAATGTTTTCTTCCAGGAATTTTATAACTACGTCCGCGGTATTATTTTTGTAAGGTGTCGCTTTGGACCACCGAGTGCCGTAATCAGTAGCATTCAAGATGTATCGGTGGTTGGTAGACGAGTTGGGGTTGATCTCCCTGATAAAATCAAATGCCCATTGGGCGAAAGGTCTAGCTTCGAAGGTCGGCTGCAAAGGCATAGCCGGGTTATGTTCACAATGTGTCGCAGTTTGGCCAGTATGGCACTTTCAAACGTGAGTGTAGACATCTTTGAAGATACAGGGCCAATAGTATCTGGCCTAGAGAATCTTATGGGCAGTGGCGTCAGCTGAGCCATGCCTGGTTCCAAACTGCCCGTGAAATTCTTCAATTATTTTTGCAGCTTGAACCCTATCGATGCACCGGAGGTACACTCCTTCATAGTTCCTATGAAAAAGCGTGGCATTTTTTATCATGAAGTGTGCGCTTTTCAACCACAGGGTGCGATGTTTGTTTGGAGGCAATCCCTCCGGGCATTTGTTATTTAATAACAAGTACACCAGATTTGTGTACCATGGGTCTCAAGTGATGGACTCCACCGTATATGTCTGACATTCGATGTGGGGAGTCTCTTCTGCCATCGCTCTACTTAGTCCCTGGCCCCAGACTATTTTCATGGGTTGAATTTCTAAATCATATTCTTGGAGAATGGTCATCCATTTCCCCCGTCTCTCACCCAACTCACTCTGCATTAGCAGAGATTTCACCGCCTAGTCCGAGATGATAGCATGCACCTTGCTCCTAAGAATATAATGCCAGAATTTCTTCACGGCGCGAACGAGAGAAAAGGCCTATTTTTCTAAGGACGAGTACCGGACTTCGGCGTTCTTGAAGGGATAGCTCATGAAAGCTATTGGTCATTCTTCCCCTTCCACCTTTTGGGTCAATACTGTCGTGGCAAAATGCGGCGAAGCAAAGGAATAGATATAAAAAGGGAGGGAATAGTCCGGACTAGCCAGAACCGGTGCCTTTGTTATCGTCTATTTAATTTGGGCGAACGCCTACTTTTCTTCAGGACTCCACTCAATTTTAGTATCTTTCTTCATCATTTCATTGAGTGGTTTTAGGATCTCGGCGAATCTAGTGATGAACCGCCGGACAAAGTTGATCTTTCTAAAGAAAGATCGCATCTCTTTCTTGCTACCGGGCATTTGTAGATTTAGCAACGCCTCAACTCTCTCAGGGTCGATGGATATACCCTTCTTGGAGACAACATGCCCAAGCAACTTCCCTTCAGTGACCCCGAATATGCATTTCTTGGGGTTGAGGGATATTCTGTACCGGCGACATCTCTCAAAAATCTAGGCGAGGTGGGCAGAGTGATCACACCTATCCCAGGAAATGACAGTCAAATCATCCATATAAATGATTATACACCGGTTCACAAGGCCCTCGAACGCAATGTCTATGGCCTTTTGAAATATGGCCCTTGCATTAATCAGGCCAAAGGGCATTCTCTGGTAGGCAAATGTTCCCCACTTGGTGGTAAACGTCGTCTTATCTCTATCTTCAAACTTAACCATGACTTGGTTGTACCTGGAGTACACATCCAAGAAAGACATCATTTGTGATCCATTCACGATTTGCAACACCTCATCCAACGAGGGGAGAGGATGATTGTCTTTCTTAGAGGCCTTGTTCAAATTTCAGAAATCCATGCAGGCGAATTTCACCGCTTTTCTTCCTCACAGGGACTAGGTTGGCCACCCACGTAGTATGCCGGATTAGGAAGATTATCCGAGCTGACAATATTTTCTGAACCTCTTGGTGAATCAGAGGCTCAATTAGTGGGTTGACCGATCGCTACTTTTGTCGAAAGGGCTTAGCATCAGGTTTGAGTGGGATAGTATGAGTCATAATGGATGTATTATAGGTTTTCAGGTCCTCATACCCCCACGCGATTACGTCTATGTATTCTCAGAGAACCGTGAGAATCTTCTCCTCCTCGGGGGAGCAGGAGGTGCCAATGTGTATCCTTTTCTCTTCACCGGGTTGGCCGATGTTCACCTTCTCAAATTTCCCTCCCTCATAGGAGGATGATATCTTTTCCCGGCTCGAGGGTCTGAGTCAAAGATTCGTTCAAGTGCAACCATCCCCTTTGGGATGGTGTTGGTCGATAGGTCCATGATCCCATCATCTTCATCACCCTGCCCAGTGCCATCATGATCTCTTTCTTCCACTATCTGGTCCTCAAAGACACCAACATTGGCTATGAAGGCCAGGATATGTTGATCATCCTCAAAGACCTGAAAAATGGGTGACATTATCTAGAATGGACGGGGTGGGGATCATCTCAACAAAAAACCTCTGGAGCCATGAGCCGGCCATGGGCTCAAGTGTACTGGTAGAAACAGCAAGGGTATCTGGAACATAGTTTCATCTCCGTGGAATAAGATTGATGCCGAAGGCATCAAAATCCTCAATAAGGCTTCATGCTCAGTTGTGGTATGCAGCCAACCTCTTATCGTGACAGGTGTATTGACTCCAGACTTGTTTGACAATCAACTCTGAATCACCCAGGGCCCAGAGGCGAATGATTTATTTCCTTAGTGCAAATAGGAGCCTGAGGACCAAGGCCTCATACTCCGTGATGTTGTTTATGCAGTTGAACTGCAACCTGTAGGATGCGAGAAAGGATTTTCCCTGCGGGTTGATTAATTCCACTCCGGCCCCACAGCCTTGTTTGGATCGGGACCCATCCAACTTAAGGGTCCACAAATCATCGTTTGTTGTCTGGGGCTAGGAAGATGAAGCGGTCTTTGGATTATCTTTGGGAGGGCCAGGAGGAGTTTCCTCCGGCGCTGATGGTACTTGGGTGAGATTTGTCTCCGAAGGGGTTTGTGATTGGGATCTCCGGACGCATGGCACCGAAGAGGCGCTTCCAGTAGGAACACTGGGTTCTGGGGAATCAGGTGCATGTTCTTTCTTTCGGAGGGCGTCGATGTGTCGGGTAGGAGCGAAAAGGCAAGGCTCACACTCTAGCTCCGAATGTTTCTGGTAGTGCACCCGACACCAAGTGCTGGACAAGAGTGTGGCGGGGGTTGCTGCGGTACCTTGAGAGTTAACCTCAACCTTCAATTTTTCTTCCAGGTCCTGGGTTCTCTACTGAATTATGGGATCCTCCCCGGGGGTAAAATCGAATGTTAAGATTTCAAGGGGTTGGTATACCCTGGGGGAAGTCTCAGAGAATAGGACCTCATTTACCCTCCCGACTTCAATGAGGTCCTATCTCATCCGGGGCTCACTTTCAACCCAGATCTTGTTAGATTCTCCTTCCTAGGGGAGCCATAAGTGGGAGAAGTCAGTCAAAAAGTACCCGTTTAGGGATTTGGACCAATTCTGACTTAGCAACATCCTATAAGTCTCTGGGATGTCCACCACTTGGATTTCGATCGTGCTGGCTATCTTGGGGTCTTGGATGAGTTGAATCCGGACATTCTTCAGTTCACCCACCATTTTCACAGCATTTTAATCTAATTAGATTACTGCTCTATTGGACGGGGTGGGGCAAAACCTGAGCTTCTGGCATATGGATAAAGGCATGATGTTGCCCGAAGCCCCGGAATCTACTAGGCAATTGTGTATGTTTTTTCCTTGTATGTTCAGGCCTAGCAGGAAGGGAGGATCTTCAGTATTTTCCTGGAAAATAGCCGCGTTGGCATCCTCAAAAGAGACAGTCTTGGGTGGGCGACTGACGGCTTCTGGGTTTTCCAAGAGCTTCAGAAGGGACCTCTTATGCTCAGGACAGTTGAGTAAGACCTCCATCAGAGTCATGGAGGTGGTGGTTTGTTCTAACGCCTTCATGACATCAAACCTCCCTTCCAGGAACTGGTGGCTTCCCTCGGCCGGGTCAGCTTGGTTAGAGCTAGAACCTTTTGGAGAGACAGACCGATCGGTTGTATTGTCCCATGGGGGTATCTTTGGGAGGTGTTAGCATGTAAACTGGTCCTTTACTAGCCTGACTCCGAGTGTTGTAGGGAGCCCTTGGGTTGGTGAAAGCATTGGCCTCAAAGGCCGAAATAGATTCATCAAAGAACCCCTGCAATGCGGGCTTTTCTTCGTCTTCTTTATCTGTTCCAAAGAAGACGGCCTCACAGGCGAAGACACTGTAAGCGGACTCTTGAATAGGGGGCTCTAGGGGAGTAGGATCAGAAGCTTGTTGTCTATCTAGTTGGGAAATCATGATGACTTTCTCTAGCGTGGCGTAGTTTACCTCATTGTGAGAGCCTGTGTCATGCAATCTACACCAATTGGTCATGGGCTAGAAGTCTGCAACTGGTGTGAAATGGGACGATCCAGCACCACCCTGATTGGTGTTTTGGTTCGAAGGCAGACCTCCGGTATTGGCATTGTTATTCCATTGTTGTTGGTTGGGCCTAGGCCTATTGTAATTTATCCCTCTGGTATTGTTGTTTCGTTGGCCGGAGAAAATATTCCCTCTCTGGGAATTGGAATTCTGGGGCGCGTAAGACCTCGCCTTCAGTTGACCCTGTCCACGGTCAGTGTGGAAAACATTCGTCGGAGGGATTCAACCTCGGTGGTCAACTGGGTGTTCGCGTCATAGTGTGACGGCTATTGTCGTTGGTTCCCAAGGAAAGGGGAAGCATTTGTCAGAGTTGAGGGCGGCAATCCTCCAGCCGCAGTCGACTGGAAGAAAGGCACTCCGAATGGTTGTGTCTGTGGTTGTTGCATTTGCTGCGGCTAGTTCCAAGGAAAAGATTCTAGACCCGGCACTGTTTGGGTATGCGATGGATATACGTACCGGGCCTACTGGTCTATCGGTGGTGGTGGGGGTTCATGGCCATCGTAGGGGTGCCCATTTCTTTATTGGGGTTATATCCCCCAGCGTAAGAAGTTCTGTTGGGTATTAAGTTGAACGGCATGCTCTGCCCAATCCCGCCCGGGGATTTGTTGAGGCCACGAGATAGTTCTAAGGCTAGGTTGTAAACCTTCGCCAAAGTGTCCCGGTCACCCAGGGCGGTCGTTCTTCAGAGGAGATTGGCAACATAGGGGTACATTGCATTGAGATAGGTCTGGATAGTCACCTTCGTGGATGGTATGAAGGGACACGTAAACCATTTCAAGGCGCGTTGGAACCGGTGATTGAATGCTGCAAGGGGTTCATTTGGTTCCTTCCTGATGGAGATGAACTGGCTGTAGGACCATGTTGGGTCCACGTGTACACGGAAGGCAGCTAGAAAGGCATCCTCCATGTCCTACCAACTGTTGACGGAGTTGGCGGGAAGATTAAGGTACCAGTTTAGTTCGTTCTGTCCTAGGGACAGAGGGAACATCCAGGTCACAACGTCTTGATGTTGGATCCGGTGTCGGTTCATGGCATCTTTGTATGCCTGCAGATGCTCTTCTATGGCTTGTGAGTCTAAGTGTTCATATCGAGGATAAATATTTTCTGGGTGCGAAGGTAAGTCGTTGGTTGCACCCGAAAAATTTCTCATTGGGGACTCGGTATTTCTAAAATATGCAGCCATTGGGATTTTGACTGGGTTGGGCACTAGTTCCAGAATTGTCTGGAGGACTTGGGTATTTTGTGATATGTTAGATCCCCAGAAAATGGTGGCTAACTTGACTTTCGGGGTCCATTTCTTCCCAGCGGGAGGCTCGAGTTCGACAAACCATCCAGGATTGGGAGCTGATCTAAGGACCCTTTCCAATCTTGCTGGTGAAAATGATCCAATCCCACTGAAGGCTTGACTCTTAAAACTATGTCTTGGGGAACCCTCGGGCGGTGTCAAATCTGAATCCTCGGAGGGGGACGAGTGCATGCCCTCCTAACGCCAGTTTTTGTTGACGGGACTTTGTGATCGGGTCTGCCAACACAGGTAAGTTGTCACCAGGTACCGGGGGACCGGCAAACTTTGCCTGCAAAGGTTGTCCGGGGAAATAAGATTCACCGGGCCTCCAAGCACGTGAGAGTTGGATCTTGATAGTGTGGGGCTCGATTGGGAGATGTGACTGTTTTGTTTGAGGGGGATAGCTGGTTATCTTAACTCATCATTTTCGGGCATTCAAGTGAGTGGGGTTTCCTGCAAGCGCGCATTCATTTTACAAATAAACTTCAAAAGATACTGCAGAGTTAGAAAGATTTCATCTACCTATAGTTATACTGAACATTCAAAACATCAACAATGCTCTAGCACACTACACTAAATACTGAAGAAATATACAACCATTAGTTCATATTTTATCAGTAGCAAAGGAAAGGAGGTCGTTAATCTACTTTAAGTACTAGAGCAGAGGACATGAAGAACACAAAGCATAAAATACCGTTAACCCAGAAGACAGAATGCCAACAACATCATTGAGAGAACTCTTCCTTCCTCATTAACATCTTTCCCATCAAGCACTGGTGCGTGATACAATGGTGGCTCTAGGGGAGCATTTAACTACCAAAAGCTTAGAAACTATGGAGCATTGATCTCTGTAACTAAGAACTGAGAAAAACCAAATTGCTATTGACTATAGATTGCAAAATCATCAATTTCGTTGACCCTTGGAATGCGGTCGGACTTATTATTTATACACATCACTTGACCTAAACCTAAACCTAACTTATTTTACACTTTACAATATAATATTATTTTTCGGTGGCCGGTACTACCTACACCACGCTACAAAAGACCTCAAGACGGAGAAGGTCTGACATGTCAGAAGAATAAGACAAGAAAAGCAGAGTGGAAGAATCAACCTTGAGAAGAGAGCCAGGAGGAGAAGGAAGAAATCCGATCCCCCAGGGCTCGAGGCTACATGCCTCATAAATGGGAAAGCAGTGCCCTATCTTCGATGCACCAAGTGTAACGTTGAAGCGGCGCCTTGGGAAGACCATCTATCAGAAAACCTCTTGTCGGTCCGACGTGCCTTTTTATGGTTACCTACCTTCTGACAACCTTTATTAACTACCTTGAAAGTGACCGATCGGCCTTGGGAACCGGGACACGGGTCACTTAAAGAATACAAAAATGTCGGATCAAGAATTTAAGGATCCGGGAACTTGCATTCTGAAAGAATGAATAAATACAACCAATATGGGGTTGGCGGGATTCTCCGGAATCTAGAGAATTTTATGGTTCCTTATGATTTTTCCCAAGCTTCCAGTACTTGGCCTATGCTTTCTTCATCTATATCTTTGATGTTGTCCCACCTACTTCGGACAGCCTCCAATGCCTCTTGAACATTCTCGGCCCCACTCCAGAATTCATCAACCATTTTGATGGCATCATGTGATTGAATCATGGTCTTGGACAATCTGGATAGCCTGCCCTGGTCAAAATCTTCGGTAGGCGGATACAAGGACTCCATCCGTTCATCGAACTAGCTGAGGACATAGTCCTCCGGGGTACACGTCCCGGTGGTGAAGGGATCGACTTGCGATACTCCAACCATGAATGCTTTAAACAGACCCAAGGGATATTGGGTAGCTGTCACTTTCTCTTTCAAGGCCCTAACCAGTTCCTTGCATACCTCACCCTTGAGGACAAGTCTGGAGTACTAGGCCTGGAGGGAATCATACGATTCGTCTCCCAAAATTCTGGACTCTGTGGCAACTTCTTTGCCTATGTTGCGGATTTCTTCCAGCCCGGCCTTCTATTTTTCATACTTGGCTAGATCTTGCTCCCATATAATAGCGGAGCCCTTTTCCTGGTTGAGAAGAACATCAACCTGATAAAGGTCTGGGAGGGACGCCACCAGAAATTGTCTCATGACGGTTACTTGCTCGGTGGCCCACCCATCCAAAGCCTATGCTTTTCTTTTCATGATTCGCAGAGAGTCTACATCACCCTATGCAAGTGGCAATCCGGAGGAAGGGGTTCCGGGGTGGACGGTCTGTGTCAGTGAATTGTACAGTGTTTCCAATTGGAGTATCAACTCCGGTGATTGCACCGAATAGGGAAAATTAGCTTCTTTGATAATACCGGAGGCGGCGATCTGAGTTGCCAGGTTATCTCTGGTAGCCTTTAACCTATAAATGACTTGAATTAAGCCTTGCACTTATACCCAAGATCCGGGCCCGGTGTCCGTTATTTCTTGAACTTTGGACTCTATTTTGGACCCCACGATGGAACCATCCTTGGGATACTTGGAGGTCAAGGGCAGCTTTGCCAGTAACCTCTCGGCCTTAGTTTTGGTGGCCGCTCGGGTGGATGTGGTAGGTAACTCCTGGCTGGAAGGAGGGGTGATCACCTCAGACATCTTTGATCAATCTATCCGCAACCTGCAAGACCGGAGAACCGTCAGAACATGATATGTACAAAGAATGATTAGAACTCTGGGAAAATCGTCACCACCCTGCATTCGTTCAACAAGTGTTAGCATACATCAAAAGTCCCGAGATACTTGTAATAGACATGAATAAAATTTCGGGGAAACCGAACCAAATGACAAAGGGAAACGCAGGACAAGGATTTGTTCGGGGCCCGGAGCCCAAATAGTATTAGTCGTTGTCGATGCGACCAGTAAGAAACTATATTCGGCTGACGCGGGTGCACGTGGTTAGATGGCAGGTGACATAAAGGCATTAATGGCGACAAGTGGGCTGACATGGGGTAAAATAAATGCCAGATGGGACATGGTTTGAATGCCCGGTCGTGGGAAATTAATCCCGCCATTAAGGTGACAAGACGGAAGAGAGAGAAAGTCGTCATGGCTCGAACCAGTGAGGTGCCAAGTTCGAACTGTGGCAACCTTGTCTCGGCAGACTCTGTCTCACCAGGGTGAAAATGCAAGATAGAGCACGAGGAACTCGCGAGCTCGAATGGATATACAGGGTATATACATGCATAAAATACAGAGGGACGAGGGCCGAAACACATGTACACAAAATATACATTAATATACAGCACTTACAAACCTTTACAGATTTACACAGCATCTACACGACCAAATCCAAGGCAAAGCACAACATATAGACTAATCTACAGTTGCACAGAGGGCGAACAACCCTCTAGCAGAGCCAACCCACCAACGGGTGGCGAACCAAAAGCAGAAGACGCGAAAGGGAAAAAACACCAACCAGAACGAAGAAAAACCAGAAAGAACAAAGCAGAACCAGAGAACCTACCTAGAATCCGAAGAACGGCAAGGAAAGAAGATACTAGGACCGTTCTGCAATAGCTTCAACCTTCGAATGGTCACCGATCTGCACCAAAAATCAACTCGTAATTATCCACTAAGCTCAGTGTAATTCACAACTTGATCGCACTTCAAATCGCCAAGGAATCACTCTAAAAGCTCTAAGTATTTTAATCGCGGTAACTGCGAAAGTGACATGTAATTTCTATTTATACGCAAGGTAAAAGCAAGTTACCCTCTTTTCCCCGCAAACTTCGGAATAGGCAAACCTTTGGACTCCGGACCAGGGGATTCCATGCCACCATGCCTTTTCACATGGAGAAGACATCGCAGCGGAGAATCTCGGAGTCCAGAATCTGGCTCTGGAAAGAACAACCAACTCCGGGACCGGGTCCCAAAGACACAAAAGACAAAAGCAGAAAGAAAAACAAACCACGCGGGAGGGAAAACCCGAAGAAGAAAACAAAGAAAACAAAAGGCAAGACAAACAAGGCAAGAGCCCAAAAGCGAAAAGAGGGGACCCAACATTTTGCACACAAAATGTAGGGACAGGTATGCAAGGCATAACAGAGTGTTGGGTGCCCTAGTCCAAAGGTCTCTAAAACTAGAGCAAATGAACAAAAATACAATCAAGAAGCTTTGTAACAATGTCTCTAAAAATTAAGCTCAAAACAGTAAAACAAGAGCATTGGGAGAATTAGTCCAAGGTTTTTTGTCCATTCAAAGTTTGTCACAATTTGCTCATGTCTACTGTGCACTTTTGTAACTCACATTGTCAAATCTACACCTACACACATGGAAAATGGGGAAACCTATTATTTTCTCTATGGGCTTGCCTAATTCAAACCATGTGTTAGTGTTTTCACTTTCACTACAGTTAATGATGAGATCTAAGTGCATGCCCATACAAGGACAAAGGTTAATGAGTAATGAAATATAGAATCAAATATGAAATGTTCTTTTTGGAATCTCACTCAAGGCTTAATTTGATGAAGTCTTGTGTTAGTGCATAATTTTAACATGAAGAAACACAATGTAATTGATGATGATTGATGTAGCAAACTTGTGTGCTTGAATGTTTTGTTCTTGGAGTGTAGCTATGTACTTGATTGATTTGAATTGCTTATTGAATGTGCTTGAAAGAGTTTGAAATGAGAAAAGGAGTTGTATTTATATGCCTCTTATACCTTTTCAAAATTAATTTCTAAAGGTTGAAAAAGAAAAGTAGATTTTTGCTAATTGCAAAGCCAACTTTAATTCTTCAAAAGTTAAGCATGTTTTGCCTAGAAAGGGGCTTCTAGTGCCCTAATCTTGGCAAAAAGGCTAAGTTTATGAAAACGGTCCCAAAACTGGTACAATAAAGCACAAATTAGCACATCCAACAAAATGGGTCCAAACCTAGTGTGAAATTTTTTAAGTCGTCAATTTACAAAAGTACTCTTACATAGTCATATCAGCCATATAGGATTTTCATACATCCAGTCCGGCTTGACCAAATGACAAACTTGCGGTAAGCAATTTGGGTTTGGATTTGTCATTTTACTTTATTTGTTTGATTCAAATACCTATCAAAGTATGCCCCTAGGAACACCCTTCCTTAATCTAAGTTGATCTCAAAGCATACAAGACTAAATCAACTTGTGGAATTGACCATCAAAACTCCATAGTCTATGGATGAGCAAGTTTCTTTCATGGTGGCTACCCTAGCCTTGAAAGTAAACACATGTTCTAGGAAGTGGAGATGTGGTTTTGGGATTTCATAATACCATTGCTTGTACCTAGAAGCCATGGAAGAGGTTTGTTAAGAATTAAGCATAACAATTACCAATTTTTTTCTATTGTAGATTATTTTTCTAAAATGTGCATGTTAATTACTTGTAAGAACATGTTGACTAGAAATGAAGTAGCTAAATTACTATTTTAGAATGTATGGATTCATTGGGGACTTTTGGATAGCATCATTTGAAATATATTGGATGCTAGGCTCCAATAATATATGCATTTCCATCCTCTGATGGAAAAAAAAACTCAAGCCATTAAGACATTGTTTATTTTTTATCATCAAGCAAATTGGGATGATACTTTTAAATTAGATTTGCCAAGGTACATGAGGATTTTATCCATAATTAATGGGGACCAATTGTTTTAGCTTTTATTGCTCGATGAAAAGGATGATATTATCATTAGTATGGAAGATTTCACACTTATGGAACAAGATATATTGCAAGATGATGTTATCCTTGACAAGGAGAGACAAACTTGGCAAAATGAGCAAGAGTAATGGTTGATTAGTTGGATAAGTGAAGTTCTATAGAAAGCAAAATAGTTTTCTACAGGTAAAGTTAGGGGATAAATTACTTAATGTGAAGAGTTCTTAAGCTTTTAGGGACCGAAGGCCTCTTAGTGGAGAAGGTATAATCCATAAAATTGAGTAATAAGACCAAATCATTAACATTAGGCCACTATAGTCATTATTGGAGGTTACTAATCAAGTTGAGTGTCAGATTATGTTCCTTATTACTAGCAACTCAAAGTCGTACACACCCTAAATTCAATTCCTCAAATTTATTGGTTCAGACTTATTAACTTATTCTTCTTAGTTAATAATTAAATATATTTAATTTAATTAATTAGTATTTACTTTGTTATAATTAATTTATAATTGATTGTGATTTTACCTATTCTTCTAAAGTTTGACTAGTTTTAATTGAACACAACCTTAGCCAAAATTATTAAACCACAACTCATTGATTAATTCTTTAATTATTTAATTGATCCCTAACCTCATTAACATTTCTTCTAATTCAAAATTCACACAAAACCCTCGACCTTACACACATGTGGCATGTGACTTGCACAAGTCACTTTCCCTTACAAGTCACTATTCCACCAAATATTTTATTTGGTGCTCATACAAGTGTGAGATGGTCATTCCCTTGTAGTGTCGTCTTTTCAACATTTGTCACATTTTTACTCTTGCACCTCTTCCATTTTGCCGCTTTTGTTTCCACTTTGTTGGGTGGATATTTTGCAACCGACAATTTTTAGGATCGATTGCAAAACATTGGTTCCAGCCACGGCATGTGAGACACAGTCTCTCCTACTACTTAGGGAAGGTTCCCCCCCTCTTATTGCTACTGAAATCAACAAAACACTTAACTATTATTTACACTAAGCTAAATCAAGGCGGGACATTCATATTATTCTCTTATTTCAGAATAGATGTTACTATTACAATACAATCTTAAAGTAATAGTGTAATTTACTTACAAAGTATATGATGGAGCAATAATTCTGATAAACAAAAGATTAGACGTAAGAGCAACCTTCAGAATACCAGCATCTTATATGACCAAGAATCTCATGAAAGCTCAAAGTCTTTACATGGCTCCTTACGAGATTTTGAGAACAAGAATGAAGCACACGTGCAGCTCAAAGTCTCCAACACATATTTTACCTTGCATACACAAACGAAGAGAACGAAGCAACACAAAGTCTGCAAGCTATTCCCTTGCTTGAGTGTCTTATGTTAATCTCATACTTAATAAACAGCTCAAAGTCTGCAAGACCAAATCTAAAACTAAATTATAACTCTGAACGCAATATGCAGCTCAAAGTCTACGAGATTGAGTTCAAATCCCTCTTGAAAAAAAGCATAAAGCTCACAATTAACTCAAGAAAATGTTGTCACGTCACAGTTTGAATTGGCACAGTCTCAAAACAACATGCCTCTTTTATTGAAAGAAATTTAATTTACATCCAAGGTCAAAGTCTTAGAGTGCATATACAAACTGACAAAGTTTTCTTGCATTGCCAAAAGATAAAATTACAAAGAGCGCCCTCCTTTAATTATAAGGGAGGGGCTGAGAGCGAAAAGTGGGAGAAACACAACTAATCGAGACTTGTTCAACAACTAACTACCTACAGTTGACTTATTCAACATTGCAAGTCTTGAAGTCCTGCAATGTGATTATATGTTATAACTTTGCAAGTGGTACTATCACATGCAATTACATTTTTTTTTATACTAGCAATTGCACCAGAAAGGGGTGCAAGGGTTATGTCGATAGAAAAGTACCTATAAATTGATGTGCTTAGAAGGTATATTTAAAAGGTGTTAAGTTGAATAACTCCAAATGAGCACACTAGAGATCAAGTCTTGTTGAGTGTAAGGCTCCGACATCATAAGGGATGAGGTCGGGATCGTGCCTTGAGCGAATTTAGTGGAATGGATACCCCTCAATCCTTGGTTCTTAGCCGAAAAGGTTTCAGCCCATAGGCTCAAGCTCTCGTATCATGTAGGAAATATTACTTCGTGAAGCCCTTGCGAGGTTGGCTTGCTCGCAAGTTTCGTGCCTCTGTTGGATAGTCATGCTCACAGTCTGAACCTCTATAAAAAAAAATAAAAAAATAAAAAATTGTCTATATAACATTCAAATATAAATTTGAATTACATACATTATTCTCTTGACATTTAATGTATATTGGTATTACATATTTGCCTATAGTTAATTGAAGGAAAGATTTGTAACAATTGCAAATTTGAAGAATTTGTAACAATTGCAAATTTGAAGAATTTGTAATTGATAAACTTCCTTTGCTTGTATGAAATGAATGCAAAAAGAGTTTTTTTCCCTTTTCATTTACATAGTGAAACAATAAGATAGTAGACTTATACTATTATGCACAACTAGTCTCGTGTTAAAGGTATACAATGTAGAAAACATGTCTTTGTTAAATAAAGGAATTGTAAGTGAGAAAATGTACTATTAGTAACATGGAAAATGTATTCATTGTAGTAGTGTATGAATGTACAACTTGTTTTTGTTTATTGACCAACATGAGGTAGTACTTGATATCTCAAAGATAGATCTAATTACTATATGTGTGTGTCTCATGTATGTTATTTTTAATATATAATAGCTAAAAGTTATATGAACTTTATCTGTATCTAACATTACTAAACTATTTTTAATTTTATAATATATCGATATAGCCATGAAAATATAGTTAAATAAATCTAAAAAAAATTACATAAGATGAAAATTTTAGATTTAAGATTGAATTTGGAATTGCATGGTTCACTTCTATGATGCAAGATTTAACCTAGACAAAGCATGTATTATTTCCTAAATTATCAACACTTAATTGTTTTAGATAAAGAAACAAATTAGATCACTAAAATTAATTTATAGTATTTTAAAACCTTCAAAATATTTTTATAATAAATTTTAATGCAAATCATTATTTTAAAATATTATGCTATTCATACTTCATTTACCCTCAAATCTATTTAATTATTATTTATCATATTTTATTATTTAAAATAATTATTAACAGAATATAATATTTTATTATTTTCTCCTTTCATAATAAAAGAGTTTAGTCACATGGGATGGTTTTGCATAGGAGAGCATGAGCAGGCGGAGTTAAGTACACGTGCTCACAGATTGAAGCATCAGTTGCAAGAGATTGGTCATATAGAGTGGGAAGAGCAGAAATCTAATTCAGTGAAATAAGGGAAGGACACCAGTTTCTTGGAAGGAAATTGTGCAAAGCCAATAAAGAGAAGCAGTTGAATGTGCAAGAATGCCACAGAAATATGACAGGACAATAGCAGGTAGGGTATGTAGGACCCCAACATGTGAAGGTTCACAAATAGTTGAACTGCACAAGCAGTGAGAATCAGAGCAGTCCAAGAAAGTCCCGAGGGAAGAATCTTAAGCTATAAATATACCCTCTACTCCTCATCCTCTCATCATTCGCTAAGTAGCTAGCCAAAGCCAATTTCTTTCATCTTTCCCACAATGGCTCTCTGCATTGAAATTTTAATTTCAATTCTACTTGTTATTGTTATACCTTGTATTATTGAGGCCATAGAAGGCATTTTCTTCAAACCTCCTGTGAAAGAAGATGTCGCTTACCTGGGATCCCAAAGAGTATCACCCCACGAGTAGGGAAAAATGGTACAATAACAATTTCAACTCCAGTGAAGGATAGAGCAACAATAATGGAGAAAGCGGGAGCGATAGAAAGAAAGAGAGAAACAAGGGCAAATTGAAGGTGGGAGATTCTGGTGTTTTGAGTCATGGAATGTGAAAGAGGAGTTAATATCAGAAACAATTGGGTTCGCAACACCGGAGGCCCTAACAATACAAAAGCCACTTGAAAGTCCAGCGTGTTCAACTTTGGAGCACTCGCTCTCAAATTGCATTTGAAAGAAAACTGAAAGACCAGAGCTTGACTAAAAAATTTCTAAAGTAGTGCAATAGACATCAGAGAATTCTTGATTTGGCCCAATATTGTTGATTTAACTCACTTCATCTATATTTAATGAAATTTAGGGCAGTGGGAGAAAAAACGAGATCTAAAAAAAATAGATCTTTGCTGGAGATAACATGATTTCGATCAGATTTTATTTGATTTAGAAATCAGATTCCAATTTAATCCTCGCTGGAGTAAATCAAATCAAATCAGATTACAATGCTTTGCATTTATTCCAAAGCTTTTATTAGTCGACCTTTCAATCCACCCAATTTATGGGCATGTTTCTTGCATCACAGTTTACTGAATTAATGAATGGTCTTGTGGTGTCAGACATAAATAGCGATTTTCAGCATAGGAAAAAACAGCGAATGGTAAGTGGTTTTGGCGTCAGATAGGTTTTTGTGAAAAGCTCCCGCAATATAGCCTAGCGGCTAATTACATGTAATCTGACAAAAACAAAATTACAAAATACATGATGAAAAATAAGCGAAGTGCCTAACAAGACACGACTCCTATTACATCATCCTTTTTCAATTCCTTATGCTACTACAGGATGCTTTGTGATTAAAGTACACAAATTTGGTGAAAGTATCTTGAACCAGAACAGGAACCTGCATCCTTGATTGTTTTGCGTCATAATGGTCGTTATTGGGAAAGCATTTTTCATGACCATTTCAGTCTTGAAAGCATTCTATGCTCTCCATCATTCCATCATTTTTCCACCTTGTATGGCTTTGTCATGTGATTGTTCCAACTTTGTGTCCTCCAGCCTTGAAATCTACTTGCAAAATTAGGCCCATGAGGAATTTCGGAATTTTTTTGTGGGTATTGCAGGCAGATAAAGCATATGCACTCTTGGTGGCAAAATGCGAAGCTTTTATGTACAAATGCATATATATACAATGGAAGGTCTCTATTACTTTGTAATCGAGGTTTTGAAATCCAATTACAAACGCATTTGGGAAGGTATTTTACTGGCATTCGGGTTTTTAAACTCCGACTGTGAATAGGGTAAAGCCTTCTTTTTTACATGAAAAACACTTGCAATCGGGTTTTAGAAATCCAAATGCAATTAGGGGAATGACTTAGCTTTTCTTGACAAAATAGAATCACAATTGGGGTTTTGAAATCTGATTGCAAGTGGGGAAGAATGTGCATTTTTGAAGCTCTTATTTTGGGGGGGGGGGAATCTTGCATCTATGGGAAGAACTTGAATCATTTTGGAGGAAAGAACTTGCATTGTTATTTGGACAATACATTCAATCTTTCAAAGCCCAGAAACCCTAACACAAATCTGATAAAAACCGTTTGTAAAAGAAGCAAGTGATCAAAATCTTGAAGGGAAACGCTAAAAATGACACTTGTAATCCGTAGAAAAGAAAACCGCTCTAAAAATCTAGGAAGAAACTTCAAAATCATAGCTATATATGGGCGTTTAGGGTATCACAAACAAAAACAAATCAAAGCTCTTCTCCATCAATGTGATTTTGCAGTCTTGGAAGGTTTCTTGACAAATGGCAATGATGAAAACTGAAATCCCTAATTCCAGCACCAAAAATGGCGAGATTCAATACTTGAAATGATTCCAAAGACTTGGTCAAATATCTAGGTTAGGGTTCATGGTGTTCATTGCAAGCGCAAATGTATCTCCAACCAAAACCGGCGACTAGAAATGCATGTCAAGGTTCGCGTGAGCGATCGCAAGTGTTAAAGCGCTTTTTTAAATGAAGGTAGTGTTGTGTCGGGCTTTAAAAGCCTAACTACATATAAGATGTTTTATTTAATCTTCATTCTCCCAAACGGCAAGTTCCAAGCCAAGTTGGGGTTCGTGACCCGCGTTGCAAGTAAGAATGACTTACAAACAGGCAAGTCGAACTTTAGAGAATACGTTACAAGTCATAAACGGTGACTAGTCAATGGGCCCTTGGTCTACTGGTGAAGTTAAATGGTTCACAAAGAGCCCACCGGGGATCAAGTCTTGTCGAGTGCAAGGCCCGACATCATAAGGGATGAGGCTGGGATAGTGCCCCAAGCGAATTTGGCAGCGTAGATGCTCCTCAGTCCTTGGCTCTAAGCTAAAGAGGCACGTGTGGGCCTGTATCAGGTTCCTAAACCCTCCCAAAAAAAACGGTGACTAAAGAGGAAAAATGTGTTTTATATAACGCGTTACATGTCTTAGTTTTTAAAACAATCAAAATAATATGTAGTCGGGCTCTAAAAGCCCAACTACAAGTGATAAGTTTATTAAAAAGACAATCTTTCCTTCCAAAGTCACGCTTTTGCATACGTTTTTGCAAGTAACAAGCCTTTTAAAACAATAAGGAAAATATGTAGTTGGGCTTTAAAAGCCCGACTACATATAAGAATCCTCTTAATAAAAGATGTTATTTTGTTCTAAAATCCTGACTTCGGGCTTTTGCAATACTATGACAAGTACTTTAAAAAGTTCTAAGTAATGGAAGCTTGTAATCGGATTTTAAAAGCCCGATTACAAGTTTGTAAATTAAACTTTAACTTCCATCCTTATATACTTTTAAAAGCTAAGTCGGGTTTTTAAGCCTTAATTGCAAGCATTTTAAGAACAAAAACAAATGACCTTTGAATCATAGTGTCAATGACAGACTTTTGCTCACAACTTGCAAGTCAAAAACAAAACTCTTTTACTTGTAATCAGGGTTTAAAAATCCGATTACAAGTACTTCCAATCTTTATTCTCTTAAAATAAAGTATGTATTTAAACTCGCAATGGCTCAAAACGACTGGATTTTGAAAAGCAAAAAGACCTAAGACGCAAAGAGAAACAAAAATAAGTTCGCAAATTAAACTTAAACTTCCATCCTTATATGCTTTTAAAAGCTAAGTCGGGTTTTTAAGCCTTAATTGCAAGCATTTTAAGAACAAAAACAAATAACCTTTGAATCATAATGTCAATGTCAGACTTTTGCTCACAACTTGCAAGTCAAAAAAAAAAAACTCTTGTACTTGTAATCGGGTTTTAAAAACCTGATTGCAAGTACTTTCATTCTTTATTTTCTCTTTTAAAAAGCATGTATTTAAACCCGCAATGGCTCAAAACGACCGGATTTTGAAAAGCAAAAAGACCTACGACACAAAGAGAAACAAAAACAAGCAATCCAAACAAGGACTTGAGATTTCCGAAAATCAAGCACTTGCAATCAGGAAAGAAAAACCTGATTTTGCAAGAAAGACAAAGAAACACTTGACAAAAATCTTTGAAAATGGCATATGTAGAACAGGGAACTTAGGCCAATTCAAGGTATAACCAATTGCCTTCGTAAAACGCCTTTAGGATGCCTATCTTAGAGAATTTAAACTACAAATTCATGAAAAAAATCGTAGGGTTGCCCAAATTTTGCAAATACAAAATTGCGGACAACACACTTGTCATCTCCTCGTTCTTCTCAAGATGTGCTCCAACATGTATGAGCACACCTTGCTCTCTTCCCAATGCCAAGTGTCTCTTTCTTGTGCCCCACCTTGTGATGCTTGTCACAAGGCTAAGCAATCAATCCAACATCTCTCATGCAACCAATCCTAGCCCTTCATGCCACTTTGAATCTTAGCCCTCAATTCCTCCATTTCAAACTCTAAAAATTGGAGCCTTCTCCCTTCATCCCTAATAACTTGCAATCGTACATTCATTATGCTAAAATCTCCTTATTGTTATGTTGCTTGAAGTGCAATCCACATACCTACCACTGAAGGAGCAAAATCAAGTGAGTCAAGTGCATCATTAGCTTAATCAAGGAGGACAAGGTATAAGGTTTTATGGTTCAAAAATATGTATGTTCATCTTTCTAACCTGAATTTCTCTCATCCACATGAGTGTAAGAGAGTTAGTTTTGACTTTTGAGTAAGGTGCAAAACATTTCCCAAAACATCTTTGAAGGCTTTGTTGATGCCAACAAAATTGATAGGGCCCTTATTGATGTATTTGCTCCTTTTACTAGGCAATGAGCATGAAAATGCCCCAATGAACATTAAATCACCATGGCAAATGAATAACCACCAGGGGCAAACATGATTGTGTAAACCAACAAATCCACATTTGAGGTGTGTAAGCAAGCTAGAATGTGAACATGAAATTTTGACACTTGAGCTAGGTGACTTTTGATCTTCCGCTAGCCATGAAAGTGAGAAGAAGCTTATTTGAAGACACTAGACAAAATTCCCAAAGTTTTCTCTTTGATACAACAAGGAGTGAAAATTTGTTGTACCTATTTGGTGATGTAATACTTGTAAACTCTTGATATATTCTTGATATATTGGCATGAGGCAAGAGATTGCACTCTTCCTAGAGTTTTCACTCTAGCTAAATTTGATGTTGAGTGGCAAATTTGCTTTTATGTTCTTCGTGTCTCTATCAAATCTAAATCACTTTCAATAGCATAGTAATTATTTTTGGTGAATTGAACTATAGTTTAATCTAAAGTTTGAATTACAATTGAATGTTTGAAATGTTAAGAGCTAGATATCCATGATTGAGTATACAACTCGAGGCATAGCTTAAAATCTTTATGGATTAAGTCCCCTTAGATCCCTACCTCTTCTATGAAGATTTACCTAACTGCAAAAAGATTTCAAATTGATACCCGAGACTGCTTGTTGGCACTGCATTATAAAATTCATTAGCAACAGAAACAATTATACAAAAGCTACATGTTGAATTAAGTTTGTACAACTTTGGATGCCAAAATCAACTAATGGCATGAAAAGACTTGCATCCATATCTCCAGAGTTCTGTGGGTCTACCATTGTCCCTGGGCAGTAATAGGAGCTTCCGTTAGTTAGCTAATCAAGTTCCAGAGGCTTTTGCATGTCCGTTAACTGAGATCATATATTTATGCTTTGAATGAATCTAAGTCTAGCCCAAGTGCTCAAACAACTTCTACAAATGAAATCATTCAATAAAACAGGTATGAACACACACAGGTTGAACATCAAAAAAAAATATATCTAACCAAAAATGCCCATTAAGGCCTTTCATTATTTACGACAAATGTATGACTCAGTTGTAATTGGTTTAATCCCACATTGATAAGAATTGAGTCACTTGTGACAGGCATTAGATACTCAAAAGGCTTTGCCAATGGGTGAAGAGCACAAACCGGTAGATTGTATTCACCATTCCTCTCCCTATTAACAAATGTTTTAAAGCCTTTAAGGTGTGTGTGGCTAAGTAGACCCTTTGCCTTGTGATGTTTTGCAACATGTGTAAAGAAAAAAAATTATTACGGTAATGACTACTCCTGGGGCTCAAAACCCACAAAAATTAAAAATGCCAAGGGGAACTTTCAATTATAAACTAAGTTTCCATTTGCTGATCATTTCTTTTCTAAAGCTTCTGGTAGGGATACGTTCAATTCGGACAGGGACAAAACAGAGCGGGGGGATGCTCGAAGCTGCAATAATTCCGATTTACTGTACTTAATTCGTTCATCTGTAAAACAAATGACAAAAATGCAAAGAGTCACAAAAAACTAAGCTGCCACAAATTGAAGATGAAAAGCACACATCCAACACCAATGATAACTAAGATGAAAAGGACAAACAAAAGACTGACCTACAAATCTCCTTTGGATCTGATTAGCACGTGCTACAGGTGAGGAAATTCTGCTGGCAGGTTTTCTTCCCCGTTTCACTTTAGCTGCATCCAAAGACTCGCTTGAAAACAACTTGCCATCACCATGAAAGGTTTGCTCCTCACAAATTGTAACAAGTGATTCATGTCTTAATTCCAGTTGAGGATGACTTCTAGAAAACTTTAAAATTTCTTCTTTTGTTAAAAGCCAGCAGTCTCTCAGATCCAGTACTCGAAGAGATGGAGGTGGAATAAATGAACAGAGACCCGGATTTGTGACAACGGCCCCTTGAAGACTGAGATAATTAAGCTTGGGAAGAGAAGACGCTGTGAGAAGAGAAATGTCCGAGAGAAAGTCACTTCTAAGAGATAGACAATGTAACTCCTTCAAAAATGTAAGGGGTTGACAGGCCAAGTCAGAAACGTGAGTGTTTTCTAAGTCCAGAATTTCCAAATGTTCAAGTTGTTGCAGGAAAGCCAGTGAGAATATTGGACTAGACCCATTCTCTCCACCATGAACAAAACCTGATGGAAAGAAGAAAAGATTAATAACATAAAATATTATTCTTAATCATGCTTACAATAGATTCCAGAGTTAATCCCTTGCAAACCAATATAATCTAAACAAAGTTGGATTAATACCTTTGATATTTGTGTGGCTCAAGCTTATCTTATGCAAGGCAGACATGAGGCCCAAATATGCAAGAGCATCATCATCCACAGTGGTATGAGATAATGAAATAAATTCAAGCTTTGGAACATTTCCGGCTAGAATGGATAAAGCCTCAGAACTAACTTTTGTAGAGCTTAGATTAAGTTGTTTTAAATTTGGTCCTATATCCGCAACAAAATTCATAGATGAAGTTGTTACCGCGGTGCTGCTGAGATCTAGGCACTCAAGCTTATCCATACCAGCAAGAAAGAATGCATCATCCACAGAAGATGAAGACAGATCCAGAAAAGACACGTTTTCAGTTCCAAGAGAGGAAAAAACTTGGGAGACATTGATAAAAATTGCCCCAGAGAAATGTAGTGACAATAATGACATTTCAGGTTCTTCTCTTCCATCGAGAATGGAATCTATGGTACAGTTGCTCATGTTCAAGGACTTAAGAGAAAACAATGCTGGAACTTGTGTGGCATTTGTCCATGCCAAATTCAGGAAATTTAAATTAGGAAAAGCTTTGAGAAGAGCAACTCCTCTGTTAGAAATTCGGCTACCCCACAGATCCAGTTGTTGTAACCGAGTTAATACCTGCAAACACAGTAATGTAAAAATCCTTGAGAGTCTGTACACTCTCCCTGCAGGAAAATAATTACATTGAGAGTAGCAATTTACATTTATCATGTTCTAACTCAATAACCCGTGAGCAAATGTAAAACAACCAGTCTATTATCTTCAAACAAATGTATTATATATTTGCAGTTTGGAGTAATGAGAAACTCTACTGAATTCAATACAGGATATGTGAAAAAAGGAAAGCACACTTATATTAACACTTATAAATGGAAGAAACTTTTCATGAGGTCTAGGATCCACCAACATTAATTATAAAAAAGAAAAAAAAAATAGATGGCTTTGGCAGTTGGCTGTATTTATCTTTCTTGAATTGCAATGATACACAGATACATCAATGCATATATAGTTTGATGTGAAACTTAGTATTCTGGTTTCATTGGTCAAGTAGGAGATGTAAATTTAGTTTTTGATTTATAAATGTGTACCCTCTTTTCACAACAAAAATGTTTTCATATTATATTTTTGTCTGTTATTTGTTGAATCAATTCTTTGTAAGCCTACATCTCTCTTTCTAAGCAAAGAAACTTCTTGCCATTAGAGTATCCTTTCCAATCATTTGTGAATTCTATGATTATTTCACTCTTATTCTTTTGCTTTCTCCTATGACATCCTTTTAACTTATTAACTGATTAATTGTCCTTAAGAGTTAACTAAAACTTCTTAACAAGACCTCGGAATGGTTTGTCAAACAGATACAAAAGACTTGAGCCACACAAGAGACAAATAAATCGCTCTAATTAGATGAGGAAAAAGAGAAACATTTTTGGTAATCATTCTGACAAAGAAATGCCTCTTTATTTGACTGAGAAATTCCTCAGGTTCGTGTCTTTCATCTTTTTTAACTCAATCTTTATGCTTTTTGCCAAATTTAGAGCAGTCAACTATTCTAATTGGTCGAAGCAGTGGCCAGAATTTGTTGGAAATATCTTACAATACTTGGTTGAAATAGGATGCTTACTTTTCCATTAAAAAAGAGATATGTTCATAAAAAATAAAAATTACAAGCAGCTAAAGTAACCACAAAATGCAATGCTAACTAATAATGTTCAAATGAAGTCCATGTTGTCTAATTCTTTTACAACTTTTTTTATCATTCTGGTTTAAAATTTCAATACATGATAAGCAGAATCCGCAGTCTACGGTTTGAAACAAATTGACTAACTTAACCGTAGATCAAACCTGCAATTCTGAGAACTTACTAACCTGCATAAATAAACGTCTAAAAATATGAAACATTATGAATAAAAACAGAAATCAGAATATAAAACTTCTTGTCTGAATATTTTATAATTGCGAGTTTTTGGTTCTGCAGTTCAATGTTACAAAATAGTGAGCACCCAAGGTCATAAATAGAACTTCAGCAATTAAATAAAGAAAAAAAAAACTTATTTTAGATGTTTTCTGATAAGGTCATTTTAATCTACAACCCTAACTCATTTTTTCATCCAAATGATGGATCATAAAGTGCCATCAAAAGAAGTTCTATCCAAAAGCTTGTAATTATATTTTCTTTGTTCCCCAACATGCATGATGCTGAGAAATATCATACCAAGTTTAGTCTAACATTGAAGGATAAAGTACAACACCCTAGGCTGAAGTCACATGACATGGTTGAGACCAAATTAACATATGTATAATGTGGTGAATACTCAATTATAATGAACAATGTGTAACTAAATACAATTTTTAACATTTAGAATATGAAAGACAAAATTAAATAAGTACATATTCATTCTCACCAACTTCTGTTATACTTATCTCAGATAAATTTGGAAAATGGCTCGACACCCTCTAGAAGATCAGTGGGAAGATCAGTGGTAAGGCCTCATTACTGTGGCACACTCTAGGAGGAACCTATGTAAATCCACGTGTCAACGCACAACGCTTATACAACACAAGGCCTAGCCAAGACCGTCTTGGGTGTATTTTTTACCCTAAGTTGGATGCACTCTACATTGCCCTCTCGTATGCCAATAGCCTACTTACAAAACCACTTTCTTCCAAGAGAGATCTCTATCACATATATCATTTTTAAGTTTATTTCACAATTTTATATTGTTAATGTTTGTAGCTTCAGTCGTGTGATCATTTAGAATACATATAATATAAGTTGATTAATAATAATATATATTATGTTATTATGAATCATATGAGATTTAATATTCAATATTAAATCTATTATTCTAAATTAATAATTGATTGATGAAACATTATAAGATTAATTAAATTAAATTGAATAGACATATCTCCTGAAGGGACATGTCTCTCCTAGCCTCTTTCCCAATATAAAAGAAAGATAGATTGTTGCATTTGGAAAACACATACCACAGACAATATAGGCAGTGCTATTACATTTGCAGTTATCCTAAAACTTAACATGGTATCAGAGTCAGACTGCAAATGTAAGAGAGTAGTTTGTTGATGGTGAATGTGTGACTATTTCAAATAATACAGTCTCAATACAAGGACCATATCTCACAAATCCACCGTTGGATTTTTCTGAAATTTAGATATGTTGGTGAAAAACAAATTTTGAAGAATCTCACCGGAGTGATTGGAAATAAAATGTAGGGTTCAAAAGTTATGACGGACTGTGTACGGGTCTATGTGAAATTCCTGAAAGTGGCTTTCATTAAAGAGATATATTAATTTGTTATGATCGTGGTCAAGCATTAACAAAGAAGAGCATATTCAAGGAAGGGTGTCTCTTTCTATAAAGAAATCATTAATTATAGAGTGTCACCTCTCTTGGATCAATCAAGTCATTTCACAAGAAGACATAAGAATTGTTCAATGATATAAGAGTGGGAATTGTACATTGTGGGGGGCAATAATAACCAATGTTACATTCCCATTTGAACCATCCTTAGTGGGGAGATGATTCAAAGAGGAGATGTCTATCAAATAATCTGAGAAGGTGTTTTCTGATTTGATGTATATGGACCTTCATTGAAGCAACTTGTGTCAAAGATGTTGATGTGCAGATAAGTATCTATTATCCTTGAATATTACATTTATCTACTCATTGTAGTCTCTCTCTCATCTATATTTCTATACGTACTATAAGATCTATTTGCCTTGATCTTTTCCGGGGATGCTCTTGCAGGAAAAGAAGATTGATATCAGATTCAGAGGGAGTCTGACACTTCAGAGGTGACTTTGGATGAGGAGCTCAGAAGATTGATATCTACTTTAGAAGGGAGCCACATTATCATGAATGTCTGGTGTTGCCAAGCCTGGGGATAAATCCACAGTTTATTACATTCACTCGTGTTGGAATCAGACAAGTACACTTGTGTATGGGAAATTGTTCTTGTGGATAATGTTATGATCAACATTTCAACATGATCATGTACATATTTTCATGATCGGGGCCATGAATGGTTCCATAACAAAGGGAGCTACTAGAGGATCTATCAAAATTGTTTTTCAAGGATCTTAATCATTGTGATTTAGAAGGGCAGGCCATATCAAGATGGTTTTCCTAGTGACCATGAAACTATAAAAAGCCAAAGGATTGCAATTCAAATGATGTAGTTCCATATATGTGGGTTAGAAGGCTTTTATGCAAATATGTAGGTCATGATATTCCTAGATAGATGGATAAGTTGTTGGATCAAAGGACATTCAAGAAAAGAGCTTAATGCAGACTAAAAAGAACAAAGACAGGACTTGCTCGCAGAAGGTTGATATTAGATTCAGAGGGAGTTGGATAGTTCATCTAAAAGCAACCTTGGACGAGGAGGTCAGGAGGTTGTTGCAAGACCTCAAAATTTAAAGGGAGCATCTAGAGGATTTGATTCATTCTGATCTCCAAGGAATTTGGTCGAATTTGTTCAGAAGGAGTCAACAGTGGAGATAGTTTTTACAATCAAAGGACTATGGTAGGACTATGGCTGAAATGCCTTTATGGTAACTCCTATGTCATGATATTCCTGGATGACTTGGGGTTCACCAAGGGTGATGCAAACTATATAAGAGATATAGTACATAAGCATGTTATTCAAGGTACCTTATCACTACAGAATAGATGGATGATATTCTCACCAAGTTTCTTGCTAGAGAGAAGGTTGTGCACTTTCAAGATAAACGTTGTATATTAGAGAATGAAGCCTTAGATGAAAAGGAGTTTCAACATCTGTGATCTATTATTTTGTATGTTATTGCATTCTTCTCTTTGAGAGATAAGTCTAAGGTAAAAGCCCTTTTATCCACCCTCTGGGATGAGCCATGGTGGATCCACCCTGTGAGATGAGTCAAGGTGGATGTCATGTGTGTGACTCCATGACTTTATGGGCCCACCCATCCTGTGTACATTTCTAAAAGGTGACGACTTTTTGGTTAATGAACAATTGTATTTAACATTATAAGGTGACGCAATCTTGTAATGTTGATATCATGTTGACTTGGTATCATCTTGATTCATGGATGTGCCATGATTCGTTATGGTAGACATTATGTGATGTAATGTCAATGCACATACCATAATAGGGGTATATAAGGAGAATGTAATGTTCTCGAGCATATTATATCCTTCATATCACGTGTTAGGTGATATGTGAAACTTGGTATCACGTGTTAGGTGATTCCTTATATCACGTGTTAGGTGATATGTAAAACTTGGTATCGCGTGTTAGGTGATACTTCATATCACGAGTTATGTGATATGTGATACTTTGTATCACAAGTTAGGTGATACTTCATATCACGAGTTATGTGATATGGGATTTCTTAGCATCCATATGGATCATATTAGGATCCTTCTGAACTTAGTATTACATATTGATTGGACCGTATGAGGCATGTCACGTAGTGACATGTCTCTACGTAAACTTAGTATCCATAAGGAAGACATCATGAGATATGATGTCGTTGCACATACCATGGATATTTATAAGCTATGGTGAATATCGTGACTTGATATTCCTGCATATACCATATCTCCTGATATCACAGTGAGGTGATTTATCCTCTCTTTCAAAATTAATGGATTAATTGTGACTTGCATCTTGATGGATTTTATCTTCTCTAGCTAAGAGGGAGTGTTGATATTTTGTGTAGCTATGGTGAGGGTCATAAGTGTTGACACAGGAGACCACTACACATTTTGTTTGATCATCTTCCCTAGCTAAAAGGGAGTGTTAATGTTTGTAGCTTCAATCGTATGATCATTTAGAATACATATAATATAAGTTGATTAATAATAATATATATTATATTATTATTAATCATATGAGATTTAATATTCAATATTAAATCTATTATTCTAAATTTAATTATTGATTGATGAAACATTATAAGATTAATCAAATTATATTGGGACATGTCTCTCCTAGCCTCTTTCCCAATATAAAAGAAAGATTGATTGTTGCATTTGGAAAACACATACTATATACAATATAGGCAGTGCTATTACATTTGCAGCTATCCTAAAACTTAACATATATGATAACCCAAAGGGCAGCTCCCAACCTTCACACCCAGTAATTACATCTGTACCAAAATAATAAGTATCATTTACAATTATTAATTCACATTCCAATTCTTGGCATAAAAATTTGCACAAATATGAGTGCTTTTGGTTTTATAAAGTTCATTTAACCTTTAACATTTTTTAAACTCATAAATAAATCCTTTTCACCTCAGTTTGAAGAGGGCGCCTCCCTACAGGAAAACCAGGCGTTTCCAAGATGAGGATGGCCCTGAGATGCGGAAATGCCAAGGGAACATCACCCTGCCATGCCTCCATCGACATCATGAACCCTGCACTGTTTCCAAGACATTTCCTCTGCTGGGGGATGTCTTTAAGATGTTTCTTCCTAGGAAACGCCATAAGGGAACATTGGGACGTCCTTGAGACTCCCAGACGTTCCTCGACCTTGGAGGGGACGCAGACAAGTTTCCCACAACAGAAGACATTTCTGTTGACTTCTTTTTAAAGAAAGAAAAAAGTCACTTCAAAGTTCGAAGTGACTAACCTTAACCCTAATTCGACCCCACCCCCCAAGGCCTCTCAAAAGAGTTATATAAGAGACATTTGGTCCCATTCTAATTCACAATTTCACACAAAATCAGTGGCTACAGTCTAAAAGTGAAGAGTGAAGAAACTGAGAGATTGAGCTCAAAGGAGACTTAATAGAGGGAGCAAGCCAAGAGGAGATTTTTCATTCTTGCAAGAGGAAAGAGGGCAGCAAGATCAAAGGTGGGCATTCAAAACATTTTTTGTTCATTCACATTGTTCATTATTCATTGTTTATTGTTCATGCACCTTCTGTTTGAGGCTGAAATTTGAAACAATGAAAATCATGCTGTTTATGAATGATTGAAACAATGAACATTGAAAATACTGCCCCTTTTTGTCAATGTTTGTTGTTCGATGATTTATATCAGAACTAGACAATTTATAGGCAATATTGCACTCAAATTCATTCATGTTTGCTTAAATAATGCACTCAAATTCATTGTTGAAAACCCTTACTTGGCAATAACTCTTTTGGCCCAAAATTTAAAAAAACTCGGGACTTGGTAAAAACTTGGGAAAAATCAGCATTAACTCGGCATATTTATCGAGCATTTTATATAAACAAACGTAAAAATATATTCTTCAAAACCACACATATTACTAAGTTTGTTGAGCATATTACTAATTTCCATCATATATAAATTAAAATTAGAATTTAATACATACCATAGACCAAAAAATAAGTTTAACTCTAAATGAGTCATAATGCCACTTCCACTAGCCATTTCATATGAAGCAGTTGCCCAATCTATAGCGATTTTTGTCAAGTTGTGCGATAATAACATCTAAGTAGGCACACTCGAGAGTTATATCCCAATTCCCTGTCACCTCCTCCTCATAATCAAGTTTTTTATTTGACAGATTCCAACAACTAATAGGGATTTGGGGTTGTAGACCCCAGTGAGGAGGGGTAGGGCCCCTCATGGAGATCTAGGGGCAACGCCCCCAACGGGGTCAAGGGGTAATGCCCCCAATGGGGTCAAGAGACAGCCAATCCCAAATCAAGGCCTTTGAAAACTTTACCACCAAGAAAATCATGTTTTTTAACTGCAAGCAAGAAAAAATAAATTATATGAAATTGGAGGAGTTTTCAATACAAAATTTGCAAATTTTTGCATTTACTTGGGAGTTTTATTGGAGAAAATCACCGAGAGTTTTTCAAAAATTCATTGAACAGTTTTTGGACGAGTTACTCGCCTGGCATTTTGACTTGGGAGTACTCGCGAGTCAAAAGGGTTTTTGGAGAGATTTTCAACTATGGTTCAGAACTTCAAATGTTTCACTTTAAAACTTTTAAACTCATCGCAATGTTTTTAATTTGCCAAATTTGAAATTAATACAGCAGCATATAGGTTTTATGATTTTTTTAATCATTGTTTCTTGCAGCATCATTATCCTTGAGTTCTCACAGCGTGAGTGAGGATTAGGGTCAGGATGTTGAAGTAGAAATCCAAAGTGAAAATGAATCATCTAATGATCCTGGCATATAAGCAATGGGGGTGACTCTTAATGCTCAAACTGAAGCAAGTTCTATAGGGAGTCAGAATTATGTGCATCTGAAGTCACCTTTAAAATTATTTGCATCTAAGGTGCCAGCAAAGCCTGGGACAGCTGGGGGCACTAGAAAGTGGAAGTGCCACATGTAATCTTTAATGGTTTGGCAGCATTACTAGAATTAGAGGCAAAGGTGTAGATGTATGTAAAAAATTGGAAGGGAATATGAAATACAGGTCTAAAATATTAAAATTATGGGGTTGTAATGAAGATAAAGTACCTGCATCTGCTACTTTTCCACAAAGGAGTAGGGGTCATCAGATTTCTACAATTTCTACTTCTACTTTGTAGAGTCCAAGGTCACTGAATCCATCCAGTTCAGGGGCAGCCGAGCCTAAGGGGAAACATAAGATGACTAGATTATCTTCACAACCTAAGTTACCGGTTCAGATGCCGATGCAGGTATGAGAATCCGGTATGTGGATACGTAAAAATGTTTTTTTGGGGGGGCGGGTTGGATGCATTTGGGTACGTTTATATATTTTTTTTTTAAATATTATATATATATATATATATATATATATATATATATTATAAATTTATATATATACTAATTTATATAAATTTATAAATTTCATCTAACAATATAAATTTACTATTATAAATTTATATCAATTTCATCTAAGAATATTATATACTATTACTTAATTACAATATTTAATTATAAATTATATGTCGTTAGATTATTAAACAATATTGTTAGATAGAGGGGGCATCGTTATCCTGATGAAATGCATGCCTTATATTATAAACATCTCTTAACCCTGACCATCGAGAGCTACCTCTCTGCCTGCTCCCAGTACAACGGCATATGAAATATATATTCGACGAGATTAATCATTAATATAATATAATAATACCAATAAATACTAAAGTCTGCAGACTGTATAATTAAAGACATTGTTTACTTAATCCTTCCACATCCGCATCCATATTTCGAGCGAATCCGCATCAAAATCCAGCGTCTGAGCTGCATATCCAATAACTTAGTTCACAACCATTGGCAGATTTATTCAATGAGCAAGCAAAGGATGAGGCAGATGATGTCATTGTCAAATTCTTCTTTGTCAATGGCATTCCATTCCATGTGGCTCACTCTCCTAATTACAAGAAATTTGTATCAAAGATAATAAGGGTGGGAGCATCATATGTGCCACTAGGGGAGACTAAATTGAGGACAACAATCTTGAGTCAGAACTATTCCAAGATTAATATTTTGATGGATAAAATGAAGAGAACCTCGATCACAAGTGGATGCGGCATAGCCATGGATGGGTAGACAGACATTAGGAATCTTGCACTCACCAGTATCATGGTTACATCTACAGCAGGCCCTTATTTCACAAGGATGCTCATTTTCAGTTCCAAGTCCTCAAGGATGATATCGAAGAGGTTTGGCCACAAAACGTGGTGCAAGTAGTGACAGATGTGGCCCAAGTGTGCAAAACTGCGGTGAAGTTGATTGAGCCAGCCTATAGACATATTTGGTGGACTCCTTGTTGTGTGCATGCCATGAATAATGCACACAAGGACATGGGTAACATCACTTGGATCAAAACAATTGTCAGTGATGCTAAAGATGTGCAGATATTTATTTGCAACCAACACGCTTCACATGCACTAATGGTTATGATAGAAAAATGGAAAAGATTGGAAGTGTTGAAGGTGGAGGTGGTGAAGAATGATGTCTTTCAGGCTGATGTCAAATACATTGTCTCCATCATTACTCTAGTCTTCAGAGTTATTAGATATGGGATTCTAATGCTTCTTCTCTTAGAGAGGTGTATGAGTTTATTCTTTCTATGCTTGACTAGATGAAGGTTGTTGTGCAAGAGAGGGCCCCACATTGCAGCTCTGCACTAAGCATATCGAGTCAATCATTCAGCGTAGATGGGAAAAGCTCAACACTTACATGGATGCCTATGCATTGAACCCAAAGTAGTACGTGCAAAGGTCTGGCAGAATTACACCTATAGAGGACGCTGCAGTGAAGGATGGTTTCACGAAGGCCATTGAGAAAATGTATGATCCTATAGAGACCAAATTGATTCCTACTAAGTGCACAAAATTTGCCACTCTTGGGGGATATTCAAAGGCGGCCAAGATAGATCTAGAGACTATGTCACAGGGGAACCACAAGTTGTGGTGGAGTATGCATGGGCCTAGATCTTTGATTACTAATCTAGCCATTTGTTTGTTGTTCCAAGTTTCTAGTTCTTTTGTTGCAATATCACAATTTGATTTGTTGTGGAAAATATCTCCTACTTATCAATTGATAAGCTAAAGGGGCTCTTTAATGAATGGTTCATAAGGCACACAACACTTGCTGAATGTTTCGTAAATGGGGTTGCAAGCTAAGTGGGCTTAACCTTGGAGGAAACCTCCATGGTTAAGCCCACTTGTGTTGGAGTTCCATTGGAAAGGGTGACCTCCTGGGAAGGTCAAATACTTCACCTCTGTGAGCAACTAGATGCAATGATTGCTAAGTGTTCCATTCTTCTCATGAGAGATGGGCTCTTGTGAACCACTACTCATGAAACATGGGTCAATGAGTTTGACTCAAAAAACTACACAATTGAATCCTGATAGCAATATCTCAATAGTTTTAAATCTCAATGTTTTAAACAAATATGTTTTTCATGTGACATTAAGGGCCCGTTTGGTTGGCGGAATTTGTGCATGCTGGAATTGCCAATTCTAGAATTGAATCCATTCTAGGTTTGTGCTATTCTCAAAATGAATTCTAGAATATGGCTGTCCTGTTTGGTTCACCTGGAAGATGACTGAGAAGATGCAAATTCTGTGTTTGGTTCCACACAACTAGAATTGGAATTGGAATTTTGTTTTTGTACACATACACATATATACACACACATACACATATATACACACATGTGTATACACACACGTGTATATATACGCACATGTGTGTGTATATATACACGCACACACATGTGTGTGTGCATATACACACATGTATATATACACATGTACACACACACACATATATATATACACATACATGTATGTATATACACATGTATACACATATACACATATGTGTATATATATACACACATACACACGTGTGTATACACATATATACACACATTTGTGTATATATATACACATATACACATATATACACATACACAT
>MU224049.1:4981093-4999839 GCA_018584345.1 Thuja plicata | reverse complement strand
TTTTCCTGCCCACATACAAAACCTAAATACACTGCAAATGTGCAATCTCAACTCTCCCCACTTTATTCCCCATTGGTCTCATCAATTATTGACGTGAGTGTATACTTACATTCTAGCAATGTCTGAGATTTACCCTTGCCTTAAGTATCATTCTTCACCAGAAGAAATCCAACACTATATCACACTTGCTAGGTGACAGTGCCCTTAACTTACTTACAGTCATCATACCTCATGCCAATCATTATGTGAGTTTCTCCTACATTCTCTAGTTATATCTGAATTTCACTTGACTATTTAAAATCATTCTATATCACAATATATCCCATAGGCTGTTGGTCACTTGCTAAGTGGCAAGGCCCTTACCAATCTATTTCCTCCCCTCCTGCTTCCAGTTACCAATTGAAAAGATTATATAGCTTGTCACAAGTCAACCAATGAAACAAGCTTTTTTTCACTCCTTATGATGTGTGAAAAGGCTTCCTGTTAAGTAGTAAGGATAATTTAGAAATATAAAAAGTAGAGATCAAAAAACAATTTACTCCAACAAAATCATTTAAATGTAATGATCAAGTGCATTCATCTAATTTTAAAGAATACCACTTTTTGCTAGGAATCAAAGTGGTTGACACAACTTGCTGTTAGGTGAATTTTCAGAACATACTTGCAATGATGAAACTACCGAGTCTGTGACAGGTAAACCACCCATGTCCAATGAGGTGAGAGATGTCAGAATAGAGAGTCGAGCAGCTCCACTTGCTTTTATTCCAGTCTCTGAAATACTTAATTTCTTCAAGCTCAAAAGGGAGAGAAGATGCTCTACACCTGCATCAGTAATCTTTGGGCACCTTGACAAATCCAGTTCCTCCAAGGTTGTCATTCCTGAGATCAACAGCAAATTCATTTTTAAGTAGAAGAAGACATTAACCACCCAATGTACACTAATAAACATAGAAGGTAATCCTCCCAAACATTTTGAACGGATAATCAATCATTCGTAGTTAATTTCATTGTTCAGGACCTAATGTTAAGTTTTCTGTCAAAGACTCAAAAGTATTATGTTCCAGTTCAACAGCCACACATCTCATAAGCTGGTATTTGGTAGGCAAAATATCAGCATAGTGTATTTATATATGATGAACCGCACGTATTAATCACCCAAGGATCTTCACTTAAGTTGTTAGTCATACTCTTTATAAACAGAGGCACATCTTTCCACAATAAAAGAAAGCAATTTTTGCATAGGATCCAGTACATGGGGACATGGAGAGAACTACTGGAGAAGAGCTGGACACACCCTGAAATTTTCAGCGACAACCAATGGATGAAGATGTAGCTGCTTCTGGATTAAATTGTGTAACATTTTTTTGCATCAACGTTTCGGATTGCACTCCATGATCCATCATCAGAATGAAGAAAGAAAAGAAGAGAGCAAAGAGTCCTGATGGTGGATCATCGAGTGTGATCGGAAGCATTGATGCAAAAAAATATTACACAATTTAATCCAGGAGCAGCTACATCTTGATATCATGGATTGTGGAAATCTTTCATGACTTACCCAATGGTACCTCAAAAAACATTAAACATATTACTTGTACATACAAATTGTATTTTTACTTGCTATAATCAGTAATGGATTCTTGATTAAATAAAGTTAAAGAAATTATGTTTTTACTTTATGACAAAGTGATGTAATTTTCTTCTTGAGATTGTCCGGACCAGCTTTTCCTTGTCTAAGAGAAGAGTTTTTACTTTTTTTCCAAAAGGGGTGAACGCTTTTGACCTGGAGCTATTACATTATTAATTGGGACTACTAGAGAGGTATTTGACCAGCCTTTTGAAGGGTATTTCAACCATGAGCATTCCATTCCACAACCAACATGGTCTCTTTTGTACTCTACAGACCACTTTTTAAACTGGTTTTTGGCAGCTTATCTAACCTTGAATGTGGACCATATTATAAGTTCTACTATAACATTAGATATAATTTTGTTTGAGCAGCCTTTGGATTGTATTTTGTATTGGATGTCTCGTAAGTGGCTCTTAATCTCCTATTGAGAACATTAAATGTTTATTATTAAGACGTATAGACTGCTAATGTTTTGTATTGCCAGATTGAAATTACCAAATAATTTTACAATTTCAAACCTTTGAGAGCTGGTTTCTATGTCGGGTGATAAAAAAAAATAATACTTTTACATATTTGTGCTCTTCTAGACATTCTCTTGAGGGCTTGAGGAACATTTGGTAGCACACTCCAAGTTGGAAGCTACATTGCTAGCATGTCTCTTGTTTGAGGTAGACCTGGGGCATTCAGGGCCCATCCTAAGTTCTGAAGATGCGGGGACATAGAAAATACATTCCAGATTCCAGGAATAAATCCCCTATCAAACTCACACACAAAGAAAACCGCAAAAAAGTATGAAAATGGCTGCTTTGGAAGCTTACCAGAAAGATGCCAGAGAGCAGAATCATTCATAGCCTTGCAATCTGCTAAGTTTGCAACACGCAAATGACGATAAGCTCCCAAATATGCCATCCATTCTGCATCAACAAAGCTTTGTCCCTTCAAATTTACCTCTTCTATGCTCTGTTGAAAAGCTCTGCAAATGAAGACAATGAAGAATGAAAACTTATAATCAGTTTTTTTTTTTAAATCAGAAAAATGCATTGACAATCAATTTCAATAAAAGCATGGTATTGAATCAATTGTACTGAAATGATCCCTCCCATAGATTATAGACAACAATAAAAGCAAGGAATTAAATCTATTTTACTAAATAAAAAACCTACTGATCACTCACTTAATAAAGTCACCTTTCCACAAAAAATTAGAAGAAAACATACAGGAAGCCATACAGAATGCCTACTCAAGAAGAGATGGCGTAAGCAAGCGCTGCCTAAGTAGGCAATGGAAAAGGGGGCCTGCTAGATGATGTGGCATTCTTTCCAAAGTCCGCCTCTGTCGCCGCCATACCTCCACCATCGCCTTACTCTTAGAAGCTTTAGCAATACACATCTGCACTAACCGGCCATGACCTCTATTTTCATCATATTCGATCCCTTCAGTTATTTCCATTTTCCTGCTAATTTTCACAGTATCCCAAAACCCAATTAGCATCAAACGCCCAATTTATCACTCATTAAATACTGCAGACTCCATTAACTAATCTAATCGATGACTCGATCTGAACCTTGAATATTTAATATTTGTACAATTCAGCGGTGCTAATGAGCAATAAATCAGCTGATTAAGTTCTTTCCAATTATTGTTATCTCATGAGACCCCAAAAACCAGCTTAAACGACAAACTCCAAATTCATATCACATTAAATATTGCAAACCTCATTGACTAATATCATTTGTAACCTACATTTGCATCCTAATTATTAAATCCTTGACTTAAGTAGTTAAAATTTCTAGATCGTTTATTTAAAACCCTGCATAAGTTTTACGTCTCTTATTTTTATTTTTACTTTTTCACGGAGGTAAACAATAAATACTCATTCAACACATATACCTGCAGGCCTAGTAATTATCAGTATTAAATATATAGATGTCTGTTCAAGCCTTGTTAACGTGCCTTTTATCATTAAAACCCTACTCAATTGGGTAGATGATACAGCAAACTCCATTGACTAGCATTACTACTAACTTAATTTGAATCTGAAAATATCACTATGATGATGCGGTGTTTGCTGGAAACTACGAATCATTTCCTCAAGCACCTGCATATTTTTATTTTTGTTTTATTTGTTTCGATATTTAGTGAGGTAAGAACAAATCTTCCATTTACAAATAACTGCTGCCCAAACATATACATGTCAAGGCTACAAACCTTGTTTGTGTTTGTCTCATTTAATAAAATGAGAGCCCTAATCAAGTTTTCTAGTATTGGGTGTTTTCAGAGAAAAAGAAAAACATTCATCCATACCTCTTTGATTGTAACATGACTACAGATCTTACACGAAGAATCTAAATCATATAACTTCTGAAAGTAAAACAGAGTATGCTGTTGTTGAATAACCAAAACCGGTCAAATACAGTAGATAGAACGGGTGGGCATTGAGCATTGGGTATACTTACTTTGCTTGGTTTTGGTTATGTTTCACGAAGGCCTCTGATCTCATTTCCCTGAGAAGTTGCATCTGTATCTGGGCTTTCAATGGAGCCATCGATTGACTCGAAATTCCACGCTGACAAGTGAATTTACCGCAAATTAAGAAACTATAAATAGTATCTTATCCAACTGTTCAACACATTACCAGATATACAGGGTTCCTTTCTCTACTTGTTCCCCAAGTATTCCCCTCGAGATCGTCAACAAATTATTCAATAAGAAAATGAAATTCTGTTTCTTTCCCAGCATTATAAATTAGATTAAAGTATTAATGTGATACAGATGTTGATCTTACGTCATTCGTATATTAAAATATCATAGGCGCTAACAAAAAAATAAATCCCTATAAATTAGATTAAAGTATTAATGTGATACAGATGTTGATCTTACGTCATTCGTATATTAAAATATCATAGGCGCTAACAAAAAAATAAATCCTTGGCTAGGAGGCTACCACAAAGAAAATTATGGTTGGTCTTAGCATGGAAGAGATGTGCACAATGTGGGACGTGCTTTGTGTTTTGGAGTGTACGTACTATAGTGAGAGTGAGAAATATGAATGTATTGAATTAATGATTTTGATATAAATTGAAAAACACTTCATTCTAGAATGTGACGCTTTCAAGGAAAGTAGGGACAATTTTAATATTCTTTTGACTGAGAATTTGTGGGTTGATCTTTTCAATGAGGGGACGGTTGAGCAGTTGGGGGCACTCATCATCAAGCTTCATGAGAAAAAGGTAGAAATAAAAATTTCAGCGTGTGAGACAGTTGCTCCCATAGGCTATCTTTAGCCTCGCGGATGTTAAAACTATTTTCTTTCTTTCTTTCTTTATAATTATTAAAGTAGAGTTATAAAAATTTGATAATTTTGACGGAAAGATAATTCTATTCTGAAAGTTGGGTTTACTATTCAGTGTGTTGGTTAAGTGGTGGTATTGTTGTTGTGCCCACCAAGGTTCATACATTCATTGAGATTGCAGGCTTGTGCCTTTGTTGATCCAATGTGCTCACGAGTTTGAGCCTCGACTTTGTTAAATGGGGATGAGATTCCCGTTTGTGGTCCACCGGTTCATAGCTTTGGGGTCAAACAATGTGTCATGCCCAGCATCACGAGTCACATTAAAAAGTTAACTAGAAACTTATTTTAAAAATATATATATTTTGAAAGATTAGATACATTTTTTGAAATGGAAAATCACTATTATATACATTTACATATAGTGAACTTTATTAAATTTTTCTACTTTAAATGAATAGAATTAATTATATTTTGACATCTTATATTGTGATAATTGAATATAATGCATTATGCTCTTAACACTCTAAATGGCGCTCTCTACTCTCAACACTTTGCATTCTACTCTTGCTCCTTTCATCGAGGTGAATATGCTTGGTGTGGGTGTTCAATCCCTTAGTGATAACAAATCAAGTGTGCTCACCTTCAGTCAGTGTGATTCCTTTTGCATTAAGGTCTCGTATTCATCTTTCAACCACTGCACAAAGATTTTCACTTATGCTTTCCTTTGGGTTCGATTATCATACTTTCCTATCCAATTACATTATTCCATATGTTTCTCAAATAAAGTTGAGTCTTTTTTAGGCTCCATTGACAGTTTGTATACACCTTAAATTGGTCAACACGAGTCAAAGAGGAAAATCAAGTCAAAACCATTGATTAATTATCAAAGCATTTAATTAATTAAACTCAAGCCATTTGGATTAATCAAATTTGAAAATCAAATCACTATGTAATTGATTTAATCAATTAATTATATAATTCATTGAATTAATTAAATCCAACTCATCTAATTCCCATACATGGCTAATTTAATTAAAGCTTTGAATTAAATAAATCCTAATTTCCCTCACCCACCACTATAAGACAAAATCAATTCAACCAATGGGAAAGGAGGATTGAGAGCACATGGATCACTCCAAGACTTTGCTATCTTGTCCACTCAAAGGGACACATCACTTAACCTTAACATCAACCATGTGTTGACTATGGTTTATCAAACTCACCCCCCTACCATTGAGAAATCCTATAAATAGTATGCATTTCTTAGTGCAAATCACAAATTCACCAATTCACATATACTCATACCACTTTACATTCACTATCATTTGCATCATCATTATAGTCAATTTTGCATCCATGTTTAGAGTAATTTGAATTCAATTTAGCATTGTAATAGCATAATTAGCTTTCAGTTCATCATCTAGCATAATTGCACATCATTTTCACTCTCATTTTAGGAATTGTCACTTTAGGATTGCTCATTTGCAGTTGAGAGCACTCTTATGGTCTTCTTAGATAAGGAAACATGAGACATTCTTGAGTATTTTGGTTTCAAATAGCTTAATTAATCAATTTGAGTTAAAATAGTTGAATTAAGGTTTTATGATGGTATTTTACATACTACAAATGGTGCCCACCATGGGGCAGATGTCTCAATCTAACGAGACTTTATGATTTTTTTACCATTTTTATTGAATTTGTGTTGCAGATTTGAGATTTGCAGGTACAAGAGTGTGTATGCACAGAAGTTCAGCGCGTAGGAAGCAAAGTTCAGTGTGTGTCTGCTAAAGTTCAGCGGGTATAGAAAAAAAGTTTGGCGCCTATAAGGATTCTTTCAGCACGTGTTATATTTCTTTTGTCTCCTGTCTATTTTCTTTTAGCGCTTGTTGATGAACTTTTTGGCACCTATCTAACATTCTTTTTGTGCTTAATAACTGCAATATTTCCTTCAGTGCGTAGGAGTTAAATAGTAGCGCGTGTAAAGTAAATTTTAGCGCGTACTAAGATAAATAACATCATGTATAAAGTTTTTAATAACACGTACAACCTGCAATTTAAAAATTTTATATTCACAAATCTGAAGTCAATTAAAATATTTTGTAGATGTCAGAGCATAAGAAGGTAAGGAAACTTGTGGTTAGAAGTCCAGATTATTACAAAGAAAAGGATGTAAAAAGGATTAATAAATATATAAAAGCAATTCATAATGCAAATATTGTTGAAATCTTAGATGAGGACATTAAAGAGTATAATCATCATATCAAAATGCTAAATTTGTATCAAACTTTCTACAATATTCCTATATGATCAATTATAATGCTTCTCCTTTTTAGAGTTTTTTCACAAAATTGACTTTGAAATTCCTTCAAGTTTATGCAAATAGTTGTGATTTTCTTCACTTTGGATTGTCTTGTGTCGAATTAACGTTTGTGAAGGGGATGCTTAGGAGTGGGAATGATCGCCAAGGTATGTATTGGAAAACATAAAACCTTCTCAAAAATGCACATAAGCTTCGAACAAGGTGAGTTCTAAATCCTTTTAGTTTCAAGTCATTTGCTTAACTTGTGACTTTTCAAAAGTTGAAATCTAGCTTAAATAGAAACCTATTATTTTTGCCAAATAAAGCATTAGGCCTATGCTCTCATCTTTTAAGATGATCAAAATGCCAAACATGCCAAATTTGACAATATAAAGAAAGGTTAAGGACTGAATAAACACTAAAATAAAGCCTCTTTGTTTGTGAATGAAAAACATTAGGCCTATGCTCTCAAATTTTTAAGTTGATCAAAATGTCAAACATGCTCTAATTCCATAGGTTAAAAGTGATGCATGAGTATCTTGGGTCATTGGAAATCCTACTCAACCAAAAACATGTTTGTTTTGTTCTTTAGTTTGTTTGGAGGTTGCTCGGGAAGTACTTTGTTGCTCGGGTTCTGTTGCTCGGTTATGCTTGTTCTGAGTTGGTCTTTGTTGCTCAAGTTTCTGTCGCTCGGGCATGCTTGTTTCCGAGCTCATTTATGTTGCTCGGTTTTGTCTTCTATTGCTCAGGTATGCTTGGCCCGAGTCATGATTTTGTTGCTTGGGTTGTTCTTTGCCTGAGTCACTCTGTTGCTCGGTCATCCTTTGCTTGAGTTGTTTATTTTGGAGTTAGATCTAGTGGCCGACTTCTTCAGTTAATTTTCGTGGCTTAATTAATTTGGGGTCTCTCATTGGGATATGTGTGGACCTAAATATGGGTCTCACTTATGGATTTGAGCGCCAGCCTCTCTGTTGGACTCTTGTATATATTTATTTCTATGTTCTTAGTTTTGGCAATAGTTCTTCAGTAGGATTTTGATATCAGATTGTTATAGAAGAAGAAGGATTGAATTATCTATAAAGAAGGTCTGTGCCCTTGCATGTATGAAGATCAATTTGTAATTCATTGAATGTATATGGCCCAAACCGGGAAGGCCTTACACCCAACATGTAATAAGTTTGATCAATCAATGATAAGGATCTCTATTTTTTCCTCTCTCACAGTGTTGTTGTTGCTTCCGCATTGTGTTTGCAAGCTAGTTTGGTAGTTGGGAGAGCCCTTGGCCGCTCCTTCCATCCCACTTGCTTCAGGTGGTATCAGAGAATTGGTGAGATCTAAGTTCCTTCTTGTAAACCCTGACCCTAGTTGGTATTGTTGTGGGGTAGCAAATTCTGATATGACCTACAATTGCAGAGGGATTCAAGATAGTTTGTGGGAGAGGAAATGCAGATCCAAGTCTAGCCGATATGCTTAGATAGATGGCTGCTAGATTAGAAGCTGTTGAGATAGCCCAGCATAGAGGAAGACATCTTGAAGATGTTAGTGATGATGAATTGGAAGAGGTTCAAGGTGAAGCTGCACCTGCACCTGTAATGGATCAGGAAGAAGAAATATTCCTAAGAGCTTTGACAAGTTTGAAATCCACACCTCAATTTAATCCTCCTGAGTATAGTGGAAAGTTAGATTCTGGTGAATTGATTGACTGGATAACTGAGATGGAAAAGTATTTTGAATATGAGAATGTATCAGAGGATAAGAAGGTGAAGATTGCAAGCACAAAATTGAAAGGTCATGCATCCTTATGGTGGGAACATCTGCAATTGGATCGAAAGAAGAAAGGTAAAGAAAAAATCAAGGTATGGGACAAGATGGTAAACAAATTGAAAGGCAAGTTTCTATCTTGTGATTTTCAAAGTAACCTGATTAGGAGAATGCAAATTTTGAAGCAGAAAGACAGATCTATAAAAGACTACACTGAGGAATTCTATGGATTAGACATCAGATCTGGACATGTTAAAGATGAAGTGGAAAGAGTAGCAAGATACCTGAATGGATTGAGAAGTTATGTACAAGATCAGATCATTTTGGTCAAGATAGAAAGCATTGAGGAGGCATATCAATTTGCCCTAAAAGCTGAGGAAAAGTTGAATAGAATATATGAGCAAAGACAAAGAGGTAGAGGTGGTATATTCCCCAGAGGAAGAGGTAGATCTCATGATGAAAATAGTAGATCTAAACCAGACAAGTCAATTTCAGACACATCTCAAGACAAAGGAAAGACTGAATGGAAAGGTGGAAGTTCATATCGAGGAAGAGGCAATCACTCCAGAGGTGGTTATAGCAGAAGAGGGTTCCAAGTAACTTGTTACAATTGTGGTGAGGAAGGACATAAATCCTTTGAATGTACACATGCAAGCAAGAAGATTGGTAGTAGTAGAAATGCTTTGGTGCAAGAGGAGTCACCAAATGAAGCTAAGAAGGAAGGAAATCTCATGATCTGAAGGATACTATGGAGTGAGAAGGATAAGCAAGATCCTGTCAGGAAAAGTTTGTTCAAGACCAGATGTAGAGTTGCAGACAAAGTTTGGAAGGTGATTGTTGATAGTGGAAGCTCAGAGAATCTGGCATCTGAGGAAATGGTTACAAAGTTGCAGTTGGAGAGGATGAAGTATCTAAAGCCCTATCAGATCTCATGGATCAAGGATGAGCACACATTAATGGTGAGTGAACAATGTTTTGTGAATCTAAAAATTGGAAAGTATTATGATAAGGTGTTGTGTGATATTATGCCTATGGATTGTTGTCATATTTTGTTGAGTAGACCTTAGCAATATGATAGACATGCTATACATGATGGAAGATTGAATAGATATTTTATTTGGGTTTATGGTAAGAAGCAAGTTTTGTTACCTTTGGTTGAAGAATCTGTTAGTGGGATATGTACATCTGTGAAAAAAAATTTGATGGAAGGTAGACAGTTTGTTAAGGACTTGAAAAGAAATGATATTTGTTATGCTTTGATTCCTAATAAACCAAGTAAGAATATAGAAGATGACATTCCTGTAGAAGTTGAAAAGTTATTCACTGAGTACAAGGAGATAATTTTAGATAATGTACCTGATGGTTTTCCACCAATGAGAGATATTAGTCACTATTTGGATCTTATTCCCAGAGCTAGTTTACCAAACAAAGCACCACATAGGTTAACACTGACCTAAAATGAAGAGCTTAAATGACAAGTTCATGAATTATTGAACAAAGTTTTGATCTGAGAGAGTTTGAGTCCATGTGCAGTACCTGTTGTGTTGGCACCTAAGAAGAATGGAGAATGGTGAATGTACACTAATTCTAGAGCAATCAACAAGATCACATTGAAGTATAGGTTTCCTATACCGAGAATGGATGACATAATGGATTGTTTGAGTGGAGAAAGATACTTTACCAAAATTGATTTGAAGAGTGGATATCATCATATCAGAATCAGAGAAGGTGATGAATGAAAGACTATTTTCAAGATAAAGGAAGGTTTGTATGAGTGGTTGGTTATGCCTTTTGGTTTAACTAATGCACCGAGTACTTTTATGAGATTAATGAATGAGGTTTTGAAGAAATTCTTGAATAAATGTGTGATTGTATACTTGGATGATATTTTGATATTCAGTAAGACTAGAGAAGAGCATTTGATGCATATAAGGCAAGTATTGCAGAGATTGAAAGAGGAAATGTTGCTAATAAATCTGATAAAGTGTTCCTTCATGAAAGAAGAACTTGTGTATTTGGGTTTTATAATTTCAGCTGATGGATTGAAGATGGATCCTGAGAAGGTTGAAGCTATACTTAGTTGGCCTACACCTGAGAATGTCACTGAGGTAAGATCATTTGATGGATTGGCAATTTTTTATAGGAAGTTTATCAAAAAATTTAGTTCTATTTGTAATGCTATGACTAAGACAGTGAGAGGAGACAAAAGAGAATTCAAATGGATACATTTAGCTGATAAGAGTTTTGAGACTTTGAAGCTGAAGGTTGTTGAATTACTTGTGTTAGCATTACCTGATTTCAATGTATTCAAGTTGAATGTGATGCAAGTGGAACTGCAATTGGAGTTGTGTTGACTCAAGAAGGTAAACTTATTGCTTTCTTTAGTGAAAAGTTGAATGATGCTAAAAGGAAATATTATGTCTATGATCAAGAATTCTATGATATTGTTCAAGCTATGAAGAAATGGAGACACTATTTGATGCCAAATGAATTTGTGTTGTATACTAATCATAAGGCTTTACAATATTTGGGTAGTCAAAATAAGTTGAATCAGAGACATATGAAATGGGTAGAGTATTTTTAGAGTTTCACATTTGTGATTAAGCATAAGAGTGGAGTTTCTAACCAAGTTGTTGATGCATTGAGTAGAAGAAGATCTTTGTTGACTGAAATGAGAATTGAAGTTCTTGGTTTTGATGACATGAAGAATTTGTATGAAAGTGAACCTAATTTTTCTGAGCAGTGGAGAGTGTGCAAAGCACCTAATTCAAAACAAACAAGTAAGTATGAAGACTATTTCATTCAGGGAGATATGTTGTTCAAATGTATTCAGTTGTGTATACCAAGAGGTTCAATGAGAACTAATTTGATTAAGGAGAAACATATTAGTCGATTGACTGGACATTTTGGTATTGATAAAACATTGGGTTTGCTTAAGGAAAGGTATTTTTGGCCTCAATTGTATAAGGATGTTCATAAATTTGTGAAAAGTTGTTGAGTTTGTCAAGTTTCAAAAGGAGTGAGTTAGAATACTAGTTTGTATACACCAATTATTGTTCCTGAGAAACCTTGGAGTGATATCAGCATGGATTTTGTTCTTGGCTTACCGAGGACAGCAAGAGGTAATGATTCCATATTTGTTATTGTGGATAGATTTTCTAAGATGACACATTTTATACCATGTAGGAAAACATCAGACACAGTATATATAGCAAATCTTTTCTTTAAGGAGATTGTCAGATTGCATGGATTACCAAGGAGCATCATCTCTGACCGAGACAGTAAATTTGTAAGCTATTTTTGGAGAACACTCTAGAAGAAGTTGGATACTAAGTTGAAGTTTAGTTCTACATTTAATCCATAGACTGATGGACAAACAGAGGTTGTAAACTGAATTTTGGGAAATTTGTTGAGATGCCTAGTTGGAGACACACCAAGTAATTGGGATTTGATGTTGGCACAAGCAAGTTTGCATACAACAGTTCAGTAAATAGAAGTACTGGAAAGACACCTTTTGAGATTTTTCATGGCACACAATCGAGAGGTATATCAGACTTGAGAGATATTGTTGGAGAAGAGAAAAGAAGTGCTGAAGCAAAGGAATTTGTTGAGTTTATGAATACGTTGCATGAAGATGTAAACAAAAGTTGGAGAAAAGTAATCAAAAATAAAAAGATAGTGCAGACATATCAAGAAGACATAAAATGTTTGAAGTTGGTGATGCATTAATGGTTTATTTGAAGAAAGGCAGATTTCCTATTGGAACATATGGTAAATTGAAGATGAAGAAATTTGGTCCTTGCAGAATACTGAGAATATTTGACAGTGGAATTGCTTATGAAGTGTAATTACCTCATGACATGGATATATCACCTATATTTAATATTTCAAACTTGTATGAATATCATGAACCTGATGGAGAAGTGACAATACCAAGTGATTATCCTAAGAAGCAGATAGAGGAAGTTGAACATATTTTGAAATAGAGAATTGGCAGAAGTACAAGAGGAAAGGAATACATGGAATATATGGTAAAGTGGAAGAAAATACCGATTGACGACTCATCTTGGATTTCTCAATCTAAGTTGGATTCATTTCAGGTTAGACCTGATACATGATTTGGGGAATCATTTCTTGTATCCCCAGGTGTCTGATGCAGGACCATCTTGGGTCATTGGAAATCCTACTCAACCAAAAAGATGTTTGTTTTATTCTTTAGTTTTTTTGGAGGTTGCTCGGGAAGTACTATGTTGCTCGGGTTCTTTTACTTGGTTATGCTTGTTCTAAGTTGGTCTCCATTGCTTGGGTTTATGTTGCTCGGGCATGCTTGTTTTTGAGTTCATTTTTTCTCGCTCGGGTTTGTCTTTTGTTGCTTGGGTATGATTGGCCTGAGTCATGATCATGTTGCTTGGGTTGTTCCTTGCCTGAGTCACTATGTTGCTCAATCATCCTTTGCCCGAGTTGTTTATTTTGGAGTTGGATCTGGTGGCCGACTTCTTCAGTTAATTTTTGTGGCTTAATTAATTTGGGGTCTCTCATTGGGATATGTGTGGACCTAAATCTGGGTCTCACTTATGGATTTGAGCGCCGACCTCTTTATTGGACTCCTGTATATATTTATTTCTATGTTCTTAGTTTTGGAAACAGTTCTTCGGTAGGATTTTGATATCAGATTGTAATAGAAGAAGGATTGAATTGTTTGTAAAGAAGGTTTGTGACCTCGCATGTATGAAGATCAATTTGTATTTCATTTAATGTATATGACCCAAACTGGGAAGGCCTTATAACCCGACATGTAATAATTTTGATCAATTAATGATAAGGATCTTTGTTGTTTCTTCTCTCACTGTGTTGTTGTTGTTTCTGCATTGTGTTTGCAAGCTGGTTTGGTAGTTGGGAGAGCCCTTGGCCCCTCCTACCATCCTACCTTACATCAAAAAGGCTTGGAAATAAAAAAAATTGTCAATTTTATTTGGAAGTGGAAAGTAATATGGATATACTCTCATCCTTCTTAGGGTGATCAAACTCCTAGACCTACTTGTCATTTCATTACGTTAATGAACATGCTAGTTAGATTTGAAACTTAGAAGGCTCACCTCCCAAGACTTGCTTTAACATAACCAGTGAGAGGGAGGGCCTAAAGTGAAAATAGAGCTAAAGATAGCTTCTTCTGATCCACTATAAATAAATAGTTTATTGAAGTTAATGCTTCAGAGGGTAAAAGTATCTTATGCCTGGTCTCCTCTGGTGGTCGACAAGACCTAAATAGTGTTTACATTACCGTGGTTCATTTCAATGCATTCATAAGATGCCTTTGAATATAATCCTTGATTAAAACCCATTTAAATTAGCAAGCCTGCCTTTTAAATCCATGTTGAACCAAATTGATCGTAGGTAGATTGATTGTAGTGTTTTATTGTGGAGACCTTGTCAAAAACATTCAAGAATATACACTTTTGTGTGTATATTTTTAAAGGTTAGAAAATATGTGTATTTGTGATTGCTATGCTTGATGATACATGGTCTTGAAGAAAATAGCATCCATTAAAAGATCCAAGGTTCATAAACATCATCATTCTTCTCAAAAGGATACTATTTCAACAAAGATTCAAAACTATTTTCATTATGGTTGTGACAAGATCCCAATCCACCAATTGTATTTACGAAGAAGATGGAACTTTGCATAGGGAAGATATTATACCTCCTCAACCACCTAGACAAGAACATCAAGACAATCATACCATGACTAAGACTGAATGGTCTAGACTCACAAAGAAAATTCAATCTTTGCAATCACAAATCCAAGACTTAAAGAAAGAAGAGGATATCCATCCAAAGAATACTCATTAAGATCAATTTGTCCCTTTCTCTTTAATCATGATCTAAACATGCTTCCATTTTCTTCAAACAAAGAGACATCTAAGCATGAAAATCCTATCTTCGATCAAGAAAAAATTCATGATAATGTTAGGATTAGGATCACTGAGAGGGGGGGGGGTGAATCAGTGATCTATCAATTAATACTTTTTCTTATTATCTGAATCTTTACTTAAATGCTTATGAACTGAACTTGAATATCAATGCAAGTAAGATAAATATACACAACACATAACACCATATATGATTATGGGGAAACCCAATGTAGGTGAAAACCCCGATGGGAATTAGTACCCACAAATATTTTGTACTAGTGCCTTATGATCCTTGTTAGAATATCCTTAACCCTGTTAGGGGTTGTCTTTACAATACATGAAGTACAGTGACCTTGTTAAGGGTCAAACCCTATTAGGAGTCTTTTACAATAACCCTGTTAGGGGTGGTGGACTCACTTTCCAAGGACTCACTTTCCAAGGACTCACTTTCCAAGAGCACACTGCTCAAGTGGTGAAGGCTACAACCTTCTAGATCTTCGATACACACTGTATATGTAAGGTGAACTATTGCTGTGACACTGCTTGTCTGATCAGTTCCTTTTGTGCGCTGATACTTTAACCTCTTGTTGATATCTATAAAAATATTTTCTTCACTCCAAATTATTCTAATTCAATATCTATATCATCAATATATGACAAATATAGCTTTGCTGCTTTTACACTCTGCTCTGCTTTTCTTATCTCTGGCTTCCACAACTTTTCCCATCACAAATGACCTTCTATAAGTACTTCCTCAAAGGACATGAACATGTTAGTTTTAGGAAACCTTTTACCATGCGTCTTGATCACTTACATAGCCATGCAACCCTTCATTAAGTTGGCTTAACATTAATTATAACTGCTTTACTCAAACCGAACAGACACGTCTTTTCACACAGTCTGCTTCACCAAAATAGCTCTAACTAATTATCCCAGATGAATCAAGTCATGTGCTTTTAACCATATATTTTTAGGTCACTAAAAATCACTAATCCAAAGGCACAAGTCCTGAGGATGAGTGAAACTTCCACGCCAAAACAATCTCTGTCGACTCTTTTCATGATCTCTGTCCTATTCTGTCATTCACTAGTTGTACCTCTTCAACTTGTTGTATCTTCTTCATACTTGAAGATCTGATCATGCTCTCTTGGAATTAGCATGTAAACATACTCATAAGCTTATCTTCAAAGGCACATATCATTTGGATAACAAAGGAACACACGCTAATCAAAACTATAACAGTCTGTTCCTTGCTCTGTCCTGTTTTCTGTACTTAGCCAATTTCTGATCTTCTGATAATGTGTGCTGACTCCAAAAATTCATATGAATTTGTTTCCATAATGAAAAAACTAAATAGATTCATATACTTCAGTATAGTCAACTTTCCAACAATCTCCCCCTTTGTCATTAATGGCAACAAAGGAATATGGTGAAGTTACTATCTGTTCTTTTATATAAAAACTCTCTATCTTATATCTCCTTTTTATCATATACTAGACTCCATATTCTTCATACTCTACTCCCCCTTTGACATTAGTGACAAAGGTGCTCAAAAACACTTCTATGTACTTACTCAGCATACATATCTGGATATGCAATCTGTAACTTCTAGATCTCTTTCTCCCAAAATGCAATTAGTGAATTAACAATCTGTAGATGGGCGCATAATGCATATTGTAGCTTCTCCATCTTTTCCAATTATGTGCTAGGACCTTGATCATATGATAGAATCCATATTCTATACATTACTTTACTCACCCTTTGATATTATCTTCTCTGCCTTCTCAATCTTATCAATCTGCCCCTGATATACACATATTGACATCGGTGAAGGGATCTTCCACAAATTTCCTTATCTTCTCTATCATAGCCTCCACCTCCTGGATCTTCTTTGTAATGATGGGCACTTAACTTTCATGACTCATACAGTCAGCAATAATCTTTTTGCCTTTTGCTGCAAACTCTTTCAAGGATGCTTGACCAGCTTTGAGTGAACTAAGATCAAGTGTAAAGTTGCTAATCAATTCACTGAGCCTCTTCTTCATATACTTCTCTTCTGCAATATCTGATCTATTTTTCATGACTTCTTCAGATTATATACTCCCACTTACTTATTTACTCGCCATGAGTCTAAGTCTGTTATGGGTGTCAAGCTTTACAACAATGATGATGAATTGTCCATCACTTCAGTCTTCTCTTTTTCTGCTTCCTTTTCTGTGATATCTTAAATCAATATATCTTCTTGCTGATATAAAGACTCTCAGCTTCTTGAGTACTCACAAATGTTTCTTCAAAATTGTCTAGATTAATATCCATTACTACCATTGATACTTCAACATTATCAATCATGAATGTATCCTCCATGTCCTTGACCATGGGCGCATAATCCTGTGGACCTGTCATAATAGTTTTATCTCCTTCTTCACATGATATTTCAAACTGTATCTTCAATCAATTATGCTCTTACGTGAATTCTCTTTTGTTGTATTCACACTTAGATGATCAATAATAAGTATGTGCTTCCAAGGATAACATCAGGTCGGCTCCAAAACAAAATCTCCAACGGCTATACTGTGCTTCCAAGGATAACATTAGGTCGGCTCCAAAACAAAATCTACAATGGCTATATTGATACTCTCACATAGAACACTGCTCAACAAGATTTTGACCCATTCTGCTTCATGAAATTCACGCGCTGAAGCATACTGATAAATCACTTCTGAGATGTTTCAAAGAGTTTCTTGATATCAATCTCTACTGAAGAATGTAATTGTGACACTTTGCTACTTGACTGCAAGTTCTCCTTTGATTATCCAACCGCTTACTCGATTGTTAAGTAATTTTTCAACTAATTTCTGAAACAATGTGTCCGTGCTTGGGCTTTGTTTCAAACTCGAGTCACTTTGCTTAACAAATAACGATTATCAATCTCCTTTCTTCACTGTTGAGAACAATTTAAATGCATTAACAATACAACTGCCAGGGCTTCCATGATCTCCAATCATTTATTCTGACCGAGAGTGAGGAATTGGTGATTTCAAAGTAGATTTCCACCATTAATACTTGTCGCGTGGACACAAAAAGCAACTATAACTTTCGTTCTTGTTCCTGATAACAATTTAAACCGTGTTCTCTTGCATACTACATCACAATGTCACCAAACAATTGTAATCCAAGGTGCATACTCAGAGGTGAGTATACTAGCCACACAGGGGTTCAGAGCTAGAATAGCTCCCCCTAAGACCATGAGGGTCAACTAACCAGAAGTAGAAGGTGTGTCCACTAAGGATGCATCTACTACCTTGTTCTCTTCATTATCCTTCTTTACTTTGACCTAGATTTTGCTCGCATCTTCTATAGCTTTCACAAATTTGATTTCTCCTTCCTTATCCCATAATGAATCTTCTGACATTTTAGGGCTTTCCTGTCTCTGTGCTCTAGATCTACAATGCTTAGAGAAGTGTCCAGCTTTTTCACATGAGTGACAAATGATAGGAGGTCTGATGTTATTATTCATCATGTTGCACTGCTTGGCTGTGTGTCCATTGTAATTACATATCTGACATGTAATGTTCTAAGGGCTTCTAACATTTTGCTAAGGATAACTTCTTTGTCTTTGCTGATTCTAATTTCTTTGACTATTCTGATTCTTGTTCTTCTAACTTGTTTTATAATTCATAGCTTTATGACCAAATTTATTGCATGAATAACAGTAACCATTGAAGGGTCTTACTGTATGAGTTAATTTTGGCCTTCTAAATCAACCACACACTTCAACATAGTCATTCTTCACCAGGTACAGCCAAGACTGAATATGAGTTATTCATCCTGACTGTCTGCGTGATTCGACCTGTT
>MU224049.1:4964553-4980993 GCA_018584345.1 Thuja plicata | reverse complement strand
TTATGATCCTTGTTAGAAGATCCTTAACCCTGTTAGGAGTTGTCTTTACAATACATGAAGTACAGTGACCTTGTTAAGGGTCAAACCCTGTTAGGAGTCTTTTACAATAACCCTGTTAGGGGTGGTGTACTCAATATCCAAGGACTCACTGTCCAAGAGCACACTACTCAAGTGGTGAAGGCTACAACCTTCTAGATCTTCGATACACACTGTATCTGTAAGGTGAACTGTTGTTGTGACACTGCTTGTCTGATCAGTTCCTTTTGTGTGCTGATGCTTTAACCTCTTTTTGATCTCTATAAAAACCTTTTCTTCACTCCAAATTCTTCTACTTCAATATCTATATCATCAACATATAACAGATATAGCTTTGCTTCTTTTACACTCTGCTCTGCTTTTCTTATCTCTGGCTTCCGCAACTTTTCCCATCACAAATGACCTTCTATAAGTACTTACTCAAAGGACATGAACATGTCAGTTTTAGGAAACCTTTTACCATGTTTCTTGATCACTTACATAACCATGCAACCCTTCATTAAGTTGGCTTAACATTAATTATAACTGCTTAACTCAAACCGGACAGAAACATATTTTCACACAGTCCACTTCACCAAAATAGCTCTAACTAATTATCCCAGATGAATCAATTCATGCACTTTTAACCATAGATTTTTAGGTCACTAAAAATCACTAATCCAAAGGTGCAAGTCTTGAGGATGAGTGAAACTTCCACGCCAAAACAATCTCTGTCGGCTCTTTCCATGATCTGTCTTATTCTGTCATTCACTGGTTGTACCTCTTCAACTTGTTGTATCTTCTTCATACTTGCAGATCTAATCATGCTCTCTTGTACTTAGCATGTAAAAATACTCATAAGCTTATCTTCAAAATCACATATCATTTGGATAACAAATGAACACACGCTAATCAAAACTATAACAATTTGTTCCTTGCTTTGTCCTATTTTCTGTACTTAGCCAATTTTTGATCTTCTGATAATGTGTGCTGACTCCAAAACTTAATATGAATTTATTGCCATAATGAAAACACTAAATAGAGTCATATACTTCAGTATAGTCAACTTTCCAACAGATAACCCCATCTTTGATCAAGAAAAACTTCCTGACCGTCCTATCTTTGATCAAGAGAATGAAGAGGAAGTTACATTAGATTTAGTTGAGAGTCTTTTCTATCAATCATATGAAAATAACAAATCAAACCATCGTGATCTTGAATCTGACATCTTTTTGGCAAATATAAGTGAATTAAATGTCCATTGGATATATCATTTACTCCTTTGGGACAATCTTATGAATCGAATTTAGAAGAACTCCTTGAAAACAATCTCATCAAATAGCCTCAAGTCACTTCATGTGTATTTGCATTTTTTAGCTACTATTTTACATGTCATAGACATAATGAACATGAAACTTCAAATTGTGTAGAATTGAAGCATAAAATCCAAGATCTCATTGATGGTGACATAATTGAAGTGCAAAATCCTAATGAGTTGTCTAATGAAGAACAAGAGACTACTCTCGAGAAATATCTAAACCATGAACCTATGTCTAGTAATGGTCCTCGCGCAACCTCTAATTATCCTACCATTCCTCCATCCCCTAGAGAAGCAAAAATAGTCAAAATCTCTCCATTAAAAAATGAGCATAATGATGATACTTTCCATGTTGACTATGTCTACCCTCAAGGCTACCTCTAAAATAAATCCAAGCTAATTTACATCATGCTACAAGTTTCTTCCATGCTTCAAATATCATAGACCCCAAGCTTTCATTTGCTTCAATTCCTTTCATGACTATTCAAAATTATCCTTCATCATCCCTTCAAGAATTCTCCATGTACATCCAAACTCCTACCATGTCCTTAGAAGTGGCTCTATGTCAAGAGAGTATTTCAAAGTGCGAAGAAACAAGTATCAGTAAAGATCAAGATTAAGATGCTATCCATTCCTATATAATATTTGATGAAGGTCCCATATCCATAGAGTCTTATGATGATCCCCTCATACCCTTGCACTTCTTCCAAGATAATACCCCTCTATGTAAAGCACAAAGTATCCCTCCAAACTTCTTGTCTTATCCACCTCCTAAGCAAGATAAATATATTCCCTCCACAATTTATAATGAGCCTTTTGTAAACCAATAACAAAGTACCATCTCTACCTCCATCTCCATATCTCCTCTTACCAGATCCATCTCCATTCCCACCCCATCCAATAATACTCTTCTATGTCAAGATCAAAGTATCTCATCATCTCCTTGTCATGATATCCATGTCTACCTCAAACACCTATCATTCCTCCCAATCCATTTCATGATAATAAATCCCCTCAAGCTTCAGTTGATCCTATAAAAGCTACTCGTGAGCCTAATGGTATAAAGATAAATCTTAAAGATGAGAATCTCAGCAATATAGCTCTTTCTAAAGATGTTGATATCCCTTTCACACCTTATATCCCTCCATTCAAATGTATCCATATGCCTTCACTATCCTCCAAATCCATTCTTGGTCATTATATCCCAAAGCTAAAGTCTTCATCCCTTCCATCCATATTGGGTCCTAATATCCCTCCATCAACCATACCCAACTATTCTATCTCACTATCCACCTACCCTATCAAAAATCAAGGTTAACAAAGGCACACATATTTGAGAAATTTGCAATCACCTATCCATATAAACTCTTAATATCATTCCTATACATCCATGAATCCCAAAACATTTGGAAGAAACTTGGATGTCAAACATAAAAATAAAAAATCCAAGAATCCACATATGTACAAAGATCAACACGTCCAATCTAATATACATGTGAATACAAAGAAAAAGGAAATATCTAAAAGGTCACAAAGGTCCACCAAGCAAAAAGAAGAATCAAATAAAATTTGGGTTCCTAATCCCTCATTGAATAAATGTATTATAAATCATCACAAGGAAAAGAAAAGACAAAGACTATGTGGATTCCCAAGTCACTCTTACAAGACTTGCACACAAAAGGAAAATCAAAGTTGACATTCAAGCTTCCAAAGGCTTCCACTACACCTCCATACAAACATTTTTCATCTTCCAAGTCTATTTTGGGTACTTATGTCCCAAAATCCATTACCTCAAATACTTCATCACCTTTTCAATTCATTTTGAGTCCTTGTGTTCCAAAATACACAATCTATCCTCCATCAAAATTTAAAGCTTCCAAATCCATTTTTCCTCCATCATTCCACCATCCTTCAAAGTGTATGTCAAAGTTGGTCCTTCCAATATTTCCATCCATAATGTACATGCTTCTTACATTCCATCCATTATCCAATACCTAATTTCCATTCTTCCATCCCTCTTATTCAATCCATAGCATAAATCCTTAACCACCATCTACCTTTATCCTCCTATTGGTAAACAGATTTGTCTTCTCAAAACACCTGCACGAAATGACTCCAAAACACCCAAGGCTGAAAGACAAATTGTAACACAACAGTTGGGTCACTTTGCTATTGAAAAGCATAAGCGCCCTCTGAATTATCTGGGTACAGCTCCCCGTATATGATTTTCAAATAATTTCTAATAAAACAAAAATAACATACATATGTAATTTTACCAGAAAGTACTTAAAGGATCTCTCGACATACTCACAGGTATGGAGGAATGCTTACAAAGAAATTACAATATGAACTAAAAGAATCAGAAGACACAAAGTTCTCCAGATTTCAGAGATTTGGAAAAACAAAACTTTCAAAGAAACTAAACTCAGATGAAAAGAATGATAATCATTCTTCACTCCTTTACAACTACAAAAGAAAACTAAAGCAGAAACTTCTCTTCCAGCACAAAGACTTTCAAAAAGAAAAGCCTCCACTTTACCCTGCATTACAATAAAAATCCTAATCTATCCCTGCCCTGGCACAAAGTCTCTCGGGTCAGGCAGAATCTGGAACCCTTTCTCTATCCTCTCTCGGCCTATTTATTTCCTTCCTAATAATGGTTACCGGTTATAATAACTGATAATTGTTTCTTGAATGTCGGATCTTTTTGAACATTCTCGGGAAATTTCTTATTCCTCCCTCATCGATTTATCTTTATGAGATAAAATTTATTACAAGTTTATATTTGCCAATAACTTATGAAAGTTATTTCCATGAGACCCCTCAATCTTATAGTGTCATTGCTGTTCGACAAGCTGTTGCTTCAAAGTCTCAGTTTTTAAAATAAATCTCTAAGCCTTTCGATACATCATCTTCACAATTACTGAGGTGGCGTTGATGACTCTCTAGTTTCATACGTGATTGCAAGATGTTGAGAATCCTCTCTCGAATAAATTCACCTCCGAACCCAAGCATCTGATCAATAGTTTCGCTGGTGGTTTGAATTAGTAAAACTGTCAAATAAACACATGTTATTCATGTGAGCACCTGCAGTATGCCGCCCACCATCGAGGCATCAACTCCTCTGCATATTGGCATTTTGTCAAACATTTTGGAGTTGGTCTTCGAGGGTCATAATATATTTATGAATCTTTTATCTGACAGCTCTCGGCAATTCTGACAATCAATTCGTTGAGCTTCCTGCACATAATAGACAAACATAAACCACCAGCAGAGGACTCTAGGATGATTCAGTGTTTAGGGGTGCGGGATAAGATGCTGTGGTGGCATTGCTCCAATCACTGCAATCTTCAAGGCATAATATAATAAATTCTTTATGTTTCATCTTGGTTCGAACAAGTCCCTCTAGAGCGTGTGCTTGAGCCTTCCCATCTGTAGAAGAACCCAAAACTATGGTAGCGGGATCATTCAACAAACTAAGAAGATGTTCGGCAGCTGCTTTGAGAGTTTCTGTATCAAGATCGTCCACATTTGCAACAAGAACCCTAGCTTCAACAGTTCCAATCACAGAATTTGTGTGTACAATCAATGAAGCTTTCATTGTGGCCATTTTTGCTCATAGTGTTGATGTCTCATTTCTCACCATTCTTAGCTCTTCAAGTGGGTCTAAATTCACCCGTATGGATCCCTCAAACATTACTGGATCGTAAGGATTATACTTATCCTAGACCGGAGATCGTGCAGGCCCACCTTTGTGATATCAAGGCCATCAATCATAATTTTTCCCCGTGCAGGCCCACCTTTGTGATATCAAAGCCATAAATCATAATTTTTCCCCATGCAGGTTCTACCATGCAGAACAAGGCTTGGATGAGAGTTGATTTTCCATTACCAGTACGACCCACAATCTCCACCTTCTTGATCCATGTTGTCGTAACCTTGGAAGCTACAAAATATGATACATCAACCTTGATCATGCCTTCACTTTCAAGCCATTTTGTCAAACAGTTTGTCAGCATTCTTGATGATCACATGCACAGTTCATATTTCCGCAGAGAAAACTGGCAGGAGCCCATTACTTGTCTTTCGAATTGCAGGTCCATGAAAATTTCTTTTGTTTATAGGTGTCATTACTTTGGGGGAGGCGATGGATATGTGGAGTGTGAATTGACTCATGTTGATAGACCTTCGGATGTGTTGTCAAAACTTCACACAGCCTTCAAAATAACTTTTGTTTTTATTATGATATATCAATGAATCAAGATGTTTGAGCCTGTGAAGACCATGTACCAATATCACAGCTGCTAAGAGACTCTTCTTTATAGGAATGCTATAGAAAGATCGGTACCATGAGAATCTGAGTCAAAACCTTGGAGGCATTCTTCAACGCTATCATTGGAAAATTTCTCATCACCCAGAATTCTTAGCATTACTCTTTCTTCAGATGGATTATAGATTATATAGGTAGCAAGGCACTCTGAGCTTTAAAATTGAAATTCCAATCTAAGATGGGGTTACTATGAGTCTACAGTTTTGAATTGACAAGCTGGTGCTTTTGAATTTGAACTTCTTTGATCTGAATTCCTGAGTATTCAAACTTTGAATCACTGAATTTAGTCCTCTGAAATGAGTCTGCACTTGATTTATCTATTCTTGAATAGATCACTATGAAATTGAATGCAAATGCCCAAACCAATTTGGACCTTGGAAGAATTTGAATATCATGGACTTTCATTTTGAATGGAGACTCAGGGTCACTTGACATTTGAACCTGCATTGGAAGTGAAATCACTAGAACTTTGCAAAATTTGAACCTGCTGAAATTCACACCGTGATGGCTCAAAGTAGACCATTTAAACCTGCTTCAACAAATTGAACCACTTCGAACTACTTTGAACTTAGTTCAAAGAGGTTTGAGACCCCACACTGAAAGTTTAAAAATCGGGGAGTATATGGGTACCAACATGGGCTCTAACTGTGGGACTATTTTTGGCACAAAGACAGAGAACTCCAGCAATCTCTAGGAAAAGGACAAGTGCCTAGCATCCATTGGGCAAAAGAGTAAGAGCACAAAGAAAGAGAACTCCGAGAATTGCTTGCATAAGGGCGGAGAGGAGCAGGGCAAAGCCAACCAGCCTAAACACCTAAACTACCAGCAAGCTCGAAGCTTGCACATTATTCAAACTGAAACTATGCACACCAACAGAATATTTACAATATATACAAAGGTAGGAAAAGAGCCTACTGCAACAGCCAGAAGCAAGAAAAACTTACACAAAGCCATCCACTGGCTGGGAGAAATAAGATCCTTTTCGGAGCTGCAAATTGTGCATTAGTGGAGCAGCTCTAGACCACTGCTTGATGGCGATCTCTCCAATGTTGAAACTCAAGTTGATAGCATGCAAAAATTTAGCAACCCAATATTCTTTCCCGAACAACCAAAGCTTATCATAGCATTCCTCATCTTCGAATGGTTTTTGTGTATCATTCTTCAAATCAAGAAAGATCTTGAATTGGAGAGAGCAATATTCAGAAAAAATTTCATTGGCCTCCCAACTACGGTCCATAATGGCACACCTCTTTCCATGATCATGAGAGTCATTCTTCACATTATCAAAAAGATAGAATCCATCCAACATGGGCTCAATTTTATCATAAAAATTAACTTAAACTCCATCAAAACTCGAGGTATCCTCAAATATGTAGAACATTTGATCTTTTGTTTCTTCTAGTGCATCTTTAGACTTCACAATATATTCACACCTAAGGGAATGAAATAATGAATCACCAAACAACTTTTTACAATCTATTTGTTTTGAGTTCATACCTTGGCTATTTAAAGAGGGATTTCCTTGCCCAATAGATGATACAAATTTGCATATGATGTCTTCTTCTTCCTTGTAGAGGAGAGCATCATTCAATATCTCAACTGAGTCACCCATAGGCTGGGAACTCACTCCAACCTTTCCTCCTTCTATCAGATTTTCAGCATCTAATGATGAATCATAAGGTTGAAATAGAGGATTGTCTCTGATAATAATATTCTCACGAAACTCCATTGGTAAGTATAGTGGGTTGGGCTTACTCCAAATAAGCTCATCTTCCAGCTTTACAGAATTTTCTTCAATATCGCTTGCTGCTACTATATCTTGTTGGAACCGGATTCCTTCCACTAGATGTGCAAGATGATCCTCTTCTTGAGAATTATCCAGACCATAAGTAGTCACATCTATCTTTGTTTCAGCAGCTATGTCATTATCAAAAGCTTCAATTTTAGATTGATCAGATTCTTTTATGGATTGATTTTGACATTTTAAACATGAAGAATCACATTCATTTATCTCTTCAGCAGAAACCCAAGCTTCAACCTTTGGTTGCACATCATCTTGAAATTTTTTACTAACAATAGATTGACAACCAAGATGGCTAACATCATTCTTAGATTCAGAGTTCTCAATATTAGAAAAGAGTAGAGATTTAGGTATACCCTTGTCATTATTGTTGCTGGGATCTTCACTTTCAGCCAGGATGTTTTTTTTTACCCATGCCTGATTTTCTTGTGGCTGGGCTGTGACCGTTTGGATTTCTTTCTCACTCTAGACTAAGTAATTGCATGAGTTGAAATGTGTAGAGATAACTGGGGGTTCATCATCATCCACCTCTAACTCTTTGTCGAGGTATTGTACCTTTCTCTTGTATGCTTCCAACTCTTTTAGCTTGTGAAATCTATAACACAAACTCCTCTACAGCAAGATGGAATTATGGTCATCTTCAATGCTCAAATTTGTTCTCACAACATGAGAGACACTTTCTTTATAATGATTCAGGAACTCTTGCAGCACCTTGTAATCTATTAGATAGAGATCCATGAGGGTGGGGTTAGGCCTCATCTTTCTTGCGGCCTTTCAATTAGGCATGGTCATTTTATAGAGTCACCAATCCAGAGGTTCTTCGTCATTAACTACCGGCTCTTCTTCAAGTTGTTGTGCCCTCTTTTTGAGTTCATGGAGGTCTTTCAGTTTATGAAACCTAACATAGAGGCTTCTCCACATTAGGATAGACTTGTAGTCATCTTCAAGACTGATATTTTCTCTCACAGCCCATGAGATAAAACAATCCATGAAATCATGCAACACTTTATCATCCGTCTGGTAGATTTCCATAAAGGTGGGATTAGGCCTTGTCTTTTTCATGATTTTTACAATCGGCATGGTCATCAATAGAGTCGCCAATCCTGCAAATACCAAGATATTTTACAAAATAACTGAGGAAATTAATTTAGCACTGATCTTCGCTTCCAATCCCCAGTAGAGTCGCCAAAAATCTATTGGTAAACAGATTTGTCTTCTCAAAACACCTGCACGAAATGACTCCAAAACACCCAAGGCTGAAAGACAAATTATAACACAACAGTTGGGTCACTTCGCTATTGAAAAGTGTAAGCACCCTCTGAATTATCTGGGTACATCTCCCCATATATGATTTTCAAATAATTTCTAATAAAACAAAAATAACATACATATGTACTTTTACTAGAAAGTACTTAAAGGATCTCTCGACATACTCACAGGTATGGAGGAATGCTTACAAAGAAATTACAATAGGAACTAAAAGAATCAGAAGACACAAAGTTCTCCAGATTTTAGAGATTTGGAAAAACAAAACTTTCAAAGAAACTAAACTCAGATGAAAAGAATGATAATCATTCTTCACTCCTTTACAACTACAAAAGAAAACTAAAGTAGAAACTTCTCTTCTAGCACAAAGACTTTCGAAAAGAAAAGCCTCCCCTTTACCCTGCATTACAATAAAAATCCTAATCTATCCCTGCCCTGGCACAAAGTCTCTCGGGTCAGGCAGAATCTGGAACCCTTTCTCTATCCTCTCTCGGCCTATTTATTTCCTTCCCAATAATGGTTACCGGTTATAATAACTGATAACTATTTCTTGAATATCGGATCTTTTTGAACATTCTCGAGAAATTTCTTATTCCTCCCTCATCAGTTTATCTTTATGAGATAAACTTTATTACAAGTTTATATTTTCCAATAACTTATGAAAGTTATTTCCATGAGACCCCTCAATCTTATAGTGTCATCGCTGTTTGACAAGCTATTGCTTCAAAGTCTTAGTTTTTAAAATAAATCTCTAAGCCTTTCGATACATCATCTTCACAATTACTGAGGTGGCGCTGATGACTCTCTAGTTGCATACGTGATTGCAAGATGTTGAGAATCCTCTGTTGAATAAATTCACCTCCGAACCCAAGCATCTGATCAATAGTTTTGCTAGTGGTTTGAATTAGTAAAACTGTCAAATAAACACATGTTATTCATGTGAGCACCTGCAGTATGCCGCCCACCATCAAGGCATCAAATCCTCTGCATATTGGCATTTTGTCAAACATTTTGGAGTTGGTCTTCGAGGGTCATAATAGATTTATGAATCTTTTATCTGATAGCTCTCGACAATTCTGACAATCAATTCGTTGAGCTTCCTGCACATAATAGACAAACAGAAACCACCAGCAGAGGACTCTAGGATGATTCAGTGTTTAGGGGTGCGAGATAAGATGCTGTGGTGGCATTTCTCCAATCACTGCAATCTTCAAGGCATAATATAATAAATTCTTTATGTTTCATCTTGGTTCGAACAAGTGCCTCTACAACGCGTGCTTGAGACTTCCCATCTGTAGAAGAACCCAAAACTATGGTAGCGGGATCATTCAACAAACTAAGAAGATGTTTGACATATGCTTTGAGAGTTTCTGTATCAAGATTGTCCACATTTACAACAAGAACCCTAGCTTCAGCAGTTCCAATCACAAAAGTTGTGTGTACAATCAACGAAGCTTTCATTGCGGCCATTTTTTCTCGTAGTGTTGATGTCTCATTTCTCACCATTCTTAGCTCTTCAAGTGGGTCTAAATTCACCCGTATGGATCCCTCGAACATTACTGGATCGTAAGGATTATACTTATCCTAGACCAGAGATCGTGCAGGCCCACCTTTGTGATATCAAGGCCATCAATCATAATTTTTCCCCGTGCAGGTTCTACCATGTAGAACAAGGCTTGGATGAGAGTTGATTTTCCATTACTAGTACGACCCAAAATCTCCACCTTATTGATCCATGCTGTCGTAACCTTGGAAGCTACACAATATGATACATCAACCTTGATCATGCCTTCACTTTCAAGCCATTTTGTCAAACAGTTTGTCGGCATTCTTGATGATCACATGCACAGTTCATATTTCCGCAGAGAAAACTGGCAGGAGCCCATTACTTGCCTTTCAAATTGCAGGTCCATGAAAATTTCTTTTGTTTACAGGTGTCATTACTTTGGGGGAGGTGATGGATATGTGGAGTGTGAATTGATTCATATCGACAGACCTTCGGATGTGTTGTCAAAACTTCACACAACCTTCAAAATAACTTTTGTTTTTATTATGATATATCAATGAATCAAGATGTTTGATCCCATGAAGACCATGTACCAATATCACAGCTGCTAAGAGAATCTTCTTTATAGGAATGCTATAGAAAGATCGGTACCATGAGAATCTAAGTCAAAACCTTGGAGGCATTCTTCAACGCTATCATTGGAAAATTTCTCATCACCCAGAATTCTTAGCATTACTCTTTCTTCAGATGGATTATAGATTATATAGGTAGCAAGGCACTCTGAGCTTTGAAATTGAAATTCCAATCTAAGATGGGGTTACTATGAGTCTACAGTTTTGAATTGACAAGCTGGTGCTTTTGAATTTGAACTTCTTTGATCTGAATTCCTGAGTATTCAAACTTTGAATCACTGAATTTAGTCCTCTGAAATGAGTCTACACTTGATTTATCTATTCCTGAATAGATCACTATGAAATTGAATGCAAATGCCTAAACCAATTTGGACCTTGGAAGAATTTGAATATCACGTACTTTCATTTTGAATGGAGACTCAAGGTCACTTGACATTTGAACCTGCATTTGAAGTGAAATCACTAGAACTTTGCAAAATTTGAACCTGCTGAACTTCACACCGAGATGGCTCAAAGTAGACCATTTAAACCCGCTTCAACAAATTGAACCACTTCAAACTTCTTTGAACTTAGTTCAAAGAGGTTTGAGACCCCACACTGAAAGTTTAAAAATCGGGGAGTATATGGGTACCAACACCTCCATTTCTATCCTTTACCATCACATTATCAATATCTTTGAGAATTATTTCAATAGCCATGGTCCATTATAGCGTACATTTCAAAGGGGTGTTATCCAGAGAGAAAGAGGTCTAAATTCCTCCATTTCCTATCACACATTCAATATCTTTCAAAAAGATAAAAAAAAAGAGAGAAATAAATATGTCATATGGTGAAAATCACTTCTTGTGGCGCCTTGGGTAAGTCCCATGATGAAAATATGGCAAATAGACATCATGCATAATTCACCTTCTTTTACTTAACACTTGGGGGCAAGTTCCATCCATAGCCATTTTATCCTACATTATCCCTCGTATCTCACAACATCCCTTATCTACCATTTGTCTCACTAACATCTTTCACCTTTGATCTTGACAAGGTTGAACATATCTATGAGCATCGTGAATCTTGACATTTGTTATCCTTTCCATAACCTCATTCACTTTTTGCATCCATGCTACCCTATCATTATCTTTCTTATCCCAAATCAACCCTCGCTATCCCTACGCATCCTGACAATAATTCCAAGTCATTCACTCGTGGCTTCCATCGACCCTTATCCTGATCATTCTATCCAGCTATCCATATTCTCTCCAAAATGACCCTTTGGTCTGATTGAAAATGAAGGACATGAAATGCAAAAACACATTCTCAAAAGCCTCTTGACATGTCCACTTCTTTGGAAAATGTATGCCTTTCATTGCAACATGCCATTACCATATAAGCTATCTAAAACCACCCCTCATTAGCCTACATTGCCATATCCTTTTTTCTAAGCTTGGATAATCTTAAGGAAAGTGTCATTACATACACTTACTCCATCATTTTCATATTCACTCTAGTCCAACCCACTCCCTCATTACATTTGTAATTCCCTATATCTTGCTAGACATTAGTGGAGGATCAATGTGATCTATCTTGAGAACTAGTCATCTTTAAAATAAAATAAAATAAAATAAAAAATTTAAAATCCAAAAAAAAAACCCTTATAAAAAAGAACCAAAAAATCATAAATCCTCCAAGTTTCATTGCCTAACAAAGCTTTCATCATGGTTTGAAAGTTGCCTTGGATCATTGTCAAATCCAACTATAGGCACAATTCAAATTCAAGGAGGTCATTAGAGAAATAAACACAAGTAAGATTTCAACACACTTCATCAAAAATCAAGAGTCATAACCTTTGACACTTGTTGATTGATCCAAACATCAAATTCCACAATCCAAACACATGACTCATATCAGATTCAAAGGCTAAGCACATCAAAAGCTAAGTTGGACCATCAAAATCAAACAATATGAACAAGGATCAAAGTGGATGGAACTTTTTCTGAGAAAATGGATCCACAAACAAAATAGAAAAGATAGTTTAAAGATGTTTCTTGATTTTTGTATCATGTCTTTTTAGTAAATCAATGATGTATTGGACTAGATAAGAAATGATGGAGACATGATATTTTCTTGATTTCTTCTTGTAAGGTTGACTCCTCAACATATGCAAGTTAGTCTAATGACATGATCATCAAAGAATTTTTGAGGACATTTTTATATCAACGGGGATCATATCTTCATTTTTTTACGCAAAAATATACCTTGGACATTTAGATTGCTCATATCTTCATGTCAAAATCTACTTGCAACATTGAATTTGATGAAAGCAGAATTCATACTCCCATGGTTTATCAATCTAACAAATGAGGGTTGTACCAATTTCATTATTGAAATCTGATGCACAAGGTAGTCATACAATTATGGTTGAACATCTCACTATTGAGGGTTGTACCTTTTCATGTTCCAAAAAGCTCGATGATGAAAATAGAAAAAATAACTGCATCTCGTGATAAGTGACAATCTTAGTTAATCAAGGTTACATCATCAAAATATGGATTAAAACTTTCATTATAAGGATTTCTCAAAGGAGGTGAATAGTTAATCAAGGTTACATCATCAAAATTCTCCTTGAGACTAAATATATTAGATTTTAACAAACAAACAAAACAATACATATCATTATTATTTAGGTGCATTTCATTTGCATATCAAAATCATTTCATTATTCATTAGATCAATTTCTTATCATTATGCATTATATAAGTTGCATATTAGGGCATTACATTAATCATTAATACATTACATCTATGCATGGAAATCATTGCATAAGCATTTTCATACTTTAACCATCTCAACAATGCATCCATCTGTTTCATGCATATCTAGATCATCAAAATCATAAAGTCCAACATATCATGACATCAAAAGGAGATAAAATTACTAAGTATTAATGGTGAGAGTGTTCAAGTCTATCAATATATGATCAAAGTCCTAATCAATGTCACCAAATGTCAAGTATCCATCATCAAAAATCATGCTCAATTTGATCATCAGAGGTTCATCAATATCCTCATGATATAAATACATGTATACATCCTCACAATTTGATATCATTGTTACATCCTAAATCTATAAGATTGTTGATTTTGTATCAATCTAATGGACCCCACATCATCAAGACATCCAAGTAGGCCTATCAAACCAAACATCAATTAGTCAATCATTTATCGATCATCTTAATTAGTCAAGCATCAAACATCATCCATCCTATCCTCTCAATTGAGGTTTCTATCAATCTCGGTGAGCACATATATTGTCGATCTTCTAGACCATGAAGTCGAAGCATCATATCCTATCATCTAACATTGAAATATACATCTAAAAATTTGACTCATTCATCAAAAGGGCATGTAATCTAGTCTTCAAGGCACATCAATGATCTAATTCACCCAGGGCATATTCCAAATTGATTGTTATCGGGAAATAAATTGGAATTGTAATCTAATTCAAAATTCCACAAATTATCCAAATTGATCAATGCCATTTTGATTCATTTCCTGAGGGAGCATCATATCAACATCAAGGATTCAAATCAAGGATTTGAATATTAGAGTTTTTTCATAATCAGGGGCAACATCCTATCATTCAATAAAATTTCAAAATCATCCGTCAGACATCAAAATCGGTTTAAATCATCAATCAGGGATTCATATCAAGTTTGTATCACTATAAGATCGTCATTACATCAAATAAATCAAATATGCACCAGACATAAATCAATCAAATCTACATTAGACATCAAATCAATCAAATCAGCATCAAACATCGAGTCAATAAATGAATTGGACATCATATCGGACATCAAACATCGAACATCAAGTATTATTTGAAACAATGTGCTTCACGCATTACTTCAAAGAGGGGCATTTGTATACACCTTAAATTGGTCAACACGAGGCAAAGAGGAAAATCAAGTCAAAACTATTGATTAATTATCAAAGCATTTAATTAATTAAACTCAATCCATTTGGATTAATTAAATTCAAAAATCAAATCACTATGTAATTGATTTAATCAATTAATTATATAGTTCATTGAATTAATTAAATCCAACCCATCTAATTCCCATACATGGCTAATTTAATTAAAGATTTGAATTAAATAAATCATAATTTCCCTCACCCACCACTACAAGACAAAATCAATTCAACCAATGGGAAAGGAGGATTGAGAGAGCGTGGATTGCTCCAAGGCTTTTCTATCTTGTCCACTCAAACGGGACACATCACTTAACCTTAACCTCAACTACGCTTTGACTATGGTTTATCAAACTAACCCCCTACCATTGGGAAATCCTATAAATACTATGCATTTCTTAGTACAAATCATGAATTCGCCAATTCACATATACTCACACCACTTTACATTCACTATCATTTGCATCATCATTATAGTCAAATCTGCATCCATGTTTACAGTAATTTGAATTCAATTTAGCATTGTAATAGCATAATTAGCTTTCAATGCATCATCTATCATAATTGCACATCATTTTCACTCTCATTTTAGGAATTGTCACTTTAGGATTGCTTGTTTGCAGTTGAGAGCACTCTTATGGTCTTCTTAGATGGGGAAACATGAGACATTCTTGAGTATTTTGGTTTCAAATAGCTTAATTAATCAATTTGAGTTAAAATAGTTGATTTAAGGTCTTATGATGGTATTTTACATACTACACAATCATCTCAAATTCAAACTCTTCTTCTTCTTCTTCAAATAATTTACAATATTCATGGTTGGGGGTCCCATAGTGGCACTCTAAAAAATGTCACTCCAAAAACCTCAATAAATTCAATGGTGAAAGAAGTTTCCAAGCCTGTAGATCTTTCAACTATATATTGGGGTGTCCCAATGTTGGATAAGCTTTTTTTAAAGGATGGCACCTCTAACAGTTGTCTCAAGTAGAACACAGAGACAACATTTAAGTATGATCAAGAATGGACAAAAGTTAGGAGGAAATGTATTTCCTCAAGAACCTTGTACCAAAGGATTCGATTGTGAAATAAAGGGTAAAACCCCATAATTTGTGATTAAATCCAATTAAGGACCGATAGTGGATTTTGAACTTTGTAACCCCATGCTAAGGTGGGTTGACTAACTATTTTGAGATATTCATATGTAGACCAAGGAAACAATAGTCATTACAACCCTTGTCTTCAAGGAATTCACATTATCTTTTTCTTTATCATATAATTCTTGCAACCCATTGCTCCCCTTACACATCAAAAAAAAATTGAGTATAATGTAGAAGAAAATAGTGTTTCCTTACATAGTAATGTGATACAAGGTTATAGTGTGCATATATGATTAAAACTAATAAATTTGAGGATTGGGTTAAAGTAGATGAAGCAGTGGTGATAATGAATGGTTGATTGTAGTGTTTTCTTTGTTTTCAATGACTTGAAGTGGGGTGATTGTAAATGTGTTGATATTTATAGCATCGATTAGATAAAATATTGATCTTATAATAATAGATAAATTGTGAGATATATATATATATATATATATATATATATATATATATAT
>MU224049.1:4921414-4934733 GCA_018584345.1 Thuja plicata | reverse complement strand
AATTGTTTTATTTCAAAGCAGGAAAGTTTCTATTCTGGTCTTCTCAGGGTTTATAAAAGAACCCTCTTTCTTCATTCAAAACCCCTGAAAACTTTACTAAAAAATTGCATTGTTATTATACTGAATTGTTACCTCATTTTCATAATCTCATATAGCTTAATTTCAATTTGCAAAATAGAATAGCTTTAATTTCTAGATTAAATTGCATTGAAATCATATAGCATTCATGTTTAGGTGATCATTCATGTTTCAATTTCTAGCATAATCTTTGCATTGCATAGCATTTATCATGGTTAAAAATCCTTCGTTCTTAGATGGTCCATAGTTGTGAGGCCCTCGTCCTGAGAGCAAATTTCAAAACTCCATCTAGATAGAAGGCAACAGGTCGAATCACGCAGAAAGGCAGGCTGAATAACTCATATTTAGTCTTGGCTGTACCTGGTGAAGGACTATGTTGAAGTGTGTGGTTGATTTAGAAGGCCAAAATTAACTCATACAACACCCTCAAGCATCTATAGTGAAAAACCATATAATTCAATGTATATATTGAAATTGATAATAAGATCATGAATGTCCAAGTTCTAGACAGTTTGTTCAATCCCTCAATAATCACACAAGAAATATATGCTATACTAGATGAACACCTGATGAGGTGTAAACAATAACAATCACACTATCAAACCACACTATATTAGGTGACCAAGAACAAAGGTTAAATTCTATGAAAGTGGTAGAGATGAATTGATAACCACACCTTAAGGCATGCTATGTAACAAGACACTACCACTTTTGGGACACATTAATGAATTACTACAAGGAAAAAAGGAGGCATCACAGGTTCCCTCTTAAGATGTCAACATATTATCGTGTTGATATCTTAAGGAGATGAAGATCCACATCAATGATAAAACACCTTCAACACCTAGGAGATATCCTCAACAAAAATGCATGCACTCTAAGATAGGAATAATATCATATTAAATAATGTTAATCTTCAAGAAAGGATGATATAGTTCAAAGACATCTTGAAACAAGTGTAAGGAGATCCTTATAAATATCAAAGGTGGAGGAAGATATCTTTGCCTAAATATATCCACCTCCATAAAGGGAGGATATATTTAATAAATATGAAATCTTCAAAAAATGGGAAGGAGATCAAGAATACACACCTTCCAAATTGCAAGGAGAGAAGATTCTTGATGGAGTATTCCACACTTTCTACACCAAGGAGAGATCATTTAAAAGATGCGTGCTTTCAAAAAAGGAAGAGGCCCTAGTCAAGGATACATACCTCCAAGAAAGGATAATATCCTTATGAAGGACAAATTATTATATTCAAGAATGACAATTTGTTATAGAGAATACAACTCAACTAAGGGAAAGTGGATTCTAATGAAAATGAAATGTTTGAAAACTATTTCCCCCGAGTATAGAGAAAATAATAATTAGGCTATTAGGTTGTTATCCAAGTATGAATGCACATGAAATTGTAACACCATGAATGACAACGAGCCCCCAAAAGATAAGCTACTTGTGTCACATAGTGGGGTGCAACATCATATGAAAAAAATTATATTTAGAAAGGACATGACAGAGGTGTTTCTCATTGTAACTTTTCATTTAAATGATGCTAGTTACGATTAGTTGTTGAATTTTGTGATCCAAATCTTGACATTCATTACTAGAATGATGATGAATTTGATGATACATACAAAAAGAAGGGTTTTCCTATGTGTCTTTTCCTTCAATTTTTCCAAGGGAAAGCAATCAAGTGGGATTGAAGAAGACTAAACAAAATAATATCTAGTATTTAGATCAAAAGTTAGGAGAGGAGGTCATAAATGTATTAGACAATGTCTTGAGGGGATGTGGAGAAAGGAGGAGGTTGGAAACCTAAACATTTTGTAGAAAAGTGTGATGTATATTTCTCATGAGCTTCAAAGCTTTGTTGGATAATTCCAAAATTATGTCTATTGTATCCATGTTTCAAAATTATTTTAAAACCAACTCCATATTATTTTTCTAAATCAAATGTAGGATCTTTATTGGTTTTTGAAATATCATAGAGACCCAAAAATAATTATAAAATATGTTAGAGAGTGAAGAGGTAGATTAAATAAATGAAACACAAAGATTTTTAAGCTTCATATTTGAATTGGGGGACTTTATATTCTCCTTTAAAGGAGGGTGTAAAGTCTAATGGACCCTAATTTTCTCCAATAAAACATCATCAATAAGAGATTGCATTCTAGAAGGAATTATAGTGTTAAAGAAAGATATGAACCCTGTTGGCACCTTCAAATTTTTTAAATTTGAAGTGCCTATTATTTGCAACGTGGTCACTGCATTGTGGAGTACCCCTGTCAATTTTTCTTAAGTTGCCCACTTTGGAAGGTAACATTTTGTAGCCTACTAATTATTAGATGAAATAACTTGGTAGTCATACTCTATAATATACATGAATGCACACACTTGGTTTTATAATCCCAGGATATGTCCCAGAGCCAATATTTGACCATGAAAATATTACAATTCAGATGGAATCATGCAAATATAATTGGAGTTCATAATTTCATGACATATTCCAATGTCCATGTTTAGTTCCATGGTCCTTGGATGAGGTTTGACGTGATTTTTTAAATTGTTTTGCAACTATGACTCGGTTGCATTTGGCGTCCCAAAAAAGTTTTAAATATTAAAAAATAAAACATGACCCAACTGATATTTTTGCATCGAATGTCTTTCTGGAAACCAACTCATATGGTATATTAATTTAAAGTTTCATATGTTGAGCAGTGTAGCCAACAAGCCTCATTTACACAACAAGTACCGAAATTTGGCAAGTTGTTCAGATTCCAATAGAAATTTAAGGTTTAAATAATTGACGTGCTCACTTGTAAGTTGTCATAGCTCTAGGATGCTTGATTATCCAGTTGGGAAATTAATCTAAAGTTTAGTCGTAGGAGAATTAAAAATTTCATGGTTCATAAATAGTTTGTGGCAACTTTTTAAAATTATTTAAAAATATTTTATAAAAAGTGATTTTGGGGCAAAGAGAGACTAAAATTCATCAATTTATTTATAAAGTTAAACTTTGTAAATTAAAAACTTTAATAAGGCTCTCTCCTGTACTCCTACAATTAGCAAATGAGGAGGCCATAATTGGGTGCAAGTTGGTGCAGAAGAGTTGTGTCCAAGAAATGTTAAGTCTATCACTTTCCAACATTGATAATGTAAGGGTCGATGAGTTCTTCTGCAAGTCTAGGAGGAGGTTTTATTTCATTCATATCTTGTTCAATGTCTTTTCTTTCATTTTGGAGTAATTTGTGTGCATGTCTTTCTACTCGTGATGAAGTTTGGTGTTCAACAAAGTGTGTAGAGGCATGATAAATAAATATTGGAAGATTTCACGACACTGTCTAGAGTGATTTGAAAACAAATCTACATTTTTTTTTTCAATTCTTATGATCTTTTACCTCTTTGATTCTATTGTGTACCTTTGGGGTTGGTTTGTGTAGATTTATTCTTTCTTAGAGCATGGTGTAGAGTTTAGCGGAGAATGAGAGATAAAATGACATTGAAACTAAACAGTCAATGACAGATTTAGTGTCAGTAACAATGAATGTGAAGAAGGAAAGATTGCTCTGGTTCTTCAAAGATGCAACCACCATTAGATATGTTGGTTCTAATTTGGAAATCTCTATACTATACTATTTGACAATAAAAAATTTTAGAAATAAAATGATGGAGACTAATTTTCCTCATTTTTAGAGCACAAAGACGAATTACATTGAACATTTAAAATGTGTTGTAAACAAATTATTCTTTTTATTCTTTTTATTGTCTGCAAACTTTTACTGAATAAAATTCTCAATGAAAAAATAACTAGTTGACAAGATTTGCAACTTTCCCACTCCTCCTTCCCGCTTGTTTTTTTTTTAATGAATTCCTTGTCATGCATGGCTATAGATTTTGGGGAGGACTCTTCCTCTCCTCAGTCAGACCCTCCTCCCAATACAACTAAAGTGCATTCTCACACTTTTTTCTAAATCCTGCATAGAGAATTCCAATTTTATTTTGGGTATGGTTTAGGCTACTAATGGGACCCCTATCCTGGTGGGATGTAATGGAAAGGATGACACTTCAAAAATGGATTGGAAGGGTTCCTTGGTTGGGCCTTCAAATAATTCCTTAGAGTTTAATCTCCCAAAGATTTTTCAAGATAAAGAAGGACTGGAAATTTGTCTTCTGAATGATGTCATGTATAAGATCGTCTCCTTTATGAATTTTGATTTAATAGGGATATTATTTGATTTCCGACCAACCATTGACATGGTTCATCATTGGGATAATTCTCATTGGAAGATAAATAAAAGTGTCACCATGTAAACTATGTCTGGAGGGTTGTTCCTATTCAAATTTATGTCGGAAGATGACCTCAACTTTGTTCTCTCAGGGTCATGGGCATATGGTAAACATTTCCTAGTGCTTTCCAAGTGGAAGCTTGGTTTTGACATGCCTTCTGAGCTTAATTGGATGACTCCAATTTGGGATAGGTTATCGGGCCTCCCACTTGAATTTTGGGATGAGCAGATCTTTTGTTGGGTCGACAACTCCTTTGGGTAGTATGTTACTGTAGATGTTGTCACTTTGGCAAAGTCCAAGTTAGTCTATTCTTGCTTTTGTGTTAATGTTGCAATAAAGTAGTCCCTTCCTAATTTCATCATTTTGAAATCCAAGTGAGGGAAATTGAGATAAGCTATTGTATATGAAAGTGACCCTATTTTTTCAATGTTGTGTCAAACAAGGTCATGTTGTGGTGGATTGTAAAGCACTGGCCCCAAAGGAACCCAAGTTAAAAGAGAAGATTTCACCCCCTTTTCAGTTAAGGGAAGAAGTGCAGATAAACCCAAATCCTCCTGTGCAAGTTGAGTATCCTTTCACAAAGGGTCTTTTGGAGTTGATGAAATCACCAAACCCCGAAGTACAGGAGGCCTCTCGGATCCAAGCCACGGTTTTCCCTCTTGGGTCTCTAGAAGAAGGTGAAATTCCCCCAGCTAGGGAACATTGTATGCCTTCTACTAGTGTATAACCTATGGTTGTGGAAGGTGCAAGTGAAGGTTTGTCCTCCCTCAAGTCTGTGGGAGTGGTAAGTAAGGAGGGTTCCAACAACAATCCTTCAATCGGTGGTTCCTAGGAGGTTTCTTTTGAAAGGAAGCAATTGCAGATGGATGCGGTGGTTGTCACCCCTGATAGGCCATTTTAATGGCATACTTTAGATACCCTAGGAGAACTTTTGATAGGTCTTTTGACATGTTTTCTTTTATTTACTCCAAGACTTTATGCTTTAAAACTGTTAATATGTGGTAGTCAACCACTGAACCTATGCCATGGACATATGCTTACTTAATATGCTTTATCTAGATGAATATGCTCTGTTTATTACTATGGAATCATGATCATTTTTTATGAATGAATTGATTGATTGAGAAATAGATAGTGCATATGTACTTTAATGATTATTTGCCATGAATGCTTTTATCCTAATAGTTTAAATGCAGTGCATCAAAGTAGCAACCGTCATCTTGTTCAGGTGAGCATGTCTATGTGTTGGACACTTGACTCGGTCCTGCAACAAATGCACACGGATGGAACATCGACGTAGCAGTAGGGGAAGGTTTTCAGTTAATCCAGGTGGAGACGGTTGAGAGAAGACTTGGAAAATGTAATAAATTTCTTGATGAAATCTAGGAGAGAGTGGGAAGTTAAATCTATTGTCTAAGGAGTTCTTTCCTCTTTTTTGGACCGATTCCATTTCCTGCTTTCTAGCTTTCCTTTCTGTTAGTTGTTTGTAATAAAATCTCCACCTTTTCTTAGGGTGTGTTGAGTTTAGCAGTTAGATGTTTTCCTTTAAATAAAGCCTCGCTCCTATGTGAGAAGGAGGACATTGTTATTATGATAGTTACAATATAGTTCAGTTCTATCATTTTACTATTTATGAGAAAATGAAGTGTTGAGATTAATTTTGTGTAATTGAGTGTTTTGGGTACTCACCTAAGGGGGCCCACTTGGTGAGGAATCCATATTTAGATTCATTTTAGTTTAGTTCACTTTCCTACATTTCCATCATTTCAATTCCTTTGTTGAATAACTCCAGCAACCAAAGCCACATGACAACTACTGCTTCCTGGGGCCGAGCAACAGAGTAACTAAGGCATTATAGTTAGTTTGTGCACTCTTCCATTTTTCTAGCAGCATTCACTTCTATCATTTACTTTCAAGTATTTACTTTTACAACAATAGTTTAGCTTTCCTTCAAGTATTCATTTCATGCAGCAATAGTATAGTTTCCCTTCGAAAGCATTTACTTCCTGCAGCCATAGAATAATTTATTTCCAGCATTTGTTTCCTGTAGTGATTATAGAATGATTGGTTGAGAAAGTGCTTGGTGCATATATTTTTCTAGCCCATTTCAAGTAACACATCCTTGGGTTTGACATATTAAATGAGTTTCTTATAAAGAGGATGAAGTGCTTAGTTGGATGTCCAATCCTGAGTTAAAGGATTATGCCTAGTTTTTGAGCCTTTATAATGAGCAATCATTTTTGGCACCATTGTCAGGGACGGTGCCGAACCTGACTCTTATTCAACCATTCCTAGGATTTTCTTTCATGTTATCATTTCCTGCTTTAAGTAGATTAAGCCTCATCTTGAAAATAACAAATCGCTATTCACATAATTCCATACTATCTGCATGCATGATAGACAAAGAGACACCCGAGGAAGGTACTTGCCAAATCAATCTAGTAGCCTATTTGAAGAAGAAAACCAGTTTGTTGACACTATTTTTGAGCTTCCTGAAGCCCCTTCATCATCCTCATCTTCTGAGGGTGACTTTTGTGGGTTCTTCCAAAAACAACCAGAAGCCAATCTATTTGTTGAGGCATTTGCCAACCTAGAACTCTAGAATCCTAGAGAAGAAAATCCTTGGCAGTTAGTCATCTACCCACCTCAAAATCCACCTCAGCAGCCATGAAGGATGGCCAATCCTACTACATTTCCTTTTCCCATCTCCGATCAGCATGATAATAACAACCTTAAGAATATTCCCTCTTCTGCTCTTCCAAAATTTAATGGCCTTGTCACAGAGGACCTAGATACCTTTCTCTTTGAGTTTGATATCCTTTGTAGGAGCCATGACTACACCACTAATGCCCATAGACTTAAGCTTTTTCCCGCAACACTTAAAGAGTCTGCATTGCGATGGTTTGTGGGCTTAGAACAAGATGTTGTCCACAATTGGGATGAAATGAAGGATGCTTTCTTGCTAAAATACAAGGAGTATTGTTGAGGAAATGATATGTGAGGGGATGAAATCTTTAAGATGTCACAAAAGGAGGATGAGAGTCTTGAGGATTATGTCTTAAGGTTTATGTTCAGTTTGCAGAAGAATACCCAACATGAGCTTAATGAAGAATCTCAGAAGTTGCTCTTTTGTGAGCCATTCATGACGGATACACAGAGGCACTGGACCTGATGACTAGAGGAGATATCACCCAGGAATCATGGGATGATATCTGGAAGATCTGCCTTAAGTACTCCAGAGATGTTGTTAAGAAAGAAAGGGGATATAGGTCCACCCTAGGGAAGTCCAATGGTGTTGGTGCTTCACAGACAAAGATAACCAATCTCTTGTCTGATTTCAAGAAAGATATCATTAACAACATGGCTACACAACTGGACACCATGTAGGCTAAGAAGAAACATGAGGAAGCAGAGGCCATGCTAGCAGAATTCTGTCCACATTATAGACAGAAGAAGAGATACTACATATGCAAACTGGTTGCTAACATGGAGACTACACAAATGTCAAATGATTACAAGCCAATTGAACCAGAGGATGATTAGTTGTTTTTAATCGCTCAGTGAAAAACATGGGTGTAGAGACAAGGTATGCCTCATGACCCTCTTTCATTTAGTGGCCCTTTTTATAATTATCAATGGCAACTCCCCATGAATTATCAAAATCCTCCCTGGAACAATTCCCAGAATCAGTGGCAAAATTACCCTAATCCATAATGGCCAAACCCTCAAGGAGGTTGGAAACAACCCCCAAGGGCATGGTAGCCACCACAGGGTAATTGGCAGAAAAACTCACAGTGGCGAGGCAGCCAACAATGGCCAAATCAACCACAAGGATTTTTGCCACCACCTATGCAGCCTCTACAACAATAAGCTCTTTTTCCACCTCCTGCAGCCACTAACCCACCTCCTAAGCCTACTATGTTACCTACATAGTCATAGCCAAACCCCAATAATCAACCTCCTCCACCTTAGAAAAATGTGTATGCTACAGACCCGTCGCAGTATCCCATGCAATATCTTGCTTACGCAATCAACCTTGATGATATTCATTTACGGTCTAGTACCACTCTGCCTGCACCTGAGCCTCCTGTAATCACTAAAATGGTTTCTAAGGAGCCTAATCAACCTGACAATCCATCTATTCCAGCAGCCCCTGCACCACCAGCTAAAACCAATCAGTATACCATTCCCCCTTTTGCGCAAAGGTTGCAGCATAGCAATCCAAAAACCACTGACAAAGTAGCTTTCAATATCCTTGACCAACTAAAGAATGTTAATGTCCAAATTCCCCTTTTCTAGGCAATCAAAGACATTCTGACCTATGAAAAATCCATCAAGGAAGCTTGCTTTAAAAAGCTTGACCACAAGAAGAAGGATCTCCAGACTGTCCATGTCTTGGGAAAACTGGCGGACATCATGTTTGGGAAGCTTACCATCCCAAAATATTCTGACCCTGGCAACCCTATTGTCGAGGTCATTATTAATGGGACTGCTATCAAAAATGCCTTGATTGATCTTGGAGCCTCTATTAATGTCATGACCAAGGACATTATGCAATGCCTTGGTATCACCAACCTCTGAAATACACCTACTGTCTTGCAGCTCGCAGACGGTTTGACTGTAAAGCCTAATGGAGTGGTGGAGGACATTGTGGTTAACCTTGAGTCTTGGTCCTACCCTACATATTTCATGACCCTCTCACCAAAATCTACCCTAGGAGGCTATCCAATTATTTTGGGACGTCCTTGGCTGGCTATCACCAATGCCTATATCAGTTGTCGGTCAGCACACCAAAACCTTGGCCTTGTATCCTCCTACTCAACCTCAGATGGAATTAGCCTCTCCCATATGGCCAGATTTAGGAGAGGAAGCTAAAGTTATTAATTTAGTCTCCCAATTAATGATGTTAAAAAGGGATCCCTTCTTGCAACTTCAGAAGGAAGATAAAGTAATCACCAACATCGTGCATAACTAGTATGGATCAAACTTAGACCCTTAGATATTTCCTTCCAAAACCACTCCCTACAGCTATTGTACTCTGATTACCAATTATCTTCCCCTGCATCCAATCAGCTCTATCACCAAATGCTTCCCTATGAGATCCAAGTGCCCTCATTGACAGATGCATCTATGGTCAAGCTCACTAAGCAACTGAAAGTTTCCCCTAACCGCTACTTGAACATTAATAGTAAACTTACTCCTCAGCAACAAACATTGTTGACCAAGTTATTGAAGAACCATACTACAAATTTTGCCTGGGATTATGCTAATATGAAAGGTCTGGACCCAAAGTTATGCACTCATAGGATTTTTCTAAAGGAAGATAAACCCCTAGTAAGGAAATTTCAAAGACGTGTCAACCCTGCCCTCCATGAGATAGTTAAATCCAAACTCCAAAAACTCCTTAAAGATGGCTTCATCTATCCCATATCAGGCAGCCAGTGGGTTTCCCCACTAGTTATAGTTCCTAAGAAAGGTGGAAAGTGGAGAGTGTGTGTGGATTACAAAGAGCTTAACAATGCCACTAAAAAGGACCATTTTCCTCTTCCGTTCATTGACCAGGTTCTGGACTCTCTAGCAAGGAAGAAATACTTTTCTTTCTTGAATGGGTATAGTGGATACAATCAAATCTGGATTCTCCCAGAGGATCGGGAAAATACCATTCACCTGCCCATTGGGGACTTTTGCTTATTTAGTTTTGTTGTTTGGCCTTTGGAATGCTCCTGCTACTTTTCAGCGCCCAGTTATCAGCATTTTTGCAGACATTTCCCATGAGTGTATGGAGATCTACATGGATGACTTTACAACTTATGGTGAAAGTTATGAGGAAGCGTTGGAAAATCTGGAAAAAGTCCTCACCAGGTGCAAAGAACACAACCTATCTTTGTACAATGAGAAGTGTTTTATGATGATGCAGGAGGGAGTAGTGCTTGGTCACTATATATCTACTCTTGGCATTCAGGTAGACCCAGCCAAAATTGAATTCATTGTGAATCTGCCTACCCTAGCCAAATAGAAAGATGTCAGAAGCTTTCTTGGTCACGCTGGGTATTACAAAAGATTCATAAAGGACTTCAGCAAGATGGCCAGTCCTATGTATTCACTGCTCACTAAAGATTTTGACTTTATCTGGACATCAGACTGTAATGAAGCCTTCTTGTAGCTAAAGTCTGTTTTGACTCAGGCACCTATTTTTTGAGGTCCTAATTGGACCCTGCCATTCCACATACATACAGATGCCTCTGATCATGCCGTTGGAGCAGTTCTTGGAAAAAAAGAAGGTACTCTAGAACATGTTATTTATTTCATTACCAAAAATCTGCACGGAGCTGAGTTGAATTATACAATTACCAAAAAGGAGCTATTGGTTGTTATCTATTCTCTGAACACATTTTGCCACTATGTCACTGGTTATCAAATCCTTGTGCATATAGATCATGCAACCATTAAGTACCTAGCTAACAAACCCACAATCACAGGGAGGTTAGTTAGGTGGTTGTTGCTACTATAGAAGTTTGACATTACCATCATAGATAAGCCAGGTAGATCAAATGTTGTGGCCAATTTTATCTCATGCCTGTAGAATCCTGATGAACCTATGGCAATTGATGACAGTTTCCCTGACAAGCAACTATTCTCCATTGCATCTCAAGCTCCATGGTATGCTGATATTGTAAAATATTTGGTTTATCAAAAGGTACCTCCACACTTCTCTCCAAATGAAAAGCGGTTACTAATAGAGAAAACTTTCAACTTTTCATGGATTGTTGATTGTTTGTTCTATACTGGTCCCGACCAAATATTGAGAAGGTGTATTCGAGAGGAAAAAACTTATGACATCCTATGGGCTTGTCATGATGAGCCCCGTGGGGGACATTTGTTGCCAAAAGGACAACCATGAAGGTACTTAACACTGGTTACTACTGGCCATCCCTCTACAAGGATACAACCAATTACACAAGGAAGTGTGATCGATGTCAAAGAATGGGGTGACCTACTAAATATGATGAAATGTCACTCTTTCCTCAGGTAGTGGTGACTCCATTTGATAAATGGGGAATCAATTTTGTCAGTCCCATTAGTCCTACATCAGATGACAATTCGTACATCCTTGTATGTAGTGATTATGTGACCAAGTGGGTGGAAGTTAGAGCCATGAAGCATGTCCGGGATAACAGGGTTGCACAATTTATGTATGAAGAGATATTCACACTCTATGGTGTACCTAGAGAGTTAGTCACTGATCAAGGAGCTCAATTTACCTCTATGTTGATTATTGCTCTGATGAACAAGTATAATATTCACCACCAAAAATCAATCCCCTATCATCCACAAGTGAATGGTCAGGCATAAATCACCAATAGAGAGATAGAAGCTATCCTCACCAAGACAGTTCAGTTACATAAGAAAAATTGGAGTAGTCGCCTCCAAGAAGTTGTATGGGCCTATCACGCTACACATAAAACAACAACATGGTTTACTCCTTTCGAGTTGGTATATGGAAAAATAGCTATGATGTCGATTGAGTTTGAACATAAAAGTTTATAAAGGGCATTACAGCTCAACATTGATCTTACTGAAGCACAACGTGATAGGATCCTAAAACTTAACCAGCTGGATGAGATAAGAAGATATGCCCTGCAGCACACTAAATTGGTTCAGACACAGCAGAAAAAGTGGCATGATTTTCATATCCTTACCAAATAGTTTGCTCCTGGCAACTGGGTTCTTTTGTATGACTCCAGATTCCAAGAAACCCAAGGTAAGCTTACAACATGTTGGCTTGACCCTTATGAGATTATACATGTTTATGCTAATAGATCAATTTAGTTATCCACCATCAACCCTGTACATTTTAAGTTACTGGTGAATGGTCACAGGCTTCACCTGTACCATAAACTAGAGACAGGCTGATTTTCTGCGACAGTTTGAGATTTCTCCTACCCCAGATGAACCTCCTACAGCTGAAGACTTTCCTGCAACCAAAGAACCTCCTCCAGCTGATGAATTTCCTATAGTCGAAGAACCTCCCACAGTTGAATACTTTCCTACAGCCGAAGAACCTCCTCTAGCTAAAGACTTTCCTGTAGCTGAAGGACGTATTCATGTTGAGGACCTTCTTGCAGCCAACGAAAGTAATTATTTTCTCCGGTCATCTCTTTGATAATTTTTCGCATGCAATCATAATAAAATTTTTGTTTCCCATGAAAATCGCTTGTCCATAATAATAACGTCATCCCATTAGCATTTTCATCACCTCCTTCTGCCATCATTACATTCACATCACCTCACTATTGTACCAGCTCAAATTTTTGCTCTACCCACGTCATCAAATCTTTCTGGATTTGGGCATTTCATGGTATAATATTCTAAGGTATGCATTACTTTATTGTTTCAAAAAGTTTTTGCTTCATTTAATATTATTATGATACATTGTAATTAATATAACGATTCATCCATGATTTTGCTGTTAGTAATAACTGAGAGGGGGGGGGGGGGGGGAATCNGTGAATCAGTGGCCTTAGAAATTTTTCTAATTTAAAATTTAATCCACCAATTAGTACTTCTCAAATTATTAAGTCCCAACAAGATGCATGCGTTTGAAATACTTGAAACAAATAAGTGTCTGTCGGTTTACCTTGTCTGTCCTTATTCTCTTTGATAACCGATAAGCAGTAAACTATATTTACCGATACTCAGTAAATATGTAGAGTATACCAGTCAGTCCATAAATGCATATGTATAATGTAAACCAATAAAGTAAAGAACCATACACATATAACACAAGGATTTTAACGTGGAAACCCTGTTGAGGGGAAAAACCACCGGGACCGGTACCCCAAATTTTCACTCTTCTGAAGTGAGCCCTGTTAGGAGCCAACCCTATTAAAGGTTACAAACACAATGTTAAGTGTGACCTTGTTAGAGGATTTTCAATACATAGGTTGTCACTA
>MU224049.1:4892961-4903699 GCA_018584345.1 Thuja plicata | reverse complement strand
CCAAATTTTCACTCTTCTGAAGTGAGCCCTGTTAGGAGCCAGCCCTGTTAAAGGTTACAAACACACTGTTAAGTGTGACCTTGTTAGAGGATTTTCAATACATAGGTTGTCACTAAGTATCTGGCATATACGCTACCATCCTTGAATCAGTCTCATGACTATGAATAGGCTTTATGAAAATCTTACTACCATCCTTGAATCAACCTCCTTCTTAGACTGTCAATAGGCTTTAGGAAAGACCGGTGCTACTATCATGAGTCAACCTTCTGGTAATCTATTAGGATATACCTCAATTACAAAAGATTGTTAAGTCCTACTCTATTAAGAGACTTAATGCTTCAATGGTTAAACTGAAACAAAATGACATGTTTCTAATGCAACTGAATTGCAGATTTTTAGATCTATTTACTTACAATATCTTTCTAATCAATGTATCAATACAATTCCTTTGTACTTAACTCTTTCTGCTATGTGATGCTGTGCTTTTTTGTCTATCAGTGTCTGCAGAATTCTTTAGCTCTCCCTCAGCTTGATTGATCAGGACTGCATGAAGTTAATCCTTCATCAGTTTCTCTTTAGCATCTTCTATCAGTTCACTCCCCCGTGTATCTGATTGATTATGGACCACACAAAGAATGAAAAATGCTTGTCTCTTAAATAGACATGATGTTCCTTAATTCTAGGTTCTTGATTCTTGATTCTTGGCGTGAAAAACAATATAGCCAAATTGATTTATGGCTTTAACTCCTGATTTATCTCATAGTTATCTTCTTGCCAACTTTTTAAATCACTTACCTAACTATGGTCAAATAAAACAAATCAAACAACTAGTTAAGTCTATCCTTTAACTCTTCCAGCTAGATATTTTATTATTTTTTGATCTCTCTATTCTGTCGGTCAACTCTGCAGTTCATTGTCGGTGACAACTACTAGTTTTGTCGGTGTAACTTCAGTTAGCTTCAGGATATCCGTCTGTCGGGCATCATTGGATCTTGCTCTTTGGGCAACACTATTTTTAGCTTGTCGGGTATCCTTTGATTTTGCTTCGTCGGGCAATACTGTCTTCTGCTCGTCGGGCATCACTGTGACTTTTATATCTGTCTTTACCGATGGTGTGCACTCTGTTGGTGTATTCTGTCACTTAGTGAATACTTGAATTTTATGCATTGCTGAAAGCATAACCTCTATTCCATTGATTCTCTGAAGTTTTTGGTATTATGTATATGACCATATATATGATAAAGTTGACATCAATGACAATACAAACCATTAACTGGTTTAATGTCTTGCATTATCTTCAACTTAATATAGTGAACCATTTAATCAGTTACATGTCATCATTTGCCATACTTTTCCATGCAAGTGTGGACACTTGTCACCTTTTTCATAGGGGGCAGTAATTAAGATTTGTGTGTAATAAATGAAATATTCCATCAGCTCAAAATATTCCATCAGCTTTAAATTTGCTGTCATAATTGCCATCCTTTGTCATTACTATTTTTGCAACCAGAATTGTACTATGTCATCATGTCAAGCTATTATGTCAAAAATGATGATTTGACAATCCCTACGTGTAACATTTCTAAATCAGCCCTATCTTTTTAACTCAAAATCCCAGCTTAGATTTATAGCACAATTTCAAAAATTTCTTTTGTGTCTTGTTTGTGTTACTTGGAAACCTAGAAAGCTTTATTCAAAATTCTGGGCACAATAGTAGCATTTCAGCAAACAGAATTGATAGTAGCAGTAGAGTAAGAGGGTTTTTCTGAGTTTCTCAATTTTTTTTGAAAGTTTTCAAATAGTGGGATTGGTGGTTCTCCTATACGGCATGAACCAGCAAACTACTTGGCATTATTACAGGAGGAGGACAGTGTTCAGGTTTTTAACAGAGTTGGGTGGTTGACCTACTTGGTAAGGTTGAATGTTTATGATGAAGCCACAACACTGGAATTCTTAAGGACTTATAACAATGGTGTTGTGTATGTTAAAGGGTTATGAATTGAATCTTCTAAAGCAAGAACTGTTGAAGTCTCTGGACTTCCTTCCATGGAAGAAGCATTTTCGCATGGGCACGATGCACGCAAAGCTAGAGCAAAATTTTCTTTACCAGCAGATGCCCCAGTAGATTACAGCAAACAAGGTTTTAAGCGGATATCTCTTCTAGGAGAGTATCCTCAGTTGGCAGTTCATATTATCAGGTATATTACCTGTGAAGGCCATTTTTCCTTCCTACATGTACACTTTAAATTATTGAGCCATTTACGACATGACCATTTAGTAAATGTTCCCAATTTTCTTTATGCCCTTTTGAATTTAAGTGCCGAAGAGGTACGGAAGGGGCGACAGAAGGCAGTGACCCACCATGGTTTAATCAAGCTTTTGGTGGAAAGGTCACTGTAGGATGTCTCTCCCATGTCCTAAGACAAATTTATTGTAGCGCCTCATGTTCAGTTGCATGGAGAAGGGCCACGACCCAAAATTCAAGAACAACAAGGGAATAAACCTGATGAGGATGAGGAATTTGTTGGTCAAGATGAACATTTTAGAAATCCTTCTCCTTCAGGAATCAATATGGAGAATGTGGCATCTGTCCATCCAAACCCTACCTCAGGGAGTGGAGAAACTAAGGTTCCCACAGTTTCTCAGCAAAAAGATAAAAAGGGTAAGGGTAAGGCCAAGATGGCAGAATATATGAGTCAAGATGTTCCTGTTTCTATTGTTTCTCCTGCAGCCACACCTATCAAGAAAATAAAAATTTCACAAAAGCATCCTGTAGCTTCTTTTGATACTCCATTACGCAGAATTGTTTGTTTGAACTCTACATAAATAGACATCAAGGATTCCCCTGTTATGATTGAATCTTCTCATGTCTTCTCTAAGGAGCCTTTACAAGAGCAACAACAAGCAGGCAGTCCATTTGTAGAACACCAAGGTATGATGAAAGAGGATCCTGCAGCCAGTGAAGTGGTTAAAGAAGCAGAGTGTGTAATTCTAGAGGTAGCAGAACCTAAAGGAGCTGGAAGAGAATCTTCTTCTTTGCATGAAGGAAATCATGGGAAAAGCCCCTTATTCCAGATAACATGCCAGTTTGTTCAAAGAAAGATGAAGGCCAACAAGCAGCAAGGCTGGTCCCACACAAGAAACTAGAAGAGGTAAATGTTCATGCTCTCTTAGTTGACTATTTTAATGTGATACAATATCAAAAGTCAATGTGGGAGTTTGAAAAGACAAAATTGAGAAGGGAGCTCAAGAGAAAACAACAAGAAATTGAATTCTTGCAGAATAAAATAAATGAAATTACAGACATAATTTTGGATTTAATAGAGTGCAGAACACCACCACGAGTTTATACCCTATGCCTTAAGGAGCAATTTCTACTATTTTAGTTAATGAGAGTCCTTCAGGATCTCAACTCAAGCATAGGAACCCCATAGGAATTTGTAGCCACATACAATACATCACCTGATCGTGTCCATAATTTGTTATGTGAGTTATATATTCATAATTATGTTGTTCCTTTTAACACTGATTGGAATCCCCTGCTTTTTGTTGGTGATATACATTTGTCTGCCCTCCTTTCTTGGACCCATAATGAAATTAATTATGGAGGACAATTGCATAGGTACAAAATACTTGAATAGTCTATTTCATTGCCCCTTCATCCTGAAAGTTGGTCATCTCGATGACTTTACTATGATTGGATGCAAATTGTTTATGGGTTTCATGATTTTGCACCCAGAAAAAGGATTCTGGGAAGCTATGAGGAAGTTTTCGTAGCATTTGAGAGATTGTCACTATTAGACAGGGATAGAGTAGTCAGGGGATGAAGGCAGAGATGGGGGAGATTAACTATGGAACTCAAAAAGGTAGAACCCCACAGTCTGATTAACCTATGGGCTGCAATGCAGCATGTTGACTGGTATATACACTTGGGACATCAGCCATGGACTGAAAGATGGTTTCCACTCACCTTTCATCCTCCTCTACTTTTATGGCCACTATATAACTATGTGGATAACGAATTGGATGAGCAACATGAAATAAGAAGACGCGTAAAGGTGGAGAGGAAAAATGGATTCTACTAGCGTGTGGGCACCTCCATGATTAGAGAAACAAAGGAAGGAGACATCCAAGTTCTTTCAAATATCTAGAACATCTCAGTACCTGAGGACTGACACTAGTCTTTGTAGGGGGAAAAATGATAGGCCATTTTAATGGCATACTTTAGATACCCTAGGAGAACTTTTGATAGGTCTTTTGCCATGTTTTCTTTTATTTACTCCAAGACTTTATGCTTTAAAATTGTTAATATGTGTTAGTTAACCATTGAACCTATGCCATGGACATATGCTTACTTAATATGCTTTATTTGGATGAATATGCTCTGTTTATTACTATGGAATCATAATCATGTTTTATGAATGAATTGACTGATTGAGCAATAGATAATACATATGTACTTTAATGATTATTTGCCATGAATGCTTTTATCCTAACAGTTTAAATGCAACACATCAAAGTAGCAACCGTCATCTTGTTCAGATGAGCACGTCTATGTGCTGGATGCTTGACTCGGTCCTACAATAGACGCACATAGATGGAACATTAGTGTAGTAGTAGTGGAAGGTTTCTGGTTAATCCAGGTGGAGATGGTTGAGCGAAGACTTGGAAAATGCAATAAATTTTCTGATGAAATCTAGGAGAGAGTGGGAAGTTATGTATGTTGTCTAAGCAGTTCTTTCCTCTTTTCTGGACTAATTCCATTTCCTACTTTCTAGCTTTCCTTTCTGTTAGTTGTTTGTAATAAAATCTTCACCTTTTCTTAGGGCGTGTTGAGTTTAGCATTTAGATGTTTTCCTTTAAATAAATCCCCACTCCTACGTGAGAAGGAGGGCATTATTATTATGATAGTTACAATATAGTTCAATTATGTCATTTTACTGCTTATGAGAATCTTTGTACTTTGTTATTCATTTTAATGAGCAAATGAAGTGTTGAGATTAATTCTGTGTAATTGAGTGTTTTGGGTACTCACCCAAGGGGGCCCACTTGGTGAGGAATCCATAGTTAGATTCATTTTAGTTTAGTTCACTTTCCTACATTCTGTAATTTAATTTCCTATGCTGAATAGATCCTGCAGCCAAAGCCACAGGATAGCTACCACTTCTTGCAACTGAGCAACAGAGTAACTAAGGCATTATAGTTAATTTGTGCACTCTTCCATTCTGCTAGCAGCATTCACTTCTATCATTTACTTTCAAGTATTTACTTTCACAACAATAGTTTAGCTTTCCTTCGAGTATTCATTTCATGGAGCAATAGTATAGTTTCCCTTTGAAAGCATTTACTTCCTGCAACCATAGAATAGTTTCTTTCTAGAATTTGTTTCCTGCAATGATTATAGAATGATTGGTTGAGAAAGTGCTTGGTGCATATACTTTTCTGGCCCATTTCAAGTATCACATCCCTGGGTTTGACATATTAAATGAGTTTCCTATAAAGAGGATGAAGTGCTTAGTTGGATGTCCAATCCCTGAGTTAAAGGATCATGCCTAGTTTCTGAGCCTTTATAACGAGTGATCAACCCCTATAAAATCTAAAAGGATCAACACCACTTTCTCTATAACCTCCCCTCCACCCTTGGTTGTAGATGATCTTGTTGATGAGGTTACCAAGTCGCTAATTATTACCCCGGACAGTAAGCCATCCCCGCCATCCCTTGATGGCTTAGAAAAGGATGAATGATAGGTCCAAAAGAAGAAAACTAAAACAAAGAAAGTTGATGTTGGGACTGGTAGTAAGATTGTAAGACCTTCTAAAAGGGTGCTCAGGCACAAGGTTATGGCCATAGAAATTGCCAATGGACGACAAGTTACTTTGGATAATTTCCTCTCATGGAGCACGAGGGACCTGAATATCCTCCCCCCCCCCCAAATAATTTATCTCACTCAATATAATGGAATTTAAAACTGATATTTTTTGCTTCAGGAGGTTAAAATGTCTTATCAAACTTTTTCAAAAGTAGTAGGGAAATTGTGGTCGGGCTCTTGTTTCTTCTATAGTGAGGCTGATGGAACCTTAGGAGGTGCAACTATTTTGTGGAATCCCATCAAACTGATGGTGAGGACTATGTGTTTTCTCATAGCTATATGGTGGTGACATTTTGAATTAGTAACTTCACTTGACATTTATTCAATGTATATGCCCCTAACACTATGGTTGTTAGAGTGCTGATATGGAGAGAGATTTCTTCATTGTATTGAATGATCAAGAGGCTCTGTATATGTTGGCAAGGGACTTCAACTCACCCTTATTTCCTTCTAAAAATTTAGGAGGGTTAATGGATTTTAGTGACAATATGAATGAACTCTTTAACTTCATTAGTAGGACTGACCTCTTTGATCTGGAGCTTCAAGGTAATCCTTTTACCTGGTCCCATAATAGGAAAGGTTCTTAGCTAATTTAGGTCCATTTAGAAATATTTTTAGTTCCCTCAAAATGAGATTTGGGGTGTAATACCACCCTTATGGCCCTCTCTAGAACTATCTCAGATCACTCCCCAATTCGCTTACATTGGGTTAATAAGCTCTACTCAGGCCCTCTCCCTTTTAGGTATGAAATTATATGGACCTCTCATACAGATTTCAAAAATGGCATCCAACGGTGGTGGGCTACCTCTTTCTAAGGCTCTGCTATGATTAGGATCTCACAAAAACTTGACCTTATCAGGATGGAAGTTGGGGGTTGGAATAAGTCTGCTTTTGGGGATATCTTTAAGTAGAAGAAGGAAATTGGCTCTAACCTTAGCCATATTCAAAATTTCATTGCCACAGGTAACTTTTCTCAGTCCTTACATGACAAGGAAGAAGATTGAAGAAAGAAATAGAAGGACAACCTCAATAAGGAAGAAATATTTTGGAAACAAAGATCAAGAGTCCAAGGGCTAAAAGAGGGGGATATCAATTCAACCTTTTTCCATAAAATGACTAGCATACATAAAAAGAGGAATACAATTAAGTTTTTAAAATTAGATATAATACAATTAAGTCTTTACAATTAAGTAAATGAAAGGAATGTTGAGGCTATAACCGAGGATAAAATTGGAGAACTTGCCTCCCATTTTTTTACCCAGTTGTATGTTGATAATGGTGGGAACCAGTTTGGGGAAGTGCAAGATAGACTCATCTCTCACCTCCCAACAGTCATTAGGGAGGAAGATAAAAATTTTCTCCTTGCCCTTGGTACAAAGGATGAAGTCAAAGTGGCATTGTTTTCTATGGGTGTGTACAAGGCCCCAAGGTCTAATTGTTTCCCACATGCTTTTTTTAGGAATTTTGGGAGACTATCTGCTATGATGCGACAAAGGATGCAAGGGATTTTTTAAAGACTGGTAAGCTCCTTAGGAAACTAAATAACACATACATTGTTTATGTTCCTAAGGTGCAAGACCTAAAATGTATGACTAACTTTAGGCCTATAATCATCTGTAATACCATATACATTTTTTTTCTCAAAAGTGTTAGTTAATCGACTCAAACCCCTGCTAGACAAATTTAATATCCCTTTCTAGAAAGGATTTGTTCAAGGGCATCAAATCTGGGATGATTTCATTGCTAACCATGAGATCAATGAATCAACGGATAAAATTTGGATCCCATATATGGCCTTTACATTGGACATTCTAAGGCTTATGATAAAGTTAAATGGCATTTTCTATATTTTGTTCTTCTCAAGCTTGGGTTCAATAACGGAGTGATTGGGCTCATTTGAGAATCTATTAAGATTACTCACTACTCTGTGTTGGTCAATGTGACTCCCTGGGCCTTTTCCAAGGCTGGAAAGGGGATTAGGAAAGGGGACCCCTTGTCACCATACCTTTTTATTATGGTTGTTGAAGTCCTTGGTAGAAATTTTATTAATCTAGCTTAGGTAGGTAGGATCTAGAGAGTTAAATCTTCTACCACACTTCCTCCTTTGGTTTTGCAACAATTTATTGATGACACCTTACTTTCTGGTAAATCCTTAGTTATGGAAGCTAAAGAATGGAAATGCCTCCTCCAGGATTATGCTAATGCCTCGAGTCAGTGCATCAATTATGGAAAAATTAGCATCTATTTCTTCAATACCAAGCATGATCTTTAGGTTAATATTATGGATGTCCTTGGCTACCAATATGTTGACCTTCCTGGCACCTATCTGGGCCTACTTCTCATTGTTAAGGAGTTAACCCCCACCTATAGTTTTATCTTGGAAAGAAATCAGAGAAAATTGGTTGGTTGGAAGGGAAAATTATTGAGAAGTGTTGGGAAGCTCCAGCTTCTTTCAACCTCTTTAGAACAAATTCCACTCCATTTCTTATCTCTCTTAAAAATTTCAAGGGCTATGACTGAGAAGCTGGAAAGAATCCAACAGAACTTCCTTTGGACTGGGATGGAAGAAAAAAATAGAATGATGCTAGTCTTTTGGGACACAATCTATAAACCCAAGTTGATGAGTGGTCTTGGGATTAGGAAGCTGACAAATTTGAACAAAGCTCTGATAGCTAAAGTTGGCTGGAACTTGGCAGTTGTTTTGGAAGATTGGTGTAAAATCATGAAAGCAGAGTATTTAAATAATGATAATTTTTATAAGGTCATGGACTCTCCGGATCAAAATTTTGGAATAACATCCTTAAATATCAACCCCCTATTAGGGAAGGCCTAAAATGGAAAATTTGTGATAGGTGAACAATTGAATTCTAGGAAATATTCTAGATTGGAGATAACCCACTTTCTACAAGCCCTTTTATCACCTTATGGGAAGGATAAAGACTCACTTTGGGATTTTTGTTACCGACTACATCACCCCGGGTGATAAATGGACTTCTCTTAAGCAAAGTGTTATGGATAGACCCAACCTCTTTCCTAGGGTTGAGGAACTGCAGTCTTTGCTAGTGGAGGTTAGGCTTCCCTTGTTCCTTAGAGAGGATAAATTCATTTGGACAATGCATTTAACTAGTGTTTTCTCTATCATATATGCTCATGATCTATTGATTAAGTACAATGCTGACACTGATTACTGGAAGAAGGTTTGGAACCCACAACCAATCCCTGAGATTAACTTCTTTTAGTGGTATTCTATGCATGGAAAAGTACTTACTCAAGATAATATTATGAAAAGAGGGTTTTATCTTCCTAACAGATGCATTATTTGTAAGATGGATGAAGAGACTATTCAACAACTTTTTATTCATTGAATTTTTGCCTCACATATCTAGCATAATATCCTATAGAAGTTCAACATCTAATGGGTATTTAATAATAATATACAACAATTTATCCTTAATTAGAAGTGTCCCTCAAGACAACCCCTCATCCAACAGTTATGGTGGAAAATTCCCCATGTCTACTGGTGTTTGTGATAAGAGAGGAATAACAGGATTTTCAAAGACTTTGAAAAATACTACTGATAATGTGCTTGCAATCCTTAATAAGATCTTACTTAAAAAATTGAGCTATTAATAATTGGGAAATTCCTACAGAACCTCCTTTGGCTTGGGATTGTAAGTTGGTGGATTGTTGGAAGATTCCTAAGACCTTTTAAAAGTTTTACAAGTCCATGAAAATTGCTAGGTGAAACACAGTTTGGAAAGCTCCCCACCCACCTTAGTTCAAGTTGAATTTAGATGGTGTGGCCAACTTGGGAATTGTTTCTAGAGGTGGGGTAGTCATGGATCATAAGGGAGATTTATTTATTGCTTATGCTAGAAATTTAGGAAGCTTTACTAGTAATCAGGCCGAAGGGATGACCTTGTTATGGGGCTTAAGAATTGCCCTGTTAATAGACATAAAAGTTTAGGAGGTGGAAGGGGATTCTAAACTTATCATTTAAGCCACTAGAGGAAATATTGGGGCATGATGGAAACTGGATGATATTTTAAGATATATAAGTTCTCTCCTAGTCATATTTGATAAATTTTCCTTACAACATACCTTCAAGGAAGGTAATATTGTTGTTGACTGCATAGTTGTTATAGGTTTGGAGAAAGAAGGCCTTTGTTGTTGGAGGGTGGATAATGCCCTACCTAAGTGCATGAAGTCCCTCTTAGGGAAGGAAAAATCCACTTTAATTTCTAATGGAGGTTGCTAGAATGGCTTGTTGGATCCCTACTTGGGGCCTTGCATTGCAGAGATGGAAGAAATTCAAATTTTAATTACTGTTTGTTATTTTTTTATAATAAAATGCCCAATGTAACACCATGTGATCTATCCTTAGGGGGTACATGTCACCTCATTCCTATTTATGACAAGATGTGGTAGTATTTTTTTGTTTGTTTGTTTGGGATGGAAAGTTTATAATGGGTTGTGACAATAATTTAAAAGATGGCTTTTATATCTTTCTAGCTTGTGCCCCCGACCTCTCATTATTTTTAGCCATATTCCTTCTTGGAGAAATATTTTTGCATGAGAGTTCTTCCCTTGCCAAGATGGCCTTAGAAAGAGACACTAAATGTAATAATTGCACTTGTTGTCATCTTTTAATCATGATTTTTTCCCCTTCCTTGTTGAGATAAACTTGGAGGCTCTTTTGTTTTTCAATATATCCTTTCTACCTTCCATTGTCATCTCTGCCACTATAACTTCTTTGGCTATAGTGAATATCAGTGTGAGGAGGACCGAGTATGAGGAGCCTGAAAAGTATGAAAATTATAAGAACAATTATTAGTAATAACTGAGAGGGGGGGGGGGGGGGGAATCAG
>MU224049.1:4850337-4861054 GCA_018584345.1 Thuja plicata | reverse complement strand
AATGACGTCTGCGCAAAGACAAAGAGTCACAAGGATTGGGGGCATAATGTTTTTCTTGATTTTCTGCGTATGGTGATTGTTTCATATAAACCTATAAATTTCACCTAACTTGGATGTTTATGGTAAGGGCTTCCACTATGGGTGGACAGCCACATATATCTCTGATCCAGATTCTCACTAAGGTATATGAATCATAATGTACCCAAGGATATGAATTTTCAAGGTCATTGTGGGTTCAATATCTTACCTTAATCAGAAACTGGTATATTAAAAGGAAGATGACTGTTTTGTTATCCTGGCTTCTATGCCTTGGTACCTAAGTCTATTTTCGACATTCCAATAAAACATAGTATTCATATTATCATAATATCAGTGGGTATTAGTGATAATTATACTATTCGATGGTATCCATTTCCAAAGCGCCCAATGATGATAAACATGTTGCAATATTCGCTAAATCAGTGATAAGTCCTAAGAGTCTTCATATAACTGTATTTAGAGATTGCCTGATGCATTTTGTCCAACAGTACATAACAAACATAAGGAAATTTTAAGCTCAAAACATGGTTTCTATCTTCTTCTACCAATATCAAGTTAATTACATCATTTATATTACTGATATCATCCATAGCATACATTTTGCATACATTTTGAAAAGCAAAACTGAAAATACAAAAATACAACATCCATGTATTGCATTTTTACTTTTACATCCTAAATGCATCCATACATTTCTATATAAACTGGAAAATCAAAGAAAACATACATTTGCATTTTTCACATAGATATCATTTGTTCACATCAATAATATATTCATCATATCCACATTCAAAAATGATGTTGTCAACTATAAACTAACTCATCACGAGATCAAGATATCATCACATGTGCAACATATACCTTTACCACATCTACGAAAAGCAAAATGGATACATCTACCACATGAAACATGTCAGATTCAGAAACTACAAGCATGATACACATCAAAGCATAAAGAGTATCAGTGAGCATCAAAAGTATCACAACATAAAGTGTATCAGATATGTACAGAGTGATAATACACATGAAGAGAATCAGTATGCTAAAAAGCATGAATCAGATATATATATCAATGTAATGTACAAAAATGGGATCTCAGCAGGATCCAGATATACATGTATAAATCTCAAAAATAACATGGTGCACAGTATCAACTCTGGCCCGCCCCCTCTCCCTGATTAGGAGGAGGAGGAGGAGGTGGCATGGATGGCACTGCTGGAGGTGGCATGCCCCCCTCTGACAGCTGAGCTATATGTGAAAATGTGGGTACCCTCTGACCCTCAGGAACTGCAGCATGATACAAAGCATAATAATACGTCACCCTCTTTCCCTGATGGACTACTTTCCGGGCATGGGCGTCTCTCTCAGCTCTAAGCATCTCCCCCTATGCGTCTCTCTTAGCTCTCAGCCGCTCAAGCTGTCTATCCCTATCTACCAACAGTGCCTCTGCAGTAGTCACTCTAGCCTCCAAGGTTGTGATCTATACTCTGAGCTCCTCTCTCTCCTTCTCACACCACGATAGAGGGTCCTCATCTTTGCCAGGATCCTACTCCTGTACTCTCTGTCTCCGCTGTCTTTGCTGCTCTAGAGTAAGTAAAGGGCTCAGATCTCTCTATGGGGCCACAAACCTGTATCTTGGCCGTCTCTGACCACTACCGCTCGGACCGCTAGTATCCACTGCCTCACCACCTCCCCCCTGGTCATCACCATCATGTCAATCATCTAGGGGAGGATGCCTGCCGCCTCTGCCTCCATCTCTTCCACCATCACGACCACCATGCCTACCTGGTGCTCTGTCTCGGCCACCTCTCCCTCTGACAGGTCTGTCCTCAGGATCATAATCCAATGGCTCCTCTATACAGGGAATCATCTCCTCCGGTACTGTAAATCACAGAAATGGATGCTGCAGCATGTCTGCAGCATATCCATATGATACACCTGCATCCTCAACATCTAGGCGAAGGTCCCAGTCTATGGCTACCATATCATGGATGTCCTGTGTAGCAGCCTCATAAGTTAGCTAAGCTCCCCAGTCAGCCACCTCATCCCTGATCAACACATACACTGCCACATCCTTTGTACGGCCCTGTCGCCACCCATACTATCTCAAAACTCTAGTGACGAGGAAGCGCTCTATGATGTACCTAGTTTGGCCAATCAAATATCTACTCTGACACATAAAAGGGACCTGTCGGGCATCAGATGTTCATACCTCGCAGTCTAAGTGTGGTCACCATATGACCTCTGTCATATCGTCAAATAAACAACGCCAGTACTCAACCTTGCCCAGGTAGGGTTACTGTAATAAACCTACATACATATATACATAGGGCTACTTTGGAGCCCTCTTCCTGTCACCAATCGTCCGTGTCATGGGGATGTGATCCCAAGCCCATACCTAAAGAATCAATATGCCTACAATCATGCTACGGGTATGGTGGTACACAATCTCATGTAGCTCTCGGTATATGTGAGCTAAAATATAGCTCCCCTAGGAAAATCGTCGGCGGTGGACGATCATCTGATCTACCATGCCGACCTAGCCCACCAAGAAACCATGCTATCCTTTGTCTGGCATAAGGATGCCGCCTACCAACTCAGCTAAATACACAGCTAGCTGATCATAATAATCGACCATGTAGTCCCATGACAAGTATCTACGATCTATGCTGTCATCTTGAAAGAACCTTCGAGCAGTCTCAATCGCAACACCAGCTCTGGACTCAAAGAAAACCTCATGTCCCACCATGGGCACACACAAGATCCTCCAAACATCCTCTGGTGTCACGGTGATCTCACCAGTCGGTAGGTGGAAGGTGTTGTGCTCTGAATGCCATCTCTCGGCCAGAGCAGTCAACAACCGTCGGTTTACCCTGATCTTGGGTAAACCTATCAATGATCGTAAGCTACATTGGATCACAATATTTTGCTCATTGTCTGATAGTCGGCCAGACAATGCCAGAACTCATGCAGGATAAGTGCCTTGAAAGGCGACTACCTCAAACTGGGCCTGATTTTGACAAACACAGAAAAGCATCAACATTCTATCTACCACAGAGGGCATATTCCTACTCTACTCAATCATTTCCAGTTCGTAGAACACAAATAGATCAAAATAAATTACAAACATAAGTCTTTTACCAGATGTGATTATGGAAAAGCAGGATATGATTGCGTATATAGGATGCGATCCTAGAAAAATAGGATGTGATCCTAAATGCAGGGTACGATCCCTAAAATATGAGATGTGATTCACTGATGGAATCTTGCTAAAAGGATAAGTAAACCTAAAGGACTAGATGCGATCTGGAAAAACCCAGATGTGACGTAGAATCTAGAAAAAACTGGATACGATCCGGGAAAAATCGGATGCGATGCGCGTTTTGCAGGATGCGATCTGGAATCTCGAATGTGATCCTATCTTTGACTAGCTATAAAATGCATAAAAATGCTTGAAATTTAAAAATGCAAAATTCACAGGGTAGTTTATTGAGCACTTACCGGCGGTGGGTAGTCGGCTAGTCTCTGGTGTCGACAGCTCATCTCAAATCGATGTTTCCTCACGGGGACCACCATTTTATCTGCAGAGCTCTCTAAATTGCTATAGCTGAATGTCAAAATGAATAGTAAAATGGTCAATTTGGAGGCTTATATGGGTCTTTTGAGACATTTAGGGTTTTTGGAACTCCTCCTGAACAACTACAAAATCATTTGTGCTCTCTTTTTCTTCAATCGGGAACCAAATCGAAGGTGCCTACGACATTTTCAGCAACACATTGTCTTTTTGCGACAGTTTCAAAAATTGCAAATTTGTTTTATTTCTTCACCACATTGGTAAATATTGCACATTTTATCATACATCTTGATCTAAACATCATTATCACTCATATTTTCATGTAATTAACTTGATAATCGTGTGTTTGTTTTTAAACACACCTTCTACTCCACTCTTTCTGACCTTATCGCTTCCTACAAGTGTTCTATTCTCCACAACTGAGGGATTTTATTTCTTTCCTTCGATTTCGTTCCCGAGGGGGCATGATCACACTATCACATAATCAATTAAATTTTTGCTCCAAACCGCATTAAAAATGACTTCGTTATCAAACAAACTAGGGGCATAACAGTTTCTTGACTAAGTCAGATCTGTTGGATAGAAAGCTTTGGTTCTCATGAGCTGGATATCTTATGTTGCCTCATTTTAGAAGATTTTTGAAGCTCCTGGCAGCTTCATACTGGCTTTTGGATGACAACCAAGTTCAAAATCAGTATTATCAATTTTTGGATGACAACCAAGTTCAGAATTGGTAATTTTAAAATCTTTTGTTGATCTTTGAATGACAACCAAGTTCAAAATCAATTCTATTAGTTTAGTTCAATCAAGTGCGAGACTGATCTCATCAACATTTTGTTTGACAACCAAGAATGAGATTCTCAATATTTTTGAAGTCAAAATCAAAAACTTTCTTTGAATCAATGTGCTACTCGCACATCAATTCAAAGAGGGGCAAATATAACCACCTATATTTGGTCTGTCGCAACTATGGACCCTGTTTGCCCTAAGTTGATCATACCCTCGATTTATGTCCAAACGACCCTGTTACTGCTTGGCATAATTCTTTAAATCAATTTAATATCCTAGGTGATTTTTATCACTGATTTATATTAACTATTATAGCCATACAATTCAAATCAATTTCGACCAATCAAATCAAATCAAAATCAAACATGGCTATAGTATTTAATTATAAAAGAATTAAATAAATCCCTAAATCAAATACCCACTTGCAATTAACCCATTCCCCTAGCCTATTTAATTTAATTAAAATGGCTATAGTCCCCTAATTATTAAAAAGCGATTTCATTGTTTAAATAATTAATTCCTATGTTTTTAAATGAATTAAATAAGTTTATTTCATTTATTAATATTCCCCTAAACCCCAACCTAACCTATCTCAACCACTTCTACCTTGGGTTCTAACCCTTCTCAACCCATTCACCCATGCTAATTTAATCCTAATCCTAAAATCTACTCTAACCCACCTCCTAATGTTGTCACATTCCATTAAGGAATACTTAGCAACTCCACCCACTTGAGAAAGTCCACTTTCTCAAGCTGGACTTTCTTAAGGTCCACCTTCTCAAGCCATCCTCCCTTACCTCTTTAAGGCTTTAATTAATACCTTATTAATGAAGATGCCTTAAGCCTATGTCTCTCCCATGCCTTATTAATGCATTAGACATTAATGGCTCTTACATATTCATTTATGAGCCTCCTGATTCATAAATGAACCTTGTCCCCCCTCTCTCTCTCTCTCCCATTCTTCTATAAATAGAAGCATGTTTTGAGAGAAAATAAGCCTTCACCTTAAATCAAAAATACATTGTTATGCTGCTAGATTGATCCTAGATTTACATTTCATCTATTGTATCATGCTAGTTCATTGTTTCCATTTCATCTTTTAGAGTTAGATTGCATGCTTTTTCATATTTTTAGCTTAAAGTTGATTCAAATCCTTCATGCTAGAATAGTATTGTTCACTGATTTGTAGCATATTCTGAGGGTTGATATGTTATTAATTACATTCTTTCTAGTTAGAAGGCAATAGGCCAATATTAGTGATTTTTAACATTTTAACTAACCATTTGGACTAATGCAATGACCTATTGAGTGTTTGTGTTGTTTTCAACAGGTACCCATTTACACACACACACATTTTACTGAACTAACATTTCAACAGATCCCTCACACAAGCAACAAAGTAGAAGATGCCATGGCAACAATTGGGTCTCTGATCACTATGCCAGAACACAGCACACAGTGTGAGTTTCTTGTTGAGAATCTTACGGTCCCTGCCTATGACAAGCCAAATTCTGAAATGGTGTGTGAAATTGGTGATCCCAATTCCCTATGGTACCAAGAAGTGTATTCCTACTTGCGCGATGGACATACTCCGCTTACTTTAACCCCCAATCAACGTAAAACATTCATTCGCTGAACTTCTCGATACACAATCCTCGCTGATACCCTTTACCGAAAGAATTTTGATGGAACTCTTTTAAGGTGTCTAAATTTTGATGAAACACAAACATCCCTAAAGGAGGTAAATCAAGGAATCTGCAGGGCCCATTCTAGTGGACTTACGTTGGCCAAAAAGTTGTTACACACTGGATATTATTGGCCTACTATGGAGCAAGATGCCTATAACTATGTGAAGAAGTGTGTACCTTGTCAGCAGCATGGCGATTTGATACACGCTCCCTCCCAATCACTCCAACCCACCATCATCCCTTGGCCCTTTTCACACTGGGGTCTCAACCTTGTTGGCCAAATTTTCCCTAATTCATCCAATGGCCATAAATACATCCTAGCTGCTACATAGTACTTTATCAAATGGGTTGAAGCTGTTCCTCTCACCTACACTATTTGCAAATAGATTTCAAAGTTTATTTTAAACTATCTTATCTGTCGCTATGGAATTCCTCAAGACATTATTACTGATAATGGAGGAACTTTCAAGAACAAGGATGTCACAGAGCTATGTAGGAAGTTCAACATTACCCACCATACCTATTCCAAGTACTTTCCACAAAGCAATGGTCAAGCTGAGGCTACAAATAAAACCATTCTTAGAATCCTCAAGAAGATAATTGATGAAGCTGGCCGTGATTGACACCTTCACCTCAATCCTGCCCTTTAGGCTTACCGCACCTCCATTCGAACCCCCACGTGAGCCACTCCCTTTGCCCTTGTTTATGGTATTAAGGCTATTCTACCCATCGAAATTGAGCTCCCTTCCCTCAGAATCTCTCTGAAGAATCTGTTGTCCAAAGAAGAATATAGAGTTGCCCGCTTGCAAGAGCTGAAACTCCTTGATGAGAGATGCCTCAATGCCCTAGACCACCTCCACGTGTATCAAAATTGCCTTCGCCTTCAGTTCAACAAAAGGATCAAACCTCGTCAGTTTGAGGTTGGTGATCTTGTCCTGCAGCAAAACATGAAGAACCTCCAGAACCATGAGAAGAAAGGGAAGTTTGAACCTAATTGGTTGGGTCCCTTTATTGTTACAACAAAATATGGTTCCAACACCTATCAAGAATTGCGTCTCCAGAGGGAGATCCACTCCCTGATCCTGTAAATATTGTACATTTCAAGTGCTTCTATGCTTGATCAGTCAGTAGTCCGTTGTACAACATAATTTTTTCAGAAAATCCAAAAACATTAGAAAAGAAGAAAAATCCAAAAACATTCAGAATATTCAAAAAGCAAAAAAATTGGAAAAAAATAAAAAAAGCATAAAAAATACAAAAGCTTGAAAAGAAACAAAAAAATCAAAAAAAGAAAGAGAAAAATCTGTCCATATGTGAAAACCACTTCGGTGGCGCAATGGATAAGTACCATGGTGAAAACCTATTTCAGGCGCCATGCGTAGTCAGATCCACCACTAGTTGTTTATACCGCTTGCATCGCCTTTTCATAATAAGTGTTGCTACCCATATTTGTACAGGTAGTTCTTTGACCATCCTCTCGCTTTCACAATAATGATTCCCGCATGACTAAGCTTACCAAATCATGAAACTGAGCTTTGTTCTAGACACAGTGAGCGTAAATGTTTTACATCAAATCAGCGAACAGATTGACTTTTCTAATGATCATTCTATTCATGAGCAATTGCCAACGAATTTCCATTTTCTATCAATCAATCTTTAGCCCATCAGGATGAATCCTTTCGGTGTCGACTGTTCTATCAATCTTCACATCAAATTGTTCATGGCAAGAACTTTTGGACTGAATGACCACTTGGTCAGGATGCATTTTTGTTGATTTTATCTTGTGTTTTACTATGTCCTTATCGCGACAGCCTCGATCTCTTATATCTTGGTTTGTTATGGTGAGAATCTAGTGAAATACGTGTCTTTTGTGGTATGATTTGCTTGTCATAGTTTGCTAGTGCATTTATGTTTTGATATTCAGTTATGACTATGTATGCCTCACTAGGGGCAGGATTCATGCATCCCAAATCCCTTAAATGATCTGGATGTACTGCGTCTCCTCATGAGTAACATTTCATAGCTCTCATCATACCTGATATCTCACATTCTTGTTCCTAACAATCTATTTGTTTGAGAGTCTAGTCCATGCAAAGGAACCATGTCACTTGTGTTTTCTAGCACATGGTGCATAGCTCCTTTTGCAATATCAAACTAGGGTGTGCTCTCCAACATTAACACGGTATTACTCCCACTATTCTCATGTAGTTAGTCTTTGCATAAGTAGTTAGGTCATATTGCATTATGGTTTTTCTCTTGGCAAAGGTTTCTATTTATTCCCCTATCTAGTCACCTACATGATTTTATCAGATTTATTGTGATACACACAAAAATAGTGTCCTCATTAGTCTTGCATCCATTGCATTCATTTGTCATTACTCATTATCTTTTGCATTGATCATTTCATTAGTCATTATTCATTAGTTCCATTAGTCATTGTTCATCGCATTGATCATTAGTCATTAATCATTTGCATTGCTATACATTTGTCTCATATTACATTACGTTCATTAATCATTACATTATGCATTGATCATTTCATTAGTCGTTAGTTCCCTTAGTCATTATTCACAACATTAGTCATTAATCATTAATCATTTGCAATCATTATTAGTATATTAATCATTAATCATTATACATCTGTCTCACATTCCATTCATTAATCATTAGTCATTACACCATTGCATTGTCATTTTTTATTCATTTCATATTGTTTTAGTTTCACATTGCATTATATATTACATTATTCATTCATTTAGTGTTCATTAAATCATTCACATTTATAGTTGCATTATCATTATACATTTATAACCATTTGCATTTGCATTTCATTAGTTGCATCCATAACATTATATAAAACATCTATACATGATAATATATAAGCATTAACACATCATACATAAATCTGCATCTCACCCCTGCATCACAAATTTGTCAGTCTCATCATACATACATCTATTCATCTCATCCTAAATGTCAGTCATAAGCATCATATATGGTCAAAGTAAACATCATAAGTGCATCCATACATTTGCATATACATCACATCATATAAGCATATAAAATCATCAAAGATGGATAAAAATAGAGTCCCATAGTCCAAATAGAAAGTCCATGTATATATCTCAAAAATGTCATATCATACATCATGTGTCAAAAATATGTATCCAAAAATTGAGATGAGTCAGGGCGGTGGCTGTGATGGTCCTGCTCCACTGCTGGGACGTCGCGGTAACCCCACTGATCCCTGTGATGCTCGCCTAGTGCTCACTGACTGTGTCCTCTCAGAGTATGCAGGCGCTCGTGCCCCCTTTGGCACTGCTGCATAATACAGTCCCATATAATATTCGACCTCTTGGCCTTTGTGTCCTACCTCTCTCTGCGCGACCATAGCATCGGCCATCATCTGCCCCACCCCTGCCGCAGTGCCTGCCAGCCGTGCTATCTCGCAGTCCACCTTGTAATCCTCAGTATGTCTACGTGCTAGATCTCACTCTACTATCAGAGCTGCTATCTGTGCTGCCATCCCTGCCCGCTCCTCATCCCAATCCCCGTGCTCCTCAATGATGGAAAACTCACCACTGTCCACCCAAGCCTGTAATATGTCTAGTGCCCGCTGGGCACTGTCCCCTCGCACTGTCTCTGATGTCAGCTCTCCCTGAATTTGGGTCACCTCTGCCTGCAGGCTGCTAGATGTAGCCTGTGTTGTAGCCAATAACCCCTAAACCCTCTACAGCTCTGTCTGTAGGCTATCTCGCTTTGCCACAACAGTGTCATATGTCTCCTGGGCTACAAAGCCCACTGGTAGTCCCTATCCTGGTGGCGGTCCCTATGGTGGTGGACCCTATGGTGGCCCCTGTGGTGGTGCCCCCTGTCCTGGATCCTGTCCCTATGCACCGGGTATAATAGGTGGCTACCCACCTATTGGTACCTACACCTGTCCTCTCCACCGTGGTGCTACCACCCTGCGCTGAACTCTCCTCCCAAGCCCCTCCATCTCCCCCGTTGTCATCATCCCCATCTCCCTGTCCCTGTCCATCCCCTCCAGCCCCTGGCTACTCATCTGGCTGCATAACCCCTGGCACAATCAGTTTGATAGGCCTATGTGCTGCCCACCACTATGCACATGCCGACACTACCCCTGCATCCAGTAGAGACTCCCGTGCCCTGATCCAGGGCACCTCAATCATGCCCATAAATGATGCTCGGGCTATCCGAGGATCTGCACCCATCCCCCATACGCTTCCTACCTCACAAGTAACCAATGGATGTGGGAACCCGTCTAGTACTGCATCCTGAACCTGTCCCATCTATCATCGTACCCTGGATGGCATATATTGTGAAATCATATAAGCTATCCTCCCGAATAGCCAGCAGTCAGTCTGTACAAACCTCATATAATATGAGTCATAAAGCCCGTCCTCTACATACACCCCTTGCTGCGGGGCCTCATGGCCCCAGGCCTCACATCCTGCATACGGAGCCCATACTATAGCTCCCATCTCATCCAACCTCCGCCGCCAGTATCCCACTGAGTCTCTGGCCTCATAACTAATCGGTGGCCTATACCAGCAGATAAAAGGCTCATACGCCACCCAGGTCTCCTGGTGTTTGATCGGTCGGGTGA
>MU224049.1:4812796-4850287 GCA_018584345.1 Thuja plicata | reverse complement strand
TCTCATCCAACCTCCGCCGCCAGTATCCCACTGAGTCTCTGGCCTCATAACTAATCGGTGGCCTATACCAGCAGATAAAAGGCTCATACGCCACCCAGGTCTCCTGGTGTTTGATCGGTCGGGTGACCGCTATATGCTCCCAGGCCCATACCAGCAGTAGTGTGCATCCAGGTCCTAGTGCTCTACCCCTGCGGTAGGCGCACATATGCAAATCATAGTACAATTATCCAAGGATGACGTACCCCCAGCAGTATTGGTCGCCATCCTCGACCATGCTGGTCAACACTCGTGTCCAGCCTATCGGGAATCCCTTGCCTGCATGATCAGGCATGAGACGTCCCCCTATCAACCCTGCCAGATAAAGTGCTAGTCGTCGTGGCCGTGGCTCCATAGCCATCGCTCCAGTCTAGGACATCCACTACCGTGTAATCGGCAGATCGGTGTACCTCTGCCTCAGAGCCATCTTCATGTAGGGCTCTGATCCCTCCACACAGTACTCGGGTATGACCCCCCGAATGGGCACTTTGTAGATCCTCCATACATTATGGAGGGTGATAGTGGCTTCCCCTGTAGGGAAGTGGAAGCTAGATGTGGTGCTGTGCCACCTCTCTATCAATGCAGACATGAGCGCATTATGTGCTCAAAGATGCAACCAATGTCGCACGTGCTCTAAGACACATAGCGTCACCATTCCCCACTCAGCCGCTGTGAGGTGCTGCTCTAGTTCCATCGTCACTCGATAACATTCCCTCGCTCGAAATGTGATCATCTCCTCATGCAGTTCACAAACACATGTCAACAATCAGATAGCATGCTGGGGCATCGAAACATGTCCCAGGCCTGTCCGGGGCATCAAAAAATGTTCCCGGACCCTTGTATTTCTTCTTCCTCCTCTCTTTTCTTCTATTTTTGGGTCAATCCACGCAGTCGACAGTTGACCCTCGCAGACAGTGAAATTTCACAGTCGCCAGTCTGCGGAGATGGTGGATCGTCGTAGATGCCAGTCTGCGGAGATGACAGTTTAGGCCATCGCCTTTCTTGCCGCACAGATGGCGGTGTTAAAAACTGCCGTCTCCCCCACGCATTTCTTATCTCCCCGCCTTCGCAGACAGAGATATGGTCAATCTTTGTCTGTACAGACGACCATCACTTGTCGGTCGTCTACGCAGATGGCGGTCTGTCAATCACCGTCTGCACAGACGGCAAACGGGCGATCACCGTCTGCGCTGCGCGCCTGTTTAGGGCCATTTATTGTGCCTAAAAACTTTTCACAAACATTAAAAATATTAATGCAAAGGTCGGCGCTTGACTACTCACCAGTGATCCTACGTCTGCTGGCCGTTGGTGTACCCAGACGCGCTCCCCAAGCTGTGTTAGCTCTCGTTGCGCTGCCATGACTCTCTTCTTCTTCTCTTTTTTTGCTTTTTGTGAGTGAAAGTGACTTGTGTATGGGCCCTGGTGGACTATTTATAGCCCCTTGGGACCCATTTGTTCCGTTGGTCTCCCCTTTTTCCTGTTTTGATCCCCGTTTCTCCTCCATTTTCCTGGACACGCCATGCAATTAGTCTACTTTCTCCTTTTTCTTGCCTTTTCAAATTTTTTTTATTAAAAAATTATATTTTTTCCTATTATTTTCTCGAGGGGGCACCCTCCTCTACTCTCGCTACCGTAGGTTTTCTGAACCCTCTGGGGCATCTTATTTTCTTTTCTTTGACGCAATGTCACTTTTGACAATGTATCAAAGAGGGGCAGAATGTAGACGTCCAAAATCATCCTTATATTAATTTAATTAATATTTCCATAACATTATAGTTAATTTTAATTAATTATATTTGTTATATTCTTCTATCTATTTAATTAAATTTATTTAATTAAATATGATTCATTCCCCTTAGTATTTAAATTTAATTTGAATACTACCCCTTTTAATGTATTAAATCTTATTTAATACATTATCCCTTATTGATTCCCTTTAAAATAAAATTTTAATTTATTTATTCCTTCACATGACTTAAATTCTTCTAAACCAAATTAATCTAAATTTTAAATTTAGATTAAGCTAATTTGAACCTAGATCCTACCCTACCTCACATCACTCTCACCAAATAAACCTATTCATTAATTAACTAAGGTTAATTAAGCTAATTTCTTGATTCCTACAACAATTAATCCTAATTATTTGCTCACACATGTGTGAGCAAATTTCTAAAATTTGACTTTTTCAAATAATTCTTATTTGGTGCCAACAAGGTTTCTTACACCTATGATGACACCTTCTTACACTTTCTAAAAGTGTTTCATTGGACCAAAACTCTTACACCCTCTTACAAGATCCTTCACATGTGTACTTTAAGTACACTTTGACCCATCACATCCAAAGTTTCTCACACATGTGTGAGCAAAGTAGGCCTCTTGCATGGCTTATGTGTCCCTTATGTGGCACCTATGTGGATGCCACATGAGCTCCACCTCGTCCAAGCCCTCTCTCTCCAAAAACTCTATAAATAGAGGCCTTTCTCAAGAGAAAATCATCTCTTATTTTTGCATTGTTATCATGCTAGTTTAGTTCTAGAATTTCTTAAAGCAATTTAGCATACTCATCTTAGTTCATTTTTATGCTATTTCATTGTTGAATCTAGATATCACATCTTAGGTTTAATATGGAATGAATCTAGTTTTATCATCTTAGTTAGATTTTTGCATCACCATTTTAGTTTAAAGCTTGCATTCTCATCCATGGTGAAAGCTTGAGACAAGTTCCTTATACTTGTTTCTTGAGTGATTAGCTCGTCATTTTAATGCATCAATCATAGTGGGATTATGATATTGTGTTGGGAGAGCACACCCACATAACATCTCTAAGAGCAAATCAACAAGGCATTGGGTGCCCTTGTTCAGCTCATCAGAGGTTATGATAGAAGCCATTGTTATCTTTGAAGTATGCTTTTTAGACATGTTAGTGTAGTTTAAATGATTTATATCTCTAACATTTGCATGTCTGAGCATGCTCCCAACAGGTAGGTTTCCAGCATACACACTTTCATACAATTTTCTCTCCCTTAGGATATAATCTCTCCCTGTTGGAGTAATCTGACGATGGATAATCTATCTCTCTTTTTCCTGAAGAATGTGATAATATGGATAATCTCTCTCCCTCTGACAGTAATTCCAAACAAATATTTTACAAATATATGACATTCATGTCAAGCAATCATTTTTCTCCTATCCATAATATATTCCTTGAATTTCCCTTATCCATCAGTAATACAACAATATGCTCTGGTGCTCGGTTCTGATATATACCTGTCTGTATATAGATGTATCTTTTGAAGTTCATCTCTTTGCTTGCATCAACATGATTGATATTCTGATAATATGTACGCTGATACAGCCTTCAGTCATTTTACTGACTAGAAGACAAGTTTGACCCCTAGTCTCTTTCTTAAGTACTCAAATGTATCCTCGGGCAGTGGCTTGGTGAAGATATCAGCCAATTGTTCTTTTGATTGCACATACTCAAGTACCACCTCTTTTTCTTGAACTTGTTCTCTCAAATAATGATATTTGATGGCAATGTGTTTAGTCTTAGCATGCATGAATGGATTCTTGGAAATGTTTATTACACCGATGTTATCACAATAGATAATTATTGGTTCTGAGATCTTCATATGCATACCTTCCAGCAACTATTTGATCCATGCAATGTTTGAGTAATTTGCAGCAGTAGCAACATATTCTTCTTCTGCAGTAGATTGAGAGATAAATATTTTCTTCTTGCTAATCCATGTGACAAGTCTGTCACCCATAAAGAATGCTCCTCCAGTTGTGCTCTTCTGGTCATCAAGATTTCCAACCCAATCAGCATCAGTAAACACCTTAAGTTCAAATTTGTCTTCTCTTCTATACCATAACCCAAATTCCTCAGTATTTTTCAGATATCTTAGAATTCTTTTCACAACAGTCATATGTGATTCTCTGGGGTTAGCAAAAAATCTAGCAATAATTCCTACTGCATGTGCAATATCTGGTCTAGTGTGTACAACATACATGAGTTTTCCAATCATTGATCTGTACAAAGTCTGATTTACCTCTTTTGTCTTGACCTCCTTTGTCAACTTACACCCAGTAGCCATCGGTGTTCCAACTGGTTTGTTCTTCCATCTTGAATATTTTCAAGACCTCTTTGATGTACTTGGACTGTGTAATGAAAATACCTTCTCCCTGTTACATGATCTGGAGACCAAGAAAGAACTTGATTTCTCCAAACATAGACATCTTAAACTCTTTGCTCATCTCATTTGCAAATGATTTTCATAGCATATCATTGCCTCCAAATATGATGTCATCAACAAATATTTCAGCAATCAAAGTGTTAGCATCAGTATCTTCCTTTAAATAAAGATTACTGTTTTCACTAGTCCTTACAAATCCAATAATTATTAGATAGGAATGAAGTCATTCATACCAGGGTCTTGGAGCTTGTTTCAATCCATACAAGGCTTTGTGAATTTTACATACCATGTTCATCTTGTCTGGATCAACAAACCCTTCTGGTTGTTCAATATATACCTCTTCTTCAAGTATTCCATTCAGGAATGTTGATTTGACATCCATTTGATATACTTTGAATCCTTTGAACGCAACATAAGCAAGTAGTATTCTTACTCTTTCTAGCCTAGCAATGGGTGCAAAGGTCTCTCCATAGTCTATAGCTTCGTCTTGTGCGTACCCCTTGCATACTAGTCTTGATTTGTTCCTTTTGACTTCTCTATTCTCATTCAGCTTATTCCTGAATATCCATTTTATACCGATGACATTTTTGTCATTTGGTCTTGGCACAAGTGACCATGTTTTGTTTTTTTAATCTCATCATTCATAACACTTATCAATTCTTCATTATCTAGTGCAGCATTGACATATTTTGGCTCAAACTCACAAATTAGACAGCTTGAGTTTAGAGACTTACTTCTTGTTCTTGTACCATCTTTCTTATCTCCTATGATCTGGATCTTTGGATGGTTCCTTCTTACATATCTTGCAAGTATAGGTACAGTTGTTTGTCTATCAGTTTGATCATTATTTTGTTCTTCATTTTGGTCTTCATCACCTTGCACAATATCTTGATCATTATCCTAACCGTCGGTATTTGCAACCTGATGCTTGGGAGCAATGATTTGTAGCTCAGGAGCTCTACATTTTTGGTAGGGTAGAGTGTCAGGTTCCTCATTGTAAGTGAACTTATTGTAGTCTTCTGGTTCTTTAGTGCTTTCTTGTTCATTATTCTCTGCAAATTTATCTATCTTTACATTTGCACTTTCAATAATTTTGTTAGAGGCTTTGTTTAGACATTTGTAAGGCTTGCTCTTGGTAGAATACGCTAGAAAAATTCCTTCATCACTCTTGGAGTCAAGTTTTTCCATTTTTATAATCTTTTAAGATATAACATTCACTACCAAATTTTTTGAAATAACTTACATTGGGTATGTATCCATACCATAGCTCATAAGGTGTCTTCTTGGTGTCTTTCTTCAATTGTACTTTGTTCAATGTGTAAACAACAGTACTGCCAGCTTCCCTCTAGAATATTTGGGTTATGCCTTTTCCTATCATCAGTGTTCTAGCACAATCAACTATTGATTTGTTCCTTCTCTTAGCAATCCCATTTTGCTATGGTGTTCTTGGTGTAGAAACTTGTCTTTTTATACCATGCTCATTACATAAATTAGTGAATTCATCTGATATAAATTCTCATTCTCTATCTGATCTCAAACATTTCAGATTCTTACCACTTTGTTTCTCTACCATAGTCTTATACCATTTAAACATCTTAAATGCTTTTGATTTATCTTTTAGAAACATAACTGTCATCATTCTAGAGTAATCATCAACAAAGAGAATAAAATTTCTATCTCCAAAATAACTCTTTGTCCTCATAGGTTGACATAAATCAGTATGGACTAATTCTAGAATTGCATCAGATGTATGGGTTTTTCTTTTGAAACTAGACTTTGTCATTTTACCTTTTTAACAGTTTTTACACATGATGTTGTCGGGCTTGGTCATCTTCGGTAAGCCTCTGACATTTCTCTTTTTGCTAATCTTTATCATTTTGTCAAAGTTCACATGACACAGTCTTTTGTGCCATAACCATATGTCTTCATTTGTAGCAATCAAACAAGTGGAGTCAGTATCATTCAGATAGAATAAGTTACCTTTAGTATGTTCACCGGTACCAATCATATTTCTAAATTTGTTGAAGATCTTTGCCTTCTTATTTTCAAATGCAACTTTGTGACCTGAATTATTTAACTGAGAAACACTCAATAGATTATAATTCAATCCATTTACCCAATAAGCATTCTCACACTTTATCTGGTTATTCAAAATTATTGTTCCTCTACCTTCAATTGGACAAGGTGTATCATTTCCCATTCTTAGTGATCCACCCTTGTAGTATTCAAAAGTCTCAAACCTTTGCTTATCATCGGTCATATGATGTGTGCAACCACTATCTATGATTCAAACATCATTTTTGCTAATTTTAGATATGAGAGCTGTTTCTACATACCTTTCTTAATCATCATCTAAATCATCTTTTACAGCCACAAACACCATCTCAATGTCTTCATCATATTCGGTGTCAGTATCATCATCCTTGCATTTTTCTAGGTACCTGACCTTCTTTCCTTTGTCCTTATAGTCTCAGGTATCTCTTCTTTCTGATTTTCAGTAGCTTTTGTAATCACCTCTGTCAGACTTCTCAAAAGATCTATCATTACTTTTGTCATCTTTTCTTTTGTTAGTACATCTTGCAGCAAAGTGTCCAATCTCTTTGCAATTAAAACAAACAAGTGGTAATTTACCTTTGTATTTACCATTGCCTCTCTGCATTCTTCTGGCCATAAGTGCTTCAATTTCATCAAGATCATCTTCTTCATTTTCACTATCACTATCTTTTCTCATAGTGTTTTTGTGACTTGATTTACTTATTCTCATAGAAGTTTTGAATGCAGATTCTATGTTTGATAAGACACTATTATCAAAGTTATTCATCTCAAATGAAATCAGTCTTCCAATTAAACTGTCTAGAGTAACATTTCTATTTGCTACTACTCTCATTTCTTGAATGGTAGATACTCTAATAGCATAAGTAGGCAGTAAGGTTCTTAGGATTTTACTTACCACTATATCTTCTTCTAGCACACCTCCAACTCCTTAGATAGCATTGACTGCCTCTTTTATTCTTGTGCTATACTGAGTGATTTTTTCTCCTTCTTTCATTTTGAGATCATCAAACTTTCCTCTAAGGCTTTCTTCCTTGGCTCTCAAAACATTTTTGTCACCACCATGTACAAGCTTCAATTTGTCCCACATCTGCTTTGCAGTTTTGCATTATTTGACATCTTCAACTTCAATATCGGAGAGTGAGGAAGCAAGCTCTATCATAATGTCATTATGTTCATGCTTCTCCCTCATTTGTTCAACTTTTGGTGCTCCTATGGGAACACATATTCATTTTCTAGGAATTGAGTAACATCATTACCAATACCTGATAAGTGGAGTCTTATCCTGCTCTGTCATGAAGCAAAATTATCTTTGTTCAACTTGGGCACATCTCATCGGTTCATCTTGTGACATTTGGCTTAGGTATTTTAAACATTCCTTCTAAGCAAACAAGCTCTGATACCAATTGTTAGTAATAACTGAGAGGGGGGGCTGAATCAGTGGCCTCAAAAATTAATCCTTAAATTAACCCTTCAACTCTTATAACCACTAATTATTTCTCAAGTTATTTTTTGTCCTATAAGATGAATTCCTTGAACAACTTATATCAATTTACTACTTGTCAGATTTCTCTGTTAAACCTTCTTCTTACTGTTTACCGATAAATAGTCATCTATTTACCGAAATACAGTAAATATGCAGAGTATACCGATATATCCAGAATGAATTATGTAAGATACAAAACAGTAAAGAAATGCATCATACACACATATATCACATGGATTTTAACGTTAAAATCCTGTTAAGGGAAAAACCACTGGGATCGGTACCCCAAATTTTTACTCTTATGAAGTGAGCCCTGTTAGGAGCCAACCCTATTAAAGTTTACAAACACAAGTTGTTAGGTGTGACCTTATTAGAGGATTTTACACATATAGGTTGTCACTTAGTATTGGGCATCTAATGCTGCCATCCTTGAATCAACCTCTCTCTTAGACTGTCAATAGGCATTGGGCATATCCAATGCTACTTTCATGAATCAACCTTTTTGGCACTCTTTGGGATGTACCTCAATATATAGAAGACTGTTAAGTCCTACTCTGTTAAGAGACTTGATGCTTCAATAGTTAAAATGAAATAATATGACCTGTTTCTAATGCAGCTTGAATTGCAGATTTTTAGATCTATTTAAGTACATTATCTCTCTAATCAATGTATCAATTCAATTCTTTTGTGCTCCACACTTTCTACTCGGTGATGCTGTGCTCACTCTTCGTCGGTGTCTACAGAATTCATTAGCTCTCCTTCAGCTTGATTGATCAGTATTGCATGAAGTTGTTCTTCATCAATTTCTCTTCAACATCCTATTTTTATTCACTCCCCTTAATCCCTTTTCGTGAATGTGATTCATGAAATTAAATTAAGCTTGTCTCTTATATAGACACGATATTCATTATTTCTTGATTCTTGATTCTTGGCGTGAAAAACAATCCAAACAATTAGATTTAAATCATAACTCCTGATTTTTCTCATAGTTATCTTCATGCCAACTGTACAAATCATCTTTAAATCAATCACTTAACTCTGGTCGAATAAAACAAAGAAAACAACCAGTTAAGTCTATCTTTAGCTCTAGCCAACTAGATATTTTGTCACTTTCTGAACTCTCTGTTCCGTTGGTCAACTCTTTAGTTTGTTGTCGGTGATAATTGACAGTTCTGTCGGCGTGACTCCAGTTAGCTTCAGGATCTTTGTCCGTCGGGCATCTCTATTTTCAGCTCGTCGGGCATCATGTGGTTTTGCTTTGTCGGGCAACACTGTCTTCTGCTCATCGGGTATCACTGTGACTTTTCTTCTTTACCTTTTCTGATGGTGTGCACTCTGTCGGTGTTGTCTGTCACTCAGTGAATACTTGACTTTTATGCATTGCTGAAAGCATAACCTTCGTTCCATTGATTCTCTGAAGTCTTTGGCATTATGTACATGACCGTACAGATGATATCAAGTTGGCATTAATGACAATACAAACCATTAACTGATTTAATGCCTTGCATTATCTTCAACTTAACATTATCAAATATTCAATCAGTTACATGTCGTCAACAATGTCACTGTCTTACAAAACTACAAGGAGGGCATACTTACCCCATTTATTGAATGCATCATAGGTTATGATGAGAGAGTCTCTCGACAATTCATTTTTTCTTGGGTTGATAGAAGATTTACTATGATGGGCATGTAGTTCGAGGTTAATGAAGATGTCATTATACAAGCCACTAGTCTTTCTACAGAAGAACATAAATAGAAGAAAACAAGTAGGGTTTCTGATGTCGTCAACCTTACTCAATTTTTCTACGGTGAGGAGAATTCGATGAAGTTGCATGGAGGGTTTAATAGAGAAGAATAACTTGAACCATGGGACCAAGTGTGTATTATTATCATGAAATATTTTACTTTGGAAGGAATTTTGTGGTTTACTATATTATCACATGTCCCTCTTAAACCATTTTTGGGACCATGATGTTATTTCATTTCCTTTCTTCCTTATTTATTCACTTGAAAGAACTATTAAAGATGTCATTGATTCTAAGAAGCAAGGCAAAATGTATACTATTTTACACAAGGGGCTCATGCTTAGGTTATATCATTTTCATCTTGCCCTATGTCTGTCACAAGCCATCATTGTTTATGAAGCCCCTATTTCCTCAAACCATCCCTTGGCCATCTTGATGGATTCCTTAGGTCCTACAAAAAATAAGATGTGTAAAGAAGCCCAAAACTCCCCAAGTCTCCTTAGACAATTCTTCCAATACTGTGTCCATGGAAAAACCACAAGCCAAGAAGAGAAGTGACCCCCCTACCCAGCTGAATACCAAGGCCATAAAGAAAGCCAAATTCATTATTCAACATATAGGCTTGGATGTGGAAATTATAGAAGAAACTGATACACCATGTCTCTCTACTAGGCTTATTGTCAAACCCCTGGGGAAAGGAAAAAACCTGAAAGAAGAGTCTGAATCTGAGGAGGCTGAAGCCACTGAAAGTAAAAGCCACGCAGAAAATATACCTGGAAAAGCTTCTCATTTTTCTCTTGCTAGTATCTCCTCCCATGTTTCAGAGAGCTTAAAAATGGAATCCATTGATCTCACACACATGATTGAGATTGGAAACAAAGCCACTTCCCTTGTTAAAGAGGAGGAAATCATAACCATGATGAAAACTACTTTTGCTGGGGAGTGCAAAAAATGTGGGGATGTGTGGTGGGAGGATGATAAAATTTTAAAAAGAGCTTAAATGTCTGGACAACAAGTTGCAGGACGTGTCTTGGTTTTCCCTCAAGGTGATGCACTCATTGGCTACTACCTTTTGCTTGCTGCAAAAGGATAGGATTGGAGAGAATGAAACTGAAGATGCCGACTTCAAGGAATTTTTCAAGTTCCTTACTAAGGACCGAGCACAAATGATGTTGTCAAAGAGATGTGCGCCAAAGAAGGCTTAGCTCACTAGCTCTTATTCCTTTTTAGCAGTGCTATTGATAATGGCTATGGTTGCCCTATTGTAGTTCTGCTTTTTCTTTTGATAGGTCTTTATGGTTTCTCTACAAATTTGCTGGTATGGCCTTGCATGCCCTTTAAGTAAGATTTTTTTTATAAATTATATACTGGGAAGACTTATGATAGGATAGTTAAGTTAGTTATGGAGTGCTTATATTTAACTAGTTGGTTTCGTATATTTTTTCATTTGTGAAAGCTGATAACTATTTAATTTTTGGTCTAGTGTTGTTAATGTGCTAACAATGTGGTTCTGTTAATTGTCACCCTCAGGGCATTGTATTAAGGGACAACACCTTGGTTTTTTGCTTCTTTTAATATCAAAAGCATTTATTGAATGTGAGATATCAAAGAATATGCATAGAGGGGATTGAGATGCCACTTGAAGGAGTTACCTCAACAAAAACTACTAAACAAGGACAAATTAGAATAAAATATAGAAAAAATGGAAAGTGTTTTTACTTAAAAAATGTAATGACATTGCATTAAAATATTTTCATTAAATGGAATATTTTCACATAGGAGAAAAATGATTTCACAGGAGCAAAGGGAAAATAGTATTGTAGTTAAACGATAATCCCACAATACTGGGTTAAGTTAACTTGTGGACATAACCATTTTTGCTTGAAATCACATATTTTTTTGGAAAGTTTAATGATTTAGTCCTTGAGAGGTCCCAAATGAAGGAATTAATTAAAGAGGGTTAGATCAACCCCTCTTAGATCAAACCCCCTTGGATAGAACCCCTTTAGTCTTAAGTCATACCTACAATGGAGTCTCTTCTACATCTATTGAATGGGGTCAAATAAATTCATTTAGAAGTTATATTTTGTAAGTATATAGTCCTCATTATCATCTTTCTAAGAAGTATAATTTTAAATATATTTGATTCATTATTGTACTATTTTGTATTTCTTGTGAATGTAGGTTTTCATTGAACATTAAGGTCTTTGTTACACACAGTTGAATAATAGGAAAACATACCCAAAAAATTATTAAAAGTATCTTTTCCCTAAGTATTTTTATTCTCATTTCAAGACAAAAAGAAGAAGTTAATTCATATGCATACAAAAAATGTTATCCATTATGACATATACTTTTATCTAAATTATGATTTCTTTGAATTAAAAAACTAAAAAAAAATGCGATAAAAAAATATGAAAAAATATCCATGCACTGGATATTGGTGTGAAAAATCTATAGTTTAGGAATTAGAACTTTATTCCTTCCTGGAAAAATGTTATGCATGACATCATAAACATCACTTCTGAAAAATGTTGATTACTATAAAGAATAAGTCATTAAAAGTTACATCAAAAGATGGACAATTTGTTATTTTTTAAATTATATTCAGATTCTACACAAAAAATCCATGAATCAGTTGTTAGCTTCATCTTCAAAATTTTAATGGTTTAATTGTTATAAGTGTTAAGAAGTGGAGATCTAGTGCAAAATGTTGATTTCAATGTTAAGTTCGGCCATAAAGTGCAACCCAATATTGTGGGATCACCCTAAATGTATCCTCACCAAGGTAGAATATTTGCATGGGAATGCAGAGCATAAAGGAGGATAAGACTAAAATATTTCAATTGTAAAATAGAAAATGCAAATTAAAGATATAGGTAGAAATGAGAGGGGAAATATTTTATTGTAAAGCAAACAAAGGGAAGACAAAGGCTCTATGTAACATTGTTAGGTGAGAAAAATAAAATCATATAACAATAGTTGTATACGTGTGAGAAAATACATAATTACAATACATTTATAGATCAAGCCTTTACACGAGTATCACCAACCAAAGATCTAAATTAATTTTGACAACATAACAATATCTACAAACTCACTATCTAATCTTCATCTCCAACATCTTATACATAAAAGTAGTACATGCAAAATCATCTAATGGAAAATACAAAACCATGAGCTAAAACCACCAAAAAACTCCCAAATACCTAATTAGAAAGCCAATACTCAAATCTCAAGATGAGTGGGTTAAACATGGAATATTTCTTCCACCTATCACAAGGATGTCATAAACGACTCACCTAAGTGTGCATTCCATTTTAGCCTTTCTATTCAAAGATGCTTTAGGATATGTCATAACACACATAGTGAGTTGGTCAACAAGAGTAACTCCCTCTTACATCTTTTTTCTTTGTCTTGTATATTTTACATTTCTAATGCAAGAGGCATATATTTTGATCTAGGAGGCTATTGAGACATATTTTTTAAATTTTAGAGGTAAAAATATTCAAACAATAGGTATCATTAGAAGTAATGTTGAACAACCCCAAATTTTTTTTGCCCCAACTTAAAGTTTGTAGCTTGGAAATTGAGTTTTTGTGTTTCATGGTATGGAAACTACATTCTTCATATACTTAACATTAGGAGCAAGGTTGAGACACCTTTCCTAACACAATGATAATGTGTTGGGGATTGAAGTAGACTAAGAACCTGTTTGACTTAGAAAATTTAAAAAATGGAATGACATGTCCAATATAAGATAGTTTTCGTGCTAATAGGTCAAAGTTTATAATAATAATATTTATCAAAGTGAAGGGATGCACACATATGCTAAGTGGGAGGTTTTGTTTTTAGATTGCAAGAATCAGGTAGCCCCCTATAAACTACACTGCCTGGGGATAACTTTTTAATGTGAGTAGTAACGTGAGTGCAATGTGTCCATTGATACCATGTGGGAAGGTGAGAGTAGACCTCACGACCTCATGCCTACCATAGGAAGCTCTCGCTAATCGAACCAAGCCCCTAACCTAGGAGGGAAAAATCGAAGTATGAACTTTTTGTCTTTAAAAAATACTCTTATATACTATCCACCCACATTGAAAATTCACATTGATACAGATGCAAAACTCATATTATAACTCAAAACATAAATTTTAAAATGCAAGAATAGTTTTTTCATTAATTTATATTATTATAGAACCTAAAACAAAACGTTTAGAAAAATGTTTAAATAATTATTTAAAAATACAATAAAAAATTATAATCAAATCCACTAAATTGAATTTATTTAAGCTATACTTACATTGAAAAAAATTATTTAGAAAAATTAAAAACTTAAAAACCACTTCTATATATATATATAAACATCAATTTTTAAAAACAAATTATACTCGCAATCTAAATTTAACAATCACAGCACCCTCTTAAAAAAGAGTATTGCAAATTACCACAAAAACATGAAAATTCTAAGTTAAACTAGTGGGGACTTAAAAAAAAATAAAAATTTATAAACATTGGTAATCTCTTTAGGTACCACATGGTTCCCTCCTAATGTTCAAATATCATATTAATATGTTCAAATCCTAACCCAAACGGTAAAATATTTTGAAATGGACCCTTGAGGCGGCACATCTGAAACGGCTATATTTCCTGTCTTTCTATTCAAATTCATTCGCACTCTTGATTGTCGTAACGCTCTCCGAAACTTTCATCTGAAAGCAGGCAGTTTAGTTTTCAATTTTTTTTCTGAGACCTAGATTTGATAGCAATGGATGCATATGAGAAGCTGGAAAAGGTTGGAGAAGGCACATATGGGAAGGTGTACAAGGCCAAGGATAGGAAGACAGGGCAACTGGTTGCCCTCAAGAAGACCAGGCTTGAGTCTGATGAGGAAGGTGTCCCTCCCACTGCCCTTCGTGAGATCTCCCTTCTGCAAATGCTTTCTCAGGATCTTCATGTTGTCAGGTATATTACCTACTTGTGTTTGCTCTTCTGTCTGGGCTCTGTTTTAGGCTTAGGGTTTTGTCTGAAAAATGGTTACCATGGATATGTGTGCTCTCTGAAATTACAAATGGTCTGATAAGGGTGAGTTTTAATTATATATGTGTATGGTCATGTTCATAATCCATCTTACCTCTGTGTATGCAATCTTCCCTAGTTCTGTTTTAGATCTAAGGTATTGTCTGAAAAATGGGTATAGTGGATTGCTCTATGGAAACCCTAATAGTTTGATAAGGGTGAATTTTAAATAAATATGGGTATGGCCCTCGTGCCTATGAAATATGCTCAAAATCTATCTTATTTCTTTGTGTGCACTCATCCCTGGCTTTGTTTTGGATTTTAGGGCATTGTGTCAAAACACGTATATGCCCTCTATAAAACCCATTCGAAGAATCCAGATCAACGTACATGGCTTCTGTACGCAGTCATTCCTAGCTTTGCTTATATTTTAGACCATTGTGTTAAAATACTAATCAATGGCCAATATGCAGTCATACTTGGCTTTGGGTTTAAGCCAGTGCCAAAATGGCATATATGAATACTGAGGTTGTATGTGGCTATTGTGTGTATCCTTTTTCTGTGTGTGTCTTTGAATTGTTTTTTGGGATCAGGGAAGCGTGAAAAATTGTTAGAATGTATGATTACATGTTAAGGGAGAGATATATTCAATTTGTATGCATGCTCTTTGTATATTTGTTTTGCGTGTCCGCCTCTGTTTTAGGTTGTAGACCTGTTTTGGGATTAGGGAACCGTGAAAAATTGTTAGAATGTATGATTACATGTTAAGGGAGAGATATATTCAATTTGCATGCATGGCCTCTTTGTATATTTGTTTTGCGTGTCTGCCTCTGTTTTAGGTTCTAGACCTGTTTTGTAGAAGATGCATTTTTAATTGTTCTTGGATCTTCAATCTATTTATGGGAAGGTGGAATTCAATGCTTATAACCATCATATATACCTGGCCTTGTTTTGGATTTTATAATGTGGGTGAGAAGCAGGTTGATAGTGCATTTATGCTGTCTTTTAATTAATATTTTGTAATTTAGATATGGCCTGTTTGCATATGCACCAGATGTGTCTGGTAATGTTAGTGTATGTATTTGTAATTATAACTCCAACCTTCAGTATTTCCATTACTTGAATGAATCTTAAGATGTCGAGTCTCCTTCGAGATAAAAAGGAATTATCAACTCCAAAGAGGCATAGGACAAGCTTAAAATCTCACAACACTTTATAGAACTCCATCAATTTTATAGAACTTCATCAATGGTGCTATCCATTGATGGAGTTCCATGGCAGAAAGAGACCAGTAATAAAGTGTTGTGAGATTTTAAACTCGTCCTATGCCTCCTTGGAAATAATAATTCCTTTTTATCTTGAAGGAGACTTGAGATCTTGAGATTCATTCAAGCAATGGAAATACTGAAGGTAATGGAGTATCTCTGATTTGATCTTTCTTAACAAGTAATTAAAACTTCCTTTGGGTTTAAGGTTTAAACAATCCTTCAGTTTTGTGTGAAAAATCGAATAGGACATTTTTAGGCTTAAATAGTTAGAATGGTTAGAATGTACGTATGTGTATATATGCTGTCTAGAAACCACATAATCCCAACATCTTTCAGATTTTTGGGAAAGTTTATTAATGTCCGTGTCGGATTTCACCACATCTTTTCATTGAAAGGTAAGGGAGAGATAATTTAATTGTTTAAAGTGCTGCAAAAGTACCCATATAAATGCTTTTACACGATCCTTAGAATGAGGAATGAGCATGTTTTGAATTTAATGCATATCTGATGTCAGAATCATTAAATTTGTATGGGAAGTGATTGCATCATGTTTTGAATTTAGTGCATCCTATTTGGCTGACTGGAACCTTTGTGCAGGCTGCTAGATGTGGAACACACTGAAAGCAAAACGGGAAAGTCCCTTCTCTACTTAGTTTTTGAATACATGGACTCTGACCTAAAGAAGTACATTGATACTTTTCGCCGCAGCCAGACAAAAGTGCCTCCCAAGCTGTTGAAGGTATGCTATCCTATTTGTAATGTTCAATTTTTAATGGGCAATGGTCTTGTTTCAACACATGCCAGACACCTTATGATAAGAAGAATTTCAAGTAAATTGTTTCAGCACATGCTAGGTTGAAATAGCTTATATTTGCTAGTATAGGAAGTCTCCCTAATGAAGAAATGGCCTGTTCCGGGATAGCATTGAAATCTGAAAAATATGTTTTGCTTTGGTATTCCTGTTCCGGGAATAGCAACTCTCATTTAGAGACAACTTGTTTTGATCATTGTGCTTATTATGTTTAATTATTGGTTTGCAGAGCTTCATGTACCAGATATGTAAGGGAGTTGCTTTCTGCCACAGTCGTGGTGTAATGCACAGGTGCCTTTCCACCTGCCTAAGATGTATTATACAATTCTAGGGTGGTCTTATAGATTGATGGTATTCCTTGACTTGTTGCATATCATTGATATTGGTTCCTTTGGGTTTAAAGGGACTTGAAGCCTCACAATTTGCTTGTGGATAAAGAGAAGGGTCTGGTCAAAGTTGCGGATCTTGGATTGGGAAGGGCGTTCACCGTTCCAATCAAGAAGTACACCCATGAGGTAATAATTTGATCTCATTTGATAAAAATATAACTAGTTATGTTCTGGATGTACAACTAGTTCAATTTACTAGGTAGAATTATTTTTCCTAGAAATTAATATATGGAAAATGCCGTTGGTGGCTAATAACATTGAGGCAACTCATTTTTTATACTTATATAGTTCACTTGAAGTTTATATTATGATTCTTGATGCAGATTGTAACTCTCTGGTATAGAGCACCTGAAGTGCTCTTGGGAGCCACTCACTATTCCACACCTGTTGACATGTGGTCTGTTGGCTGTATATTTGGTAATTTTCTTTGGTCCTCATTTGTATCAGCTCTATGTTACCTCTTATACTGAAATTCTCTGAGAATGTCTATCGTTGTTTTGCAGCTGAAATGTCTAGAATGCATGCTCTCTTTCAGGGAGATTCAGAACTGCAACAGCTTCTTCATATTTTCAGGTATGTCCTAGATCTGATAGTTTGAGAAATAGCTCATGATGTTTTCTTTTGCAAGGCCTTTGTAATGTCATTGAGAGGGCTGTTATGTGCAATAGGTATCTTGGAACTCCGAATGAAGATATATGGCCAGGAGTGACTAAGTTGAGAGATTGGCATACCTATCCTCAATGGAAGCAACAAGATTTAAGCCTTGCTGTTCCGGACTTGGAACCAAATGGTGTAGATTTGTTGTCTGTAAGTGTCTTCCATCTATTTTTGTCCTATTTTCATTTTATTACCATCTACTTTTGTATATATGCGAGTAAAGCACTAAAAATTGATTGGTATCTTCTTGCAGAAAATGTTGATTTATGAGCCATCCAAGAGAATCTCAGCCAAAAAGGCAATGCAACATCCTTATTTTGATGATCTTGACAAATCTCAATTCTGATTTTTAAGCCAGGGTTTCTATTATGCCCAATTTTCATAGAAACTATTTTAGTATGTACAATGTAGTGTTGGGTTGTGGGGTTTCTGAACTGAATTTGTTTGTCTAAACAAATGGGGTAACCATAGAAGTAGCTTATATCTAAATTTCAAGTATTCAATATTCCCATACTTGGGAAGTGTCTTTCAGTTTCTATAGGAAGTTTTTAGAGAATACGTGGTTAAAAGATTACAATGTTTCTTCTCAAAAAACAAATGTTGCAAGATATTTTTTCTGACACATATATAACAGCCATGTTATGGGAGTGGCAGAGTTTCTCTTTGAGATTGTTTTCAATGGTAAGATACATTTCTGAATTGAACATTTTGCAAGATGAAAAAATCCTGCGGAATTTTGAAAAGCTTGGCAATTTTTTTAAAAAGCTTATCTGAATTTCAATACTCCATCCAATATCCCATTTAACGTATCTGCCATTTTCTTATTGAGTATCCCCTGTTTCATGGCAGGACAAAGTAGACAAAGGTTAAGAAGTCCATAGAGGATTTGTAGTTAAAATATTACAACGTTTTCTTCTAAAAGCGAATGTTACAACTTACAAGACAAATTTTTCATGCATATTTAACAGCTATGTTATGGAAATGGCCGTTTTTATGTCGGTTTTAAACTTTAAGATGGTTTTCTGGATTGAAAAAAAATACTCTTACTAATTGTCAGGAACACTCACCGTACTTACCGTTACATAGAAATCAACTGATTTTAACTTCAAAAATGAGTGCACAGTCTTCTATGTTGCTTACACAACTCCTTTCCGTTGGGAAATATTAAGACACAATGTATATTTTGACTTATCCAACTATTGGATGCTTGATATCCAACAAGGAATGGATGCTTGATATCCAACAAGAAATGGCTGCTTCATAGCTATAGTATGAATATTGCAATGTTTTCTTCTAAAAGCAAATGTTGCAAGACGATTTTTTCATACATATTTAACAGCTATGTTATGGAAATGGCCGTTTTTATGTTTGTTTTAAACTGTAAGATGATTTTCTGGATTGAACTTTGCAAGATGAAAAAATCTTGTGGAATTTGGAAAGCTTAGCAATCTACTCATAGTTGGCATTAGGCTTCCACAGTCCATATAGTATTAGAAATATAGCTTTTGGAAATTAACAGTGTAATTTTTGTAATTGCAGAGATAGAGAATGGAAAAAGCCATATTTGAGAAATAGAATTATTTCCAGAAGCTATATTATGAAGCCTTATTTCATTATGACATCCACAATTTGACACAATGAAAAAATAGTTACTAATTGTCAATATTCGTAAATGAGTTAGAATTCACAGGTCAGGAACACCGTACTTACCGTTACATGGAAATCAACTGATTTTAACATAAAAAATGAGTGTACAGTCTTCTCTGTTGCTTGATGGTAAAAAGGACCTGCTTACACAACTCCTTTGTGTTGGGAAATATTAAAACATAATGAATATTTTGACGTTTCCAACTATTGGATGCTTCATATCCAACAAGGAATGGCTGCTTCATAGACGTAGGTAGTATGAGTATGCTTCATCATTGAACATTCTTTGTAGCATGAGATTCCTTTGTCACACAAGGATTCATAATCTTTGTTAACAATATTTTTGATGCCTCATAGAGCATGTCTATAATAAATGATCTTCCTCTCAGTGATCTTCCTCTCAGGGAGTGTATGGTGTTTCTTTCTTTCAAAAAGATCTGTTATCCCTTGGTTGACTTCTTTCTTTTATAACATGATGTCCTTTCTTGCATGGATTTTGACGTGTATTATAATTCTCATTTTTAGGAGCATTAAATCCTTGTTCACAACATTTTTGATGAATGGGGCATCTTACAAAATAATTATGCGCTTGGACACAATCTTTGTAGGATGCCCCATGTGCAAAGTTTTTTTTAAGATTCCTTGTGTGTAAAGTTTTTGTAAGCCACCTCGCGCATAATTATTTTGTAAGATGCCCCATTCACATTTTCCATTAATATAAAGTATAAAGTACACTTCACAAAAAAGGGTCGGGGGATACAAGATCATCCCGCAAGAGTCACTCGGCAAACATTCGGACACATCAACTATTCATCAAAAAAACATATTAAAAAATCCCCTCAGGAATCCAGAGCAGTCGCAGCCGAGGGAGGAGGATCTTTGTCTTCAGGGTTTCTCCATAGATTGGGGTCTGGAAGCGTGTTTGGGATCTTCTTCAGCCATCTTCTTCATATTTTTCTTCCATTTCTTCTTCCTCCAGCCTCAGAGAGATTGCAAGATCCAAACAAGGGAATTTTTAAGAAACATCTTCGGTGGCCGAAGGCCAGCCAGTACCAACAACAGAAGGAGTAGGAGTAGTAGGCCAACTACCGGCCAAACACCGGCGAGGAGGAGAAGCCCAGAGACTCACAACTTATTCTTGCTTGAAAGTGCACGTCTATTATAAAAGATATATCACTTAGGATTTATAATGTGTTATCTTGCCTTCACCCTTGGGGGGCAAGGTCTCATTTTCTTATTTCCCTTCCTAATGATCCACTTTCATTAGTGTAGTGGATTTTGTTTTATCATGTGACATTATTTTCTTATAGGGAAATGTTTGTTTTGATTTAGGATTCTCTCTTATACAAGAGGTGTGAACCCTTGATCACAACCTCTTCCTTATTTCTGAAACTATGTTCATCCTAAACAACTACCCTTACTTGGGGGCTTAAAGTGTGGCATTCTTCATCAATCATCCCTTTTTTGCCTAGCCATAGGGAGACTAAAAAGAGTGCATTCTTGTTCTTCTTCGCTCTTGATCTTGAAGATATCTTTGTCAAGGTTCTCTTCCCACTTGTAGATATCCTCTCACGATTATCTATTCCTTTTTTGACAAGAGTCTTCTCTTTACTAAGGTTATAGCCAATAGTGAATCATATGTAGCCATTTTTGTTTTAAGGATATCTCCTTGTTGTTGGAAGTAGGTATCTTTGTTCTCTTTTCCTTATGATATCATTGTAGTCCTATGTATTCATCATAAGGATGGGGGCATACATATGGCCTCCTTTGTACATTATGAAACTTTTATTGGTCCTTTGATTCACCACTTTTATGGAAGAGTCTTCTCTTTACTAAGGTTATAGCCAATAGTGAATCATATGTAGCCATTTTTGTTTTAAGGATATCTCCTTGTTGTTGGAAGCAGGTATCTTTGTTCTCTTCTCCTTACGATGTCATCGTAGTCCTATGTATTCATAACAAGGATGGGGGCATACATATGGCCTCCTTTGTACATTATGAAACTTTTATTGGTCCTTTGATTCACCACTTTTATGGATGCACATAAAGACTATGCTTTCTGTAAGACTAATCTAGCAAGTTGTCCCGTGTGTAAAGTTTTTGTAAGTTGCTCCATGTACACAGTTTTTGTAAGTTGCCCTATGCGCAAAGTTTATGTAAGCCGACCTGTGCGCACAGTCTTTGTAGGATGCCCCATGTGCAAAGTTTTTTTTAAGATTCCTTGTGTGTAAAGTTTTTGTAAGCCACCTCGCGCATAATTATTTTGTAAGATGCCCCATTCACAAAGTTTTTGTAAGTCGTTTCGTGGACAAAATTTTAAAGACCTCCTTTGCGTAATTATTTCTAAGGTAGAATTGAGTAGCATCTCAAAGCTTGCTAGACCATCAATTCTCTTTCTCTCTTTGGAATGTGTAGAACTAGCATAACAAAGCTTTCTACTCTTTCCTTGTCCTCTCCTCTCACATGGATCACCTAGCATAACACAACTTGTTAGATTGTTGGATTCATGGTTTCTCTCTCTTCTTTCCATGCTCTCATAGCTTTTCTAGTGGGTTAGATCATAAATTGTTGTCCATCCTTGGTCCATCATTGTTGTCCAGTCTTTCCCTTTCCATGTGATCACTTGTGCTCTTGCCATAATATCATACGACTTTAACCATATGACACGTATGAGTGAATCATACATGCCACAATATCAATAGACTTTAACCAACTTATAAATGTTAAACTCAGATCTGAATGATACGCATGAAAGCAAGATCATAATACATTAACCAACACATAACACCAAGATTTTTGATGTGGAAACCCTATTAGGGGAAAAACCATGGTGGGGATGGAACCCACAAGATGAATGCACTCTATTAAAAGCACTATACCATGTTAGGAGTATTGCAAAGGGCAATGCACATGCATTCAAAGCTCAATGCTCAAATACAAAAATGATCTACATCCCAAGGAAGGCTCACTGCCTTACAACAATGTCTGATCTTAAATCATAGAGGATGTATACTGTCCAAGCTCACAAACTAACAAACAACATCTTTGATATACCAAAAGAGTTCCAATGAAGTACACCAATTCTCTGCCACAATTGCAGATTCTATTCATACCTCTTCTATCAGGTATTCCACAATGTCTTTCACCTTCCCACACTTTTCCAATTATAAATGATTACATATCAGATGTGCCACAATATCAATAGACTTTAACCAACTGATAAACTTCAAACTCAGATCTGAATGATAAGCATGAAAGCAAGATCATAACATAGTAACCAATACATAACGCTAAGATTTTTGATGTGGAAGCCCTGTTAGGGGAAAAACCACAGTGTGAATGGAACCCACAAGATGAATGCACTCTATTAAAAGCACTATACCATGTTAGGATTATTACAAAGGGCAATGCACATGCATTCAGACATCCTTCCTAGAGCTCACTGCTCAAATACAAAAAAATGATCTCAATCCCAAGGAAGGCTCACTGCCTTACAACAATCTCTGATATTAAATCATAGAGGATGTATACTGTCCAAGCTCACAAACTAACAAATAACATCTTTGCTATACCAAAACAGTTCCAATGAAGTACAACAACTCTTTGCCACAATTGCAGATTCTAGTCATACCTCTTCTATCAGGTATTCCACAATGTCTTTCACCTTCGCACAATTTTTTAATTATAAATGATTACATATATATACACATTACATCAATTTATCTCAACTAGGCCAGCCAGGGACCTAATTACAAAACATTAATTCATAACATCTCAATACTCAATGCGATCCATTGAATGTTGGCTAAGACATAGCAATGATCCATAGCAATATCTTGAACACGCTCTAGATCCGTAGATCATGCCACAAACCTTCACAACATGCTAGACCACCAAGTCAACCAAGAAATCATAAGAACATCAATACGCCACATTAAATTCACCAAATCTGATTACATAATCTAATGCGATCCACGAACATGAATATGAAACAATCAAGAAATATCAATAAGAAACTTGAAGTACCAAGACATCAACATGTACATCTCTATCATATTCACTTCTCTGCTCTATTCACCAGGAACACTAATCAACAATCACTTTTCATAAAAGAAAATTAGCTTTCTAGCATCCAAATCACGAACCTCTCGAGATGAGGACACACATACGTGTCTTGAACTCATCACCAAGTTAGAAACCAAGAATATTGAATAACCGATCCACATGTGCCACAATACGTGCCACAATATCAATAGACTTTAACCAACTTATAACCTTTAAACTCAGATTTGAATGATAAGCATGAAAGCAATATCAATATACGTGCCACAATGTGGGAGAGCGAATCATACGTGCCACAATATCAATAGACTTTAACCAACTTATAAACTTTAAACTCAGATCTGAATGATAAGCATGAAAGCAAGATCATAACACAGTAACCAACACATAACACCAAGATTTTTGATGTGGAAACCCTGTTAGGGGAAAAACCATGGTGGGGATGCAACCCACAAGATGAATGCACTCTATTAAAAGTACTATGCCATGTTAGGAGTATTACAAAGGGAAATGCACATGCATTCATGCATTCAGACATCCTTCCCGGAGCTCACTGCTCAAATACAAAAATGATCTCAATCCCAAGGAAGGCTCACTGCCTTACAACAATCTCTGATCTTAAATCATAGAGGATGTATACTGTCCAAGCTCACAAACTAGCAAACAACATCTTTGATATACCAAAACAATTCCAATGAAGTACAACAATTCTCTGCCACAATTGCAGATTCTACTCATACCTCTTCTATTAGGTATTCCACAATGTCTTTCACCTTGACACACTTTTACAATTATAAATGATTACATATTAGATGTGCCACAATATATCAATAGACTTTTAACCAACTTATAAACTTTAAACTCAGATTTGAATGATAAGCTTGAAAGCAAGATCATAACACAGTAACCAACACATAACACCAAGATTTTTGATGTGGAAACCTTGTTAGGGGAAAAACCATTGTGTGGATGGAACCCACAAGATGAATGCACTCTATTAAAAACACTATACCATGTTAGGAGTATTACAAAGGGCAATGCACATGCATTCAGACATCCTTCCTAGAGTTCACTGCTCAAATACAAAAATGATCTCAATCCCAAGGAAGGCTCACTGCCTTACAACAATATTTGATCTTAAATCATAGAGGATGTATACTGTCCAAGCTCACAAACTAACATACATCTTTAATATACCAAAATAGTTCCAATGAAGTACAACAATTCTTTGCCACAATTGCTGATTCTACTCATACCTCTTCTATCAGGTATTCTACAACGTCTTTAACCTTCACACACTTTTCCAATTATAAATAATTACATATATATACACATTACATCAATTTATCTCAACTAGGCCAGCTAGGGACCTAATTACAAAACATTAATTCATCACATCTCAATACTCAATGCGATCCATTGAATGTTGGCTAAGACATAGCAATGATCCATAACAATATCTTGAACACGCTCTAGATCTATAGATCATGCCACAAACCTTCGCAACATGCTACACCACCAAGTCAACCAAGAACTCATAAGAACATCAACATGCCACATTAAATTCACCAAATCTGATTACATAATCCAATGCGATCCACGAACATGAATAGGAAACAATCAAGAAATATCAACAAGAAACTTGAAGTACCAAGACATCAACAAGAACATCTCTATCATATTCACTTCTCTTATGTATTCATCAGGAACACTAATCAACAATCCCTGTCATAAAAGAAAATTAGCTTTCCAACATCCAAATCACGAACCACTCGAGTTGAGGACACACATACATGTCCCGAACTCATCACCAGGTTAGAAACCAAGAATATTGCCTAACCGATCCACACTGATCCAAATATTGAAACACCGTCTCATCCTGAACAACCAAAATAATAGTATTTGATAAACCTATCATAACTCCCTTAGAACAACGTGCATTGATGGCTACATACGATGTAAAAATTTCAATCAATGCACCAAGAAACAATATCAACAACAATACCAATAATATCAATAATATGACATCTCATCTCTCACTCTTAAACTCATACAAAATATCTCTCCCCAAATCTCATTTGTTTTTCACATGAATACCTCTCCCCCTTTGACATCAATGACAAAGGCACATGTATGCACTAAGTCATAGAGGCCAAAAATATGAATAACACATCTCTCAAGAAAATATCTTTGAACAAAAAACCTTGTGAGCTAATCATGAACCATTCACTACACACTACTCCCCCTAAGGAGCAACCACCAAAACACGAATCCAGAAGAATGAAAGCTCTATAAGCACACTGGACTGATGCATCTCAATGCATCTCTAGTTCTGATCAAGAGGGCAAATCACCCCAACCTTACCTTGGAGATACTAAAAAGTATCCTTTGTCAAGGGCTTCGTGAATATATTTGCAATGCATTCTTTAGTAGATACACACTCCAATTTGAATTCTTTATCACTAACTTTGTCTCTCAATAAATCATATTTGATAGAAATATGTTTTTTCTTTGAATGCAACACAAGATTCTTTGAAATATTGATAACACTTGAATTGTCACAATAGATAGCAATAGGCTCATCAATAATTACTCTAGTATCTATCAACATTTTCTTCATCCACACCACTTGTGTAAAAATAACAGTAGCAACAACATACTCAACTTCAACAGTAGATTGTGATATACAATTTTGTTTCTTACTTGCCCATGAAACTAATCTCTTACCCAAGAGGAATGATCCTCCACTTGCACTTTTTCTGTCATCCAATTACCTTCCCAATCAAAATCAGTAAATGTACTCAATGTAAAACCACCATCAACTGATTATGGTATTATGGTATGGTAAAGATGGTGGTTTTACATTGAGTACATTGGAGTATGTATGTGGAGTATGGATGGATAATGGCAGAATAAGTGGAAATTTTGTGATTATTATTGCGAGCTTCAACTGGAATTTATTTGGAATAGAAGATGCTACTACAATTCATTTTTGCTATTGTAAAACTTCTCTTTGTAGTCTGGACAGTGAGTCCTAGTAGAGTAGTGAGCTCCATTGTATCACTCCTAACAGGGTTTATCCTTTAATAGGGATTCGTACTAAATGTAATATTCGGCTCCTAACAAGGATAGGTTGCCTAACAGGGACACTATACTCTTAGTTCATTATTTTTGGGTACCATCCCCACCGGGGTTTTCCATTGGCCAAGGTTTCCTCGATAACAAATCATGGTGTTATGAGTTATTTGCTTTGTGTGTATGTTCTAATTTTTTCAGTTATTGTATGATTAAGTTTCAAATGGTTGAGATTAAATATAAGTGCTACAACACTGATTTACCCCCTCCCCTTAGTGTTGCTTGATCCTAACACAAACAACATTCATAATATCTGGTCTAGTTTGTGTCAAATATAACAACCCACCGATCATTGATCTGTATCTTGTCTGATTAGCATTAGGTGTATCATAAATATTTTTCAACTTACAACCACTAATCATAGGTGTACCAATCGGTTTTGAATCATCCATACCAAATTTCTTTAACAATTCTTTCACATACTTCTAGACTAAGAAATTAAAATACCTTTATCTGTTTGTATAATTTGCATTCCAAGAAAGAATTTCATCTCACCTATCATAGACATCTCAAATTCCTTCTACATCTCATCAGAAAATTCTTCACTCAACTTGTAATTTCCACAAAAAAGGATCTATCATCCACAAAGACTTCAATAATCAAAATATTATCATCAACAACTTTGAAATATAAATTAATGTCAGTAGTACCTTTATTGAAACCAATCTTCAGTAAATACTTATCTAACCTCTCATACGAGGTTCTAGGGGATTTCTTCAATCCATATAATGCTTTCTTCAATCAAAAAACCATGCCGTCTTTATCAATCAAGGGAAAACCATCTGGTTTCTCAATGTATACTTCTACTTCCAACTCTCCATTCAAGAATGCAGACATAACATCCATATGATATACCTTGAAATTTTTGTAAGTAGCATATGCAAGAAGCATTCTAACAGATTAAATTCTAGCAACAAGAGAAAAGGTCTCCTCAAAATCAATACCTTCCATCTGAGAATATCCCTTATAGACAATTATGGCTTTGTTCCGAACCACTTCACCATCTTCATTCAATTTGTTTCTGAATACCCATTTAGTACCGATCACATTCTTGTCCACGGGTCTAGGAACAAGAATCCATGTCTTATTCTTTTCAATCTGTTTCAACTCTTTTTCCATTTCTTTAATCCAACTATCATCTTTGCATACTTCATCAACGTATTTAGGCTCAATCTTAGAAATCAAACAATCTTCATTCCTAGCAATTCTTCCTCTAGTCTGAACACCTTTGTTTCTATCAACAATAATCTAATTCTCTGAATGATTTAACTTTACATACCTTGGAGTCTTCAGATTTTAATTTGTAGTTGACTCTTGTCTTTCCAACTCTTCCTCATATCCATCTTCTTCATTCTGTTCTACCGATCCTCTCTGATTCTGATTCTGTGCTTGCACAATCTGACTCTCTTCTTCATCATTTGATTCATAACTATAAGATCGAATTGGTTTCTAAAAACTTTCATCCACTTACACCTTAGCACTCTCAATCATCTTCCTCAATCTATGATTATAAAATTTGTGTGTTTTTCTCTTTGGAGAATATCCAATAAAAATTTCCTCATCACTTCTAGGATCAATTTTCCTAAATCTTCATATCTCTTAATGTAACATTTGTCTCCAAAGATTTTGAAATACTTTACACTAGGAATATGACCATAAAAAAGATCATAAGGAGTCTTACTAGTACCATGCTTGATTTGAACTTAATTTAGTGTATAAACAACAATGCTAACAACTTCTCTCCAATAGATCTGTGAAACATTTTGTTCAATCATCATAGTCCTTGCAGTGTCAAGGATTGTTTTGTTTCTTCTTTTTGCAATTTCATTCTTCTACGGGGTTCATGGAGTAGACATCTATCTCTTTATTCTCTCCTCTTCACAATATGCATCAAACTCTCTAGATGTAAAATCTCCACCTCTGTCGGATCTCAGACATTTCAACTTCATACATGTCTCAGTCTCAACCATAGCTCTAAAAATCTTTAATTTTTCAAATGCCTCAGTTTTCTTTCAAAAATGTAACCCACATCATCCTTGAATAATCATCGATGAATAGAATAAAGTAGCCACCTCCATAATAACTTATAGTTCTAGCAGGACCACATAAGTCAGTATGCACCAAATCTAACATTCCACTTGAAGAATAAGTCTCACTTTTAAAATTAGATTTAGTTAGCTTACCCAATTGACATTCCTTACTCATTGCATTAGCAGGCTTCAACAATCTAGGTAATCTCTTACTGCATTAGTAGTGCCTATCTTCAAAATGTTATCAAAGTTCACATGACAAAATATCTTATGCCACAACCATCATCAATCTTAGTAATCAAACATCTGTTCTCTGAATTTTTCAAGTGAAATAAATTATCTCTTGTCTTTGTACCTGATGAAATCTCAATTGTACTGCTTCCAATGATTCTACACATTCCATTCTTGAATTCCAAGTGATATCCCTCATTAACTAACTATCCAACACTCAAAAGATTATGCATTAAACCTTTAACATATAAAAAATTGTCAGTATTACTCTTACCATCAAGCGTAATTGAACCTCTTCCTTTGATCAAACAATGAGCATTATTACCAAATCTAACAACTCCACCATCATAGTCTTCAAGTTTTACAAATTTTATTTTGTCTCCGATCATGTGATGTGAATATCCACTATCAATAACCTAGTCATCTTTCTTATCCAAATGTGAAACCAAGGCTTTCTCTTCATTAGGATTCTCATCTCTGATAGCAATGAACACAATCTCATCTTCACTCTTCTCAGATTCATCATCTCTTCTTCCTTCATCAACAACATAGTCACACTTCTTCTAATATTTAGACATGGAGCTATTATGCTTGTACTTAGGCTCTTTGTTAGGACATCTAGAAGCAATGTGACCAATATTATTACATGCAAAATACTTCAAAGTAAACTTTCCTTCATACTTACTAGATCCCATAGGTAGTATATTTGAAAATAGGGCTTCAAGCTCTCTTTCTTATTTCTCAATCTGTTCGCGTTCTAATTATCTCTTGTCACAGTTCTAATTTCTTCAATAGAAACAACTTTATGATTGTAAGGAGTCAAGGATCTCAGGATTTTAGATACAATCCCATTGTCCTCCAATGTTCCACTAGCGCATATGATTCCACAAACAAGTTCAGTGATCTTACTCACATAGGTAGTAACATTCTCATCTTCTCTCATCCTAAATACTTTATATTTTCCTTTCAGACTTTGTAACTTAGCTTGCTTCACAAACTCATCTCCTTCATATAATGTCTCCAACTTTGTCCACACTTCATGTACAGTCTCTAACCTCAAAATATTTGTATACTCAACATCAGACAGGGAACTCTTCAAGGCTTCTTTTTCTCTCATATTATACTTGAATTTTTTCTTCTCATCACCAGTTGTAGTAGAAAGATCAACATGAGGCTTGTAATATTTCTTTGTAACCATCCAATGTTCTTCACTAAGACATCTCTAGGGTGTAATCCTCCAATCCTTCCATATAGTATAATTTGTTCCATCAAATCTCAGACTCTCCTTCTTAAAGGTCAACATCCCGGATCTCCTCAAGCAATCAAGATTCCCAAAGAGGACACTAGCTTTGATACCAATTGTTAGACCTTAAGGAGTGTTGGTACTCAAAAATACAATAGGTTTTTTGAGTACCTTGTTAAATTTTTTGCATTTTGACCCCCTTATGAGTGCATTTTGAGCCTTTTTGCCCTGATAAAATTGTGAAGTTTTTCACGCATGTCAGGTGCTCATCACTCTTATTTAGGCATATGAAGACATCCCAAGTCGTCAGTTTCAAGTTTTGAGTCAGTTAGTGATGTCTTGTTTAGCACTTGCCTATTCTGCATTTGCTGATTTAGGTGTCATTTTGTTGTAACTGGCCCAGTTTGCATCTGAATAACTTGTGTCCTTTTGAGTTTCATAGGTCGCCACTTTGGAAATATTTTAAATGCATATCATTGAGCTTATATTTCAAATACCAAGCCATTTCAATTTTGTTTGATGGGTTTTCAGTTTCCCCAAAGTTGGTCTTGCAGAACTGTCATGTTTCTCTGTCATATCCAGATTTCTGAATAGCCTACTTTGAGCTTCTGTAAGTTGTATCCGGCCCTGCATAATTGAGTTTTCGCCTATATTTCAATGATGAGAGTGTACCTATCTAAATAATTTTAGCCCTTGGCCAATCCATTTGTCCACTTTACCTAGCTAATTCCAAATCAAATTTCTGCATATTTACTGTATTTTAAGTTCAAAAAGTTGTAAGGTGCTAACTTTGCAGATGTGTACCAGTTGATCAGTTCAATTTCAGTGCAAGTTAGTTGAAGATTCATGTTCCATGTGTGAAGGTGAATCAGGTTCCAGAGGCTCAGATTCTGAAGGTTCTTCTTGATGACTTTATGATTTCAGTATTAGAGATAGTTTGTGCATTTTGCCAATGCAGAACAAAATGAAGTAAACATAATGGTCATTTTCACAGAGTGATAACTTTTTGCCTGAAATTTGTTTTCAAGAACCGATTGAGGGACCATTCTATTTACATATAAATGTACTACTGTGAATGATGATGAAGTCTTAGAACATGTTTTAGTTGTCTTGCAAAGGTCAATCTGAATGAGATTTATGTTGTTTCAGCATTTGCACTTGCACAAGTATTCTGAAATGTCCAAGTTTGACCAGTTACACCTTGTACTTGAAGTTGAATCCGGGGAATCCCTTTTTGCGTGCATTTTCATCATGGGTGAATGAATCATTTTTCCAATTGATGACTCTTCAGGAGTTAATCTAGTATCTTTCCGAGTTGCATTTCTGGCAGGGTTAGCATATGTTTGAATACTGCTATTTGCATAATATAATAAAGTCGCTCACTTTGCATGTTATAATCTTTTGATCCTGATCTTTTCAAGCAAGTCCAGTTGATGAAAATTACTTAGATGCTAGAGATGAATGTACTTTATGGTTTCCATGGTTGTAATGTATTATTCAGTCATTTTTCAAGGCTCGATCCGGAGTCTACTTGCAATTAATGAAGCCAATTCACAGAAATATGAAAAGCGGTTTTAAAGTGATTGCAAGCTCAGTGGTTTTATTTTCTAAGTTACACAGTTGATCAAGTTTGTTTTGTCAAGGATGAAAATGGAAATCATTGAACCAACATCTCAAGGACTTGTCGTCTATATGGAGCCCACGTGTGGGCATTGGGAGGAAAAGTTGAAAAAAAAACCCAATGCACAATGCATCTGCCTGCACATTCAATGGAAGATTTGGGAGGTGATTATAAAGTTCTTTTTTAAAAGGCATTTCAAAACTAAAACCAGCATTTATATGCATTTGGAGGGACCAATATTCTGGGAGGTTGTTTTTTATTGAAAACATTGAAACCAAATCATATGCATATGGGGGTGCGTTGAGCTTAGAGGAGTAATAAGTCTTTTTTATTAAAAATAAACAAAAAGTGCACAAACACTGGCCTGTGCACCACTTTGGTGGAGTTTTGAAAAACTATTATAAACACACACAATCCCATGCATGGTGCGCATGTTTTGGCAGAGCAAATTGAAGTGTTTCAAATACAAAATTGCAAACAATTAAACAATGCAAAACCAAACCAAGCAATAAACATGGAATGCGCAACAGTTTGGTTGAGGATTTTAAAGCCTTAAAGCAGTAAGTTGCATATACCCTGCGCAGAATTTGGAGATAGAGGGATTTAAAATATTGGAAAGTTGCATTGCCAAATGGTGCACTGGACTTGGTGTGGAATGGTTTTAAAAGAGAAAAACATTTTACCAACAAACAAATGCACAAAGGAGTTAATGCACAACATTTGGATGGTGGAGATAGAGTTTAAATTTTTTTTTTTAAAAACTTTGAAATAACAATGCATGATTCCAAAGCCAGCGTAGACCATGAAGTTGAAGCCAACACAAAGTATAATGACATGATTGAGTTTTTAAAGAATATTGAACAACTAATTCAATAGCCTGCGTTGATTTCAATGGAAGGCAAGTTTTAAAATATTGAACTGTAATTTCAAAAGCAAGTAGACCCTGCGCAGAGCTTTTGTGGAGAGAGTTTTTTTTTTTGAAAATATTGCAAACACCAATTGCCAAGGTTACCAAGGAAGCTTGCACATTGGATGGGAGGAGAAGGAAGGATGCCACGAAAGACAGAAGAGCATCCCACGCAACAATGAGATTAAAATAAGTTTTTAATAAAACAAAGAAATGTCATGTTAAAACCAAGGAGGAGACCAAACATGCAGTCTGCGCAAGGATGGAATAAGATTATGTTTTAAAACAATTTCAATTTTTAATACAAATTGTGCAGGACATAACAAGGAGATCCCTGCGTAAGGCATTGGGTGGAGATGAGTTTTTTTTTTCAAAATAAAAACTTTTCAAAACATTTAAAAATGTAAATGCATGAGCATATGTTGCACAAATATGCAAATGAAGGAATAGGTTTTTGTTTATGGACATTGTGCTGGAATAGAATGAAGGGTCAATGCATGGGCATTGTCAAGATGAAAACATTCTAAGGCAAATACACATTGATAGGTGTTCCCAGACCAAAGCCCACGTTGAAAAGAAAGAAAGGCTGTGTAATGAACAAGGAGATCCCTGTGCAGCATCTTGGGAGTTTAAAAAAAAAAAACATTCAAATGCAATTTCATATGTTTGTGCAGATTCTTGGAGGTCTCAAAACTTGCAATACATTACAACTAAATGGAAATCCACCGAAGACTCACGCGCAACATGCTGGAAGATGGCTAAAACTTGAAAATGCACAGAGCATTTACCCCACATTGGTGGGGTTTTGGTTATTTGTAGTATTTATATACTCCAACACTTGCATTGTTATATGAATAAGAAATTAAGAGGCTCATGGCGGCCCCCCTTGGCTGGAAGTATGTGCATGCAGGTGGGCCCCATTATTTTAACACAAAGTCTGAAAATGCTTTAAATCTTAGAGGGATTTAATCCCACATTGGTACTGTAGGAGTAGTTTGTGATATTTATAAGTAAAGTGCCAAGTATATAGAAATGTGAAGCAGAGAAGGAGGATTTCTCCATGCGGGCGCCTAGGAGGCCAGATGGTGGTGCATTGGGAAGCGTGCCCAGGTGGCAAAGACAAAATTTTGCACACAAGTGACACCGAGGATGACAAGGATACAGGGACACATGGTGATCGGTCGCGTAGTCGCGAGAAGATAACTGCCAGGCCAAATAAACATCACGACTAGGAGATAACCGTCAGTCACGTAGTCGCGAGAGGAACGCGTTAAGTTCTAAACTATGTGAGACTTGGCGACTGTGCAGTCGCGTGGTCGTGGGAGATAACTACAGTCAGGAGAAAACCCCCCGAGATCACATGACTTACTGCCAAGATAACCGCCAGCTGCAGTCGCGTAGTCGCTAGACAGTAAGTGCTAAGTGGTTAAAATCATGCGACTTCGCCCCAGCCGTCCGATCCAGATGGAGATCAAGGGTAGTCATGAAATCTCCAGATTTAAGTGCGGTTAGTGGAAGAATCAAGAGACTTGGAGGCTCATTGTGTGGAGGTAACTATGGTTAAGGAGTGATTAATGGTTGAGTTAAGCCAAGGTTGTCTCCAAGTCTCCTGAATTAACCATGGTTAAAGAAATTATTCAGAGACTCAGAGACATGAAGGAAATGATGATTGCAGTTAAAAGGTGAGTTCAAAGCTAGTTAAAGGCAACCAATCAACATGTGACACATGTTGAATTTTGGTGAAATTTGGGGAAAATCTACAGAAATTGGAGAATTTTAAAGAGAAAATGCATAGGATTCAAAGGCTAAAAGGATTTAAAAATATCAGTCTTTTGCAAAGTATTAAAATGCAAATAAAATCAGATTTGCAAGGAAAAGACAAAGTATAATAGATTATATTATTGTGCAAGATTAGGGCATTATAATCTTTTATATAGTTTGTGTAATATTTTATTTCAAAATTTGAGATATGCATTCCCGGAGGTTATTGAAGACAAAGAAAATAGGATTTTGCAAATGTGATCAGATTTGAAGATATTTTTGATAGAAATCAGATTCAGATTTTGGAATCAAATTTGAAAGACTTTCTCAGAGGTAGAATAAAGTCAATTTTTTGCAGAGAATAGTCAGATTTGAAAGGATATTTGCTCAGAGATAGATTTATTAAAGAGGCATTTTGCACAATGAAATTAGATCTTCTCAGAATACAAAGTCAGTGTTTAAAGAGACAATGAAATCAAATTTTAAAAGTCATTGAGGAGGATGATAATTTTTTTGGAAAATGAAAGAATAAGTGACAGATCAGTTTTGAGAGGAGAACATGTGAATCAGATATGGTTTTTAGTGTTTCCTCTTCTATTTATTTTCTCTCTTCTCTCTGTTTTGGAGGTTCTTGTTGCTGCTCTATTTTGGGGGGCTCTGAGTTTGTTCAGTTTCCCTTCAAAAGTTTCAGAGCAGGTCCCAGATGATGGAAGATAACTGTAAGGCAGACTACTAAATTTTGAGTTTGAACCTCTGTGCAAATTTTGGACTATTGTATGTATTTGAAGTAGTAAGACATTAATGAATACATTGAAATCTCTATTTTATATCTTGGGTTGTCTCTTTGTATTTTTGTTCAAGCTCTTGTATGTCTATTTGTAAGGCATTTAGATATACCAATTACAAGGTGATTGTGCAGTCATTTGTTAGGTCCTTCAAGGAAGGAATAATTCTTTCAAGTGATCCCAGAGAGCTGAATATTAGTATTAAGATCTGATTTACAGAGGTGTAGGAGTGAGAGGATAGTTTGTAAGGCAATCTATCCAGGTGTAGTTTCATTAGTCACCTTATTGTGGAGTTATACCAATATTGAACCTTTGCCCATAGGATTAGGCACTGGTTTATGGTTTGGAAAGAAGTTGTTCCTCATCCGATAAAATCAATCAATTACACTTTAGTTACTAAGAACACATAAGCTGAATTCAAGTGGATTGTATCATCCAGATACAATTCAGTTTGCTGATTCCTTTAAGAAAGAATCAAATAGGTTATCCCTCCTGAGGTTCATAAGAACTGAAAAAGGAAGAAGGATGAGAATCCTTATTATCCACTAAAATATTGAATTATCAGTAATCTTTCTAAAGGTAATACTTGCTTGAGTTTGTGGAGCTCAAAAAATAAGAAGGATCTTATCCAATCCTCATCAATTAGCCTTTCTCTTGCATAAAATAGGAATTTGTATTCAAGTATACAAGTATACTGTCATATTAAAGTTGTTCTGCAAGAAAAAGTGCTAACAAGGAGCACACACACCTAAGAGTGGGGGGGGAGGTGAATCACTTGTGCCACAATATCAACAGACTTTAACTAGCTTATAAACTTTAAACTCATATCTGAATGATAATCATGAAAGCAAGATCCTAACATGGTAACCACCACATATCACCAATATTTTTGACGTGGAAATCCTGTTAGGGGAAAAACCATGGTGGGGATGGAACCCGCAAGATCAATGCACTCTATTAGAAGCACTATACCCTATTAGGAGTATTACAGAGGGGAATTCATTGTTAGAATGAATTTAGAATAACTGAGAGGGGAGGGGTGAATCAATTATCCTCAGGTGTAGATGTAGCAAATAAAAACTTTCTGTATTTCAGATCTACTCGGCATCAGTAGCATATGTCAACAACTTTAATCATGCAGTTTACTGTCTAATGTAATTAGCTTGTAGAAACATAACAAAAAAACAAACCATAAGCATTCACACAAGTTGACACAAGTATTTAACATGGAAACCTAATATGGGAAAAACCACCAGTAACATGCTACCAAGTTTCACTCTTCTGAAGTGAGCTTTGTGAGGAGCCAACCCCGCTAAAGGTTACAATAACACACTGTTAGGTGTGACCTAATTAAAGGATTTAATCACCCTGTCAGGAGTGGCCTTGTTAGAGGACTTAGAACATTCCACCTAAATGTCACCTTGTTAGAGGATTTATACAAATGCATGTTAGGCCAACCTTGTTAAAGGATTTAACTGATACAATGGCTAGAAAGTAATCAACAGTTGTGATCTGATACATACAACTTACTTTACAAATTCAGATCCAATTATAGCTCTGATGTTAACTTACTGGATGGCCTGCACTGTCATTTCAGTCTTCTGATCTGCTTGGAAATCCGTCAAGCAATCACACATGCAACTCTCTGCTTCTGTATTCAGCCTTCTCTGCTAGGTCATGCCAAACAGTAAATCAACTATGCAAACCTCTTGCATACATACATCCACTTCCACACTTAATGAATAACCCCTTGAGGTTATCATATACCTCTCTGTCTAGGTAGATAAATCTTTGCCGCTTAATCAAGATCGTAGATCTTAGGTTAGGTCAGATCCAATGGATCATTCCATCATTTCATTACATTTACTTCTCCAAAGTAGTCTCTAATTAAATCTCAAAACCATGCATTAATTACAGTTACCCATACATTAAATTATGTGGATCAATCTTTAATTAACATTACATATCCCAATAAAATTAACTAAGTCAGCCAGAGATCTCAAATCTCATCATTAATCCAATTACTGTAAGTCGGCCAACATCACTATTTTCACTTAGCAATTTCACTGGTGCTCGACACTGAACAAAATTTCTCGTCACAAACAACTTTGCTCGACACAAACAACTTTCTCGACACAAGCCAAACTTGCTCGACACAAAATAACCAGAAAAACTGTCTTTGAAAGATAAAAAACTAATTACTTTGCCATAGTGCCAACTAATCAAGTACCCTTTTATTTGCCTTAACTCAACCATTCACTTGGTCTTCTTGTTAAATCCTCTTCATCAACAATAGATATGGTACTCAAACAAATAACAATAGTCTCACCAGTTAAGGTTTGACATCAATGACAAAATAACAATTGCTTGCATTGTCACTTTCCAACAATCTCCCTCTTTGGCATTG